>CM069913.1:5990981-6380269 GCA_036172215.1 Camellia granthamiana | reverse complement strand
TCCCTTGTCCTGGTCTCATCGACAAGGTCTCTCAGATGTCCTTATCTCACTAGGTCTTCCAAGTGTGTTTTCAGGGCTCTACAACCCTGAGTTGTATGCCCATCTTCATTGTGGTAGGCACAATGCCTGCGAATATTTCTTCCCATGAACTCTCTTGGAGTCCTCTCTGGCATTTTGAAATAGGGCTGGTTCTGAATTTGATCCAAGACTTTGTGAATTGGGATTCGGAACATAGTTGTCACTGTTTGCACAGCCCTCAGTTATGCCTCTTGTTTGAAGGATCCATTGTTACCTCGGCCTCGCTTCGGCGAGCCGTTTCCTTTCTTTTGCTTTGCTTCTTTGGTCCTCGATATGTCTTCTTCGGCTCTGGCATACTTTTCGATTCTTGCCATGAGCTCTTCCATGCTTTTTGGCAATGTCTTTGCCAAAGACTTCCGCAGTGGACAGTTGTCTTTTAGGCCGTTCTTGAAAGACATGGCCGCCACTTCTTGATTACACTTGGGTATTCGGTTGAACACCTCATAGTATCTTTTTGCATAGGCCCTAAGGCCTTCATCCTTGCTGATCTTCAGAGCCATCAATGCGTCCACCCTTAATGGCTGCAGCTTGTTTGTCACGAACCTGGCCACAAACATCTCAGCCAGGCCTTCCCAAGTCTTCACGCTTCCCTTTGGTAGTTTGTGGAACCAATCTGATGCAATCTCCCCGAAGGATGAGGGGAACACTTTGCAGAGCAACGGCTCGTTCCCACTATACAATGCCATTAAGTTCAAATATAATCCAACGTGGAAGTTGGGGTCTGACTTACCATCGTATATTTGGAACCTCGGCATATTGAATTTCTTCGGAGCCTCAAACTTGTCCAACTCTACCGAGAATGGTGTCCTTGGCTTATCTGGGAAGGTTACCTCGGCATCGGTGTTCTGTTGCTTCCTCTTGAGGTAATCTCTCAAGTCTTCTTTGCTCCGCCCATGAGCTCGGCTATCTTTCGACTTTAGTCTTTTCGGTATACTACTCTCGGCCTCGTGGTGAGCCCTTTTCGATCTTTCTCCATGAGTTGTGTCGAAGCATAGTGCCCGCCCTTGAACATGCCGATGTTCTTTGGGGTTGGCCTTCTTGGTGTGTTGTGTCCTTTGTGACTCTTCCTTCCTTGACTCCCCTATTCCAACCTCCCTTGAAGGCCGGTAAGAGTGTCTTTCGCTCCTGGTGTGCTGGGGGGCTTCTGGGATTGCTTTCTGCCCTCCCTTCTGGGCATTGGCCGCTAGATTCGGCGTGTCCTGCAGTGGGTATGGTGGCTGCATGACATTATTTTGCATCATAAAATTGACGACCGATTGCAGGTCTGCCAATTTGTTTGCCATTTCTTTTACTTCTTCGTCCCTTCGTAGGCACCTGTCCTTTCATACCTGGAGGTCGTCTTCGTTGTAGTACCTGCTTCGATCAGGTTTCTTTGGTACGTCGCCAGTCTGGCTGACGTCTTTTACTCTGTGAGTTTGCTCATGAGTTTCTGTGTTGGACCTGTTTCCTTCGACATCAAGGTCAATAGGTCTCCCACTCCCAGCAGGAGTGTCGTCCCCAATCTTTTCCTTCTGGCCGTTACTGGCCATCTATTCTACTTTCTTTCCCACAGACGGCGCCAAATTGTGTGGGTCAATTTTCAACCACACTGCCAAACTAGTACTCAGCTGGAAAACACTGGCAGAATAGATGACACCTAGCAGACCTGCAACAGAAAGAGAAGATTCCGGCGGTGGTTCGTCCACCCAGGGCACTCCGACGATCAAGTCAGTATATCTCTCAAAGATAATCAATAGTGCTTAACTCACTAGACAAAGCATAAAGACATACCTTAGACCCATGGGGGTGCCTTTCTTTTATAGCCAACATAATCCTAGTCCCAATAGGAGCCTAGCTCTAATGGACTTAGGATTACTGCTAATCTTGGACTCCCAGTAGGATTAGGATAAACTCTCTAAGAGTCTCATCTTTATCCAAACTGAAATCTTCTCCCATTCTAGGACTCTTGTCCCTTATTCGCTTATCTCGGATACCAGTATCTTTGCAGATAACCTCGGCCTAGCTGAGATGATCTCGGCGTCATGACCAGGACACGTGGCACCTCAGCTGGCACTTCGGTGACACCTCGGCCACGTGTTGGTACTCAAAAATATATCCCCACAAATTCAATTCAAAAAAAGAAGTTTGAAAAACTAGATGTGTTTGGTCCAGAAAAATTAAAAAATAAAAAAACTGATTTTTTTGGGACTTTGTACACACCTAAATAGAGTAAAAAAGTAAATTTATTAGGTACCAAATGAGCCTTTCACAAAATTTCAAAGATAATAAAAGGTAGAATAATAGCTTTACAACGAAAGAGTCAAAAAGCCAGTTATATTGTTGTCAATCGCTTTTTCTTTTTCATTTTTCAACATAATTAGTGAAAAAAATGATATTGCCACACATTTTACATTTAAATATATATTTTATCCTTAATTATTTTTATATCTACACTCCAATTGCATTAGTTTTATTTGATCAACATTATTAAAATAACATATGCTAATTCTCCCTCTTGTAATTTTTATTTTTATTTGTGAGTGTTGGAACTTGGGTTGTTGGTGAAATCTAATTAGGTTTCATCACCCAGCCTAGAAGAGTGCCATAAATAATAATAATAATAATAATAATAATAATAATAATAATAATAATTAATGGCCGCAGACTTCCATGAGTTGGTTTCATATTTAGGAATGGGCCATTTCTATTTCACATATAATCAATACTCACCATCACCAGCTAGTTCTCCTCTAGTATGCTATCCAAATTCGTATAGTAGCCCATGAAAGAGCATTCTTAAAAGGAAACCTTAAATTTGTGTATTAATGACAAAAAAAAAAAAAAAAAAGAAGTAAAAACAGGACTTAATTTTGTGTGTTAAGTGTTTATTAATTTAGTGAATGAGCTGCTTTAATAAAAATGTTGAAGTGTGTTAAATAAGTGTGATATCCAATGTGTATAAATGTGAGAATATATATATATATAAAATGCCTCCCAACCACAATCTATTCTTCCCCTCGTTTCTCTCCTCTCTCAGCTGCTAACTCATTGACACAGTTAGCATACACCATAGCATTTGTCAACACCGACACTAAAATTGGAGTCTGATTTTTGTATAAAGGATTTGTTCATGGAGAAAATGTATGGGCACTCAAACATTGAGGTTAAAGTGTGTGTTATGAAAAAATGAGATCCACTTAAATAAGTATAAATGCATATAGTATATACTAATTGCACAATTAAGGTAGTGCACTGCCCTAATGTGTAATTAATCTCTTATCAATTGACACCAAATAGAAAGAAAAGACTTTTGTCTCTCAAGGTTGAAGAAGACGATGCTCAAACAAGGAGGATGGATTCCAGTGATCAAGCAAAGAGGACGTCAAGTGAATCACAGCACGTGGACTGAAGATCGAAGATCAGGAATGTTTACCTTCTTTGTGGACAACTTGCCCGAATCTATGGAACCCCGTCACTTGCATGATCTATTCATAAAGTTTGGTGTGGTCAAGGACGTGTACATACCAAAAAAGCGAAGGAGATCAACAAATACAAGGTTTGGATTCATACGTTATGATTGCTCTATTGCAGCCAAAGTGGCAGAACAAAAGGCTCATGGCTTGTGGGTAGATGACAAATCTCTAGCAGTCAAAATCGCGGAATATGGAAAAGGAATAGTACCCAGGCAGCAAATGCAGTCATTACCACCAAGGCAAACAGAGGCACGCAATACATCTGCTATGGTAGATAAGCAAGTTTGGAACCAAGGCACAGATGGTAGATCATTTGCAGAGGTCATCAAGGGTGCTAACCCACGACACACATCAAGAACAACGATTAGAATGGAAGAGATAGGAAATGGGTGGCTTTATGAGAGCATGATTATGAAGCTCAAACCAGTCCTCTGTTATGGAGGTGAAAAAAGAACTTATCAAACGAGGTGTAAAGAATGTGCTAGTGCGAGAAAGAGGAGGGCGGGATGTCATCTTATCCTTTAGCTCAAAGGAAGCTCTGTTGTGTGAAAAACATGTGATCAAGGACTGGTTTCAAGATTGGTGTGAATACATCACAGAGTGGCGACCAGGTATGCATCTTCAACAAGAAAGGTATATCTGGATCAGCTGCTACGGGGTGCCCCTTAATCTCTGGAGCTCAGATACATTTAGGAAGATTGGAAGAATATGGGGGGAGTTGGTTCAATTTGATGGTGATGTTTGCACGCCTAAATCATTTCGTTGTGGAAAATTTAAAATTATTACCAATGTTATGGAGCCTATAAACACAAGCCTTAATCTGGAGTGCAAAGGCAGATTCTACTCCATCAGAGTTCTTAAGGAGCAGTACACTGACGAACCTAGTACAAGCTGTAATGATACTAATACTACTAAGGCAGACAAAGATGTTTGCTCCAAAGTTAATGGTGTTCTTCAACCCATAGCTGATAACACCTTGGAGGAAGGAGATGATGACAAGGCATATGATATGGCAAGAGTCTCTTATGTGGCCAAAGGGGATTCGACAACTAGAATGAAGAAAAGAGATGAGCTGGCTGTTGGTGGTAGTTGGAGTCATGCACCTGTAGTGGAAGAGACTAAAGATAGCGTGGGAAATTCAAACGATGAGGGCGCATGTGTGGTAGAGTCATCATTACCAATGGAAAGTCTGCAGCAGAGGCAGAGGTACAATCATGACGCTCAAATAGGTGTTGAAGGCTATTTTAAGGATAGCAGGCAGCAGAAAATAGGGTGTAATCATGTTACTACAAAAAGTGCTGTAGCCCTTAATGTAGATGATCAGATTCTTACCCCTGGTTTTATGAAAAGCTTAAGTGAGACCCTAAAGGCAAGACCTGGCATTAATCTTGAGGTAGCCCTTGGCCCTGATCAATTTGGGCTGCAGCACATTATGGCAACCCATGATATTACTATTTCTGATACTTCTCCCTCTAGGCCATCTGCAGCTGGGCTCCATCTAGCTAACCAAGTGTGTGGTGTAGCCTCAGCCCACCAAGCCTCAGTTGGGCTGGGTTCTCAGGTAAAGAATAATGCCCATCTCAGCCCACCAATTTCAAGCTCCATTAATACTCGCATTAAGAAAGGCAGAAGGAAAGAAAACAAAAGTGATGGTGTTAAACTTCCCCTTTTTCTTGGTAGGTTTAGTGGGTTTACTAGACGCATTGGTCAAAAAGGGGCAAGATCAAACTCTGGAACTCTCCAAGGCTGCAAGATTAGGTCCACTGCCTCGTCTTCATCTTATCTCAATCCTGAACTTCAGCAATCCCCTTCCAGAAATGATGCTTTTCAAGAAGCTCAGGCCACACTGCAGATGGGAAAAAGTCTGGGACTTGATTATAGAGGGCAGGAACCTGAGGTAATCAGGCAACTAACATTCATGGAGGTGAAAGACAAGGAGAGGTTGTGCCGTGGAAACGGCATTATGGAGTGAACAGCTCCTCAGAGGTGTAATTTGTGTCATATCTGTTACTATGAAGGCACTAAGTTGGAACATTAGAGGGATGGGTAGACCTGAAAAAAGAAGAAAGATTAGGAAACTATTGTTAGATAAGAAAATTGATGTGGCATTGCTCCAAGAAACCAAAAGATCTAACATGACTACTGAGATGGTTGGGAGTGTTTGGCCTAAGGATAGTTTGGAGTTCATAACTGTTGATGCAGAAGGGTTGGCAGGTGGGTTGCTCTGTCTCTGGGATCCTGTAATTTTTTAGTTCTCAGGGTGTTGCAGCAATAGAAATTTCATCCTCCTCTCAAGTAAACTTCTCAACACCTTTGCTTGTGTAATTGTTAATGTACATGCTCCCAATGATGTTACAAGGAAAGGGAAGCTATGGGTGATATTGCTACACCTCAAAGACTTCTTCACACAGCCCTGGTGTCTTGGTGGTGATTTCAATGAGATCAGACACTTAGGGGAAAGAGCAGGATCATCAAGTAGGGACAAAGGTATGCATGCAAGAATTCAATGACTTTATAGACAAAAGTGAGATGATGGATGTGCAACTGATTGGCAGGAAATACACTTGGTGTAATGCTTTTGATGGAAACAAATGGAGTCGAATAAACAGGTTCCTTATTAGTCTTGAGTGGATGGAGAGGCTTAAATTCAAATTGTGGGGCCTTCCTAGATCTGTATCTGACCACTGCTCAATTGTTCTCATGGAAGATGAGAGGGATTGGGGGCCTAGGCCTTTCAAATTCTGAATGCTTGGCTCCTACATTCTACCTTTGCCCCCTTAGTGGAGAAAACTTGGAAGGAAACACAGGTTTTTGGGACTGCTGGTTACATTCTGCAGAGGAAATTGCATGCCCTTAAGTTGACATTAAAAAAATGGTATAGAGAGGTATATGGCAATGTTGCATCTCAACTGCAAGATTCTGAATCTATCATGCATGCACTTGATCTGGTAGTTGAAACCAAGCCAATGGTTAAGGAAGAATTGAAGCTCCAAAGAGAGAAAAGGTCAGAAGTATGGAGAGTGAGCAGGAAGATGGAATGGGAATGGTTACAAAAATCTAGGCTGGACTGGGGTCTGAAAGAAGATAGGAACACTAGATTCTTCCATGTTATGGCTACTAGCAGGCAGAATAGAAACACTTTCCACTCCATCACAATAGGTGAGGTGGTGCTTGAGGAGCCAAACCAGGTTAAAAATGAGGTATGGTCCCATTTTTACAATCATTTTAAAGAGGATTGGATGAATAGACCAGTACTTGTTGGTGAGTTTAAGAGCATAAGGCCTAGTGATTCATACCACATGCTTGAAGCAGAGTTTTCAGAGGAAGAGGTGTGGACAGCCATAAGAAACTGCAATGGGAATAAGGCCCCAGGGCCAGATGGATTCAATCTCATGTTTTTTCAGAAGTAGTGGAAAGTGATCAAAGGTGAAGTGCTTAATTTTATGAAAGAATTCCATATCAATGGTAGATTGGCCTCAGGTGTAAACAACACCTTCATTACTCTCATTCCAAAGAAGGAAAGAGCTATCAACTTAAAGGACATTAGGCTTATTAGCTTGGTTGGTTCTGTATGCAAAATTCTGTCTAAAGTTCTTACAGCTAGGCTTAAAAAAGTTTTGCCCCTTGTAATTGGAGATGCACAGTCAACTTTCTTGGGTGGTAGGAGTATCCTCGATGGAGTGTTGATTGCCAATGAGGTTGTGGATGGATGGCACAAATCTAAGAAAGCAGGGCTGCTACTCAAACTAGATTTTGAAAAGGCCTTTGATTCCATCAATTGGGGGTTCCTTTACTCAATGCTTGCAAATTTTGGGTTTGGTTCCAAATGGATCTCTTGGATTAAGGAATGTACTTCATCTTCAAGGATTTCAATACTTGTCAATGGTTCACCCACCAAGGAGTTTAGCCCTCAGAAAGGTCTTAGGCAAGGAGACCCTCTATCACCATTTCTATTCAATGTAGTTGCAGAAGCACTCAACATTCTCCTCCAAAGAGCTAGGGAGTTGAGATTGCTTAGAGGGGTAATAATTGGTAATAGTCATGTTCAGCTCTCTCACCTTCAATTTGCAGATGATTCTCTATTATTCTGTGAGGCTGATCTGTTAGAAGTTCTTAGCTTGAAAAGGATCCTCAGATGTTTCGAAATAGCTTCAGGGCTCAAAATTAATTATCACAAAAGTGTGGTTTGTGGGTTAAATATATCTACCTCTGCTCTTGATGAATTTGCCTCAGTGCTAAACTGTAAGACCCAAAAATTACCACTTAAGTACTTGGGTTTACCTCTGGGTGCTAGTCGTAAGAGAAAGAAGACATGGTAGCCTGTCATTGCAAAGTTCAAATTAAGGCTTGCTGGTTGGAAAATGAGATTTCTATCTTTTGCGGGAAGGTTGACCTTGGTGAAAGCTGTTCTGTCAAGTCTACCAATCTACTTCTTGTCTCTGTTTAGGTTACCTGAAGGAATAGCGAGAGAGATTGATAAAATTCAAGCTTCATTCTTGTGGGGTGGCCCAAATTCAAAGAGGAAAATACATTTAGTGAAATGGTTAGAGGTTACCAAGAGCTTTAATCAAGGTGGGCTGGGTATTAGAAGAATTAGAGATGTGAATGTGTACTTACTTCTCAAGGGGTGGTGGAGGTTTGCCTATGAACATAACTTGTTTTGGAAGAGAGTCATATGCAGCAAGTACAGACTTCCGGAAGGGCTCTGGCTTCCATCTCCAATCTCAGGCATCAATCTTTCTAAAATTTGGAGTGACATAATAGCAGCAGTGCAACAGAAGGACCTTCTCTTGCAATACCATGTTAGTAACCTGCAATTAAAAGTGGGCAATGGTTCCAGAATCAGATTCTGGTATAATAGATGGTGTGCAAATATCTGTCTCAAAGATGTCTTCCTAAGATTGTTTCGTTTGTCCCTTGATCAGATGAGATATCTCAAAGACTTTGTGGATCTCTTAAACTCCTCTGGGAATTGGCTACTTAATTTTAAGAGGATCCTATTTGAATGGGAAAATGAGGAATTACACAGACTCATTGGCACCTTATCAGCAGCATCTGAGTTAAATCAGGAGGTCCAAGATAGTGTTGTGTGGCTAGCAGCTCAACCAGGTCAGTCTCTTGTCTTTATTTTTTACAAACATACTAGTCACTTTCTTAACTATAACGATAGTACCAGTAAATTAGTGTGGATTAAACACATTCCTCCCAAAGTGCAATTCTTTGGTTGGCTCGCATGGAAGTGTAGGATTAAAACATCTATGTTCTTGCATCGGGTTGGTATTTTAAATTTGTCAGCATCCACTCTGTGCATCTTCTGTAAATCTCATCAAGAAACAAGTGAAATGTGCTACTTCTTTGCCCTCTAGTGTGGAGGATATGGTCTGGCCTGCTGCAGTGGTGGGGGGCTGTTTGGGTGGTACCAAGTTCCATTGAAGGCCTGCTACAATGGTGGGTAGGGCACTGCTATAATAAAAAGGAACGAAGAATTTAGAGAGCATTACCACTGGTGGCTCTTTGGTCTATATGGAAGCACAGAAATGAATGCCTCTTTCAAGGTTCTCAACCTAAGATGCTCGAGCTGCATGAGCTTATTATCACAAGGCTAGCTATCTGGTTAAAGGCTACATCCAATGAGTCTCCATTCTCCATTTCAGATTTCCTCTATAACTTCAAGCAAATCAGATTCTGTCTAGGTGGTCTGCTGTAGCTATTTTCTTTTCTGTGTTGATTTTACTCTGTTTTGAGTTGGTCTCTCTCCAACTCTCTTGAACTCTCCCCAAGCTTGTATCTTTTGTCTTTAATATATTTCTTTTTCGCTTGCCGCTCAAACAAAAAAAAAAAAAAAAAAAGTGGGTTGTTATTTGGTTGCTATGCATTGGTTGTTATTTGGCTGCAGTGAAGGTCTATCCTTTAATGTCGGGTTGCTGTTTGGTTGCTATTGTCTGATCACTTTACCAAGGTCACTAGCAAGGTCTGATCTGGATTTGAGCTTGCTGGTGTATGCTGCTAGTTGGCTATGGGTTTGTTGCATGGCATTGGAGGTCTATTGGTATATGAGGATGGTTGGAGGTTGCAAATAGGTGGTGTTCCTATTGTGTTTGTAAAGATGGATTGAGTATCTCAGTTTATGGAGCTGGAACTGACTGTGGTGCCATCCTTCAAAATGGTGTTTGCTACAATCCCAACACTCTGAAGGATCCCTGTATCTATACTGTTACTAGGCCTAGCAGTGGGCTGTTATTTTGGGATGGTGTGCTATGCATTGGTTGATGATCTGTTCTGATGTTGGTATGATGTTGGTCTGCTTTTGGACTGATGGATTGCTTTTGATGATCTCTTCTTTGTTTTTCTTCTTGTTGGGTTTGGTTCCTCACTAAACTCCTGGGGTGAGCTTGCATGCAGCTCTTTCCCTCCTCTTTTTTTTTTTTTTTTTTTTTTTGATGTAATCTCTTTTCTTGTATGGTTTTTGCATCAATAAAAGTTCTCTTTTGCTAATAAAAAAAAAATTGCACGATTAAGGTTGAAAGTGGTGAGATCCAATTTATAGTAAGAGGGGGCTTTAATCAGCAAAAAGAGAATTTTATTGATGTAAAAAGCAAAGGCAAAGGCAAAGGCAAAGGCAAAGGCAAAAGAAAGAAAGAGGAATCTGTTTATCAACATTCAAAAAATGGATTGTCATCTCGTATATATATTTATGGGAGTGATGTAATCTAGAACACTAAATGTAGTGTGAATGTTGCAAAATAGTGAAATATATACAACAAAAAGTCAACTCAAACCACTGCATTCGATATTGCATGGGATGTAGAAAAAAATCTCTTATAGTTTATGAGATTGAAATGGAGTTAACATGCTAATACAGTTGGAAAAAATGATTAATAGTGGAAGTTATTGTCAATATACCTCTTCTTGGGAAGGCTTCAACAATAAAATACACATCATGTTTCCACCAACAAAAGACAATCCCAAAGAATAACTAATTTAGATTCAACTATGCCAACATCATAAAAACAATTGGAGACTAAAAGTACTGTACAACTCACTAAAGATGTACAAAAGACAACACAATCAACCCATGAGGACTATCAGTCTTCCTCGACTTCAGGATCTTCCAGAAGCCCAATATCATCACCAATTCCTTCAAGTAATTTGTCTACATCTTCATCGAACTCTAACAATCTCACACTCAGCTTCTCTACCTTGCTCTGCTCTTGCCCGAGGCATACAAGCAAATCATTCAATTCTGTCTCGCTCTCCTTTTGGGTTTCTTTCCTTGCTTCTGCCTTTACAGGCTCGACATTTGGAATAGGTGTGGCCCCTCCACTCTTCAAAGCTTTAATTTCCTTTTCTAGATGGAAATTTGTCTGTTCAAGACTGTTATAAGCATTGGACAAGCTTTTTAGATCGGATTCCATCTTTCCAACCAAATTACAATACATTGAAGCCTCGGATTCAATCTTGGTTTTCTCTGTTTTAAGCGTGTCTAGCCGTTGTGATGCCTCTTGAAGATCTCTATGGAGTGTCTCCAACTGGACTCTTTCTGAGCCCCCACTAGATCTATGCTTAGGCTGGGATGAACCACCCCTACCAATCTTGGCCAGGTCTTTAGCCAAGGTTGCATTGCGACTAAGAAGATCCTTTCAAAAACATAAAAAAAGCCAAAATATAAGTAAAAAAAAAAAAAATATGCAAATAATTTCATGCAACCATACCGTTATCTCAGAGCACTACTTCTCTACAAATGATTTCAGCTGTTTAACATAGTCTCCATCACTTTCCCAACCCTTCTATTGCAATTCTGCTGACACTACCGCCACCTTGCTCTTTGGATGACTATAGACATCTGCAATGCTCTCTCTAATATCTACCTCCAAATTCTTGATGAAGTCAACAAACTGAGCATCAAACATCAAAGCAAGTATCGGATGATCCTCATTCTTCAGATCACTTGCCTCATTCTCTTCGACATCTTCAATCTCAGCCATACTAGCAGCGGTGGATCTTGTCAATGGTTTCCGGGGCTCAACCGGTTTTGCAGAAGAAAAAATTATGCTTTTTTGCATCTCCTTGAACTTCAAAAAGTATGATGTGAGCTCCACTTTCTGACTTATGGCATCAACTATGGTAAAAGCATCCTTTGCACTGTCACTGGATTTATTATAAATAACACATTCTCCTAATATAACCGTTGCTAACCCCCTTATACACACTGTTGTGGTTGAATTTGATACCAACTCTAGCAGATATGTAAGATGAGGATGTGAATCTAGGAAGCACTGCACCACACTAGGGCCCCGTTTGGTAGAGCTGTGGAAAAGTGATTATAAATTATAACTTATAGCTGTGAACATAAGCTGTTAACCTGTTTGGTGCAGCTGTGGGATTATGAATTTAAGTAGCAGAGTTGTGTTTGGTTGATAAGCTGTAAAATAACTTTTTTTGTATAATTGACCTTGTTGCCCTTATATGATATAAAAATGATAATTTTGTCATTTTTTTCAATTTTAATTTAAAAAAATTATTTCATTAATGAAAGTTAATATAATTAGTATTAAATAGTATCAACTAATATAAAAATTGATAGTAATAATTAGTATCAATTGATATTAAAATTAGTCTGAATTAATACTAAAATTATTACTAAAATTATTCTAAAATTATTACTAGAATTAGTCTGAATTAATACTAAAATTATTAATTAGTATCAATTGATATTAATAATTAATTTTTATTAATATCAAATAATATTAATAATCAACAATTGTTCTTAATTAGTATCAATTAATTGCTTAATCAGTATCAATTAATACTAAAATTATTAATTAGTATCAATTAATAGCTTAATTAGTCTGAATTAATACTAAAATTATTAACTAGTATCAATTGATATTAATAATTAATTTTTATTAGTATCAAATAATATTAATAATCAACAATTGTTATTACTTATTATCAATTAATTGCTTAATCAGTATCAATTAATACTAAAATTATTAATTAGTATAAATAAATGGCTTAATTAGTCTGAATCAACACTAAAATTATTAATTAGTATCAATTAATATTAATAATTAATTTTTATTAATATCAAATAATATTAATAATCAACAATTGTTATTAATTAGTATCAATTAATAATTAATTCATTACAAAAATATACAATATTAATTTATTAATTATTAATACCAATTAATATTGATTTTTTTTCTTTTTCTTCAAAAATATACAATTTTTTATTTTTTAATTAATATTAATATTGATTTTTTCCTTGTTTTTCAATTTTTTTTTTCTAGGGTTTCATCGCCGCTGGCAAACAACTGCCGATGGCTACGGTTTCAATGCAAATCGCGATCACAACGGCGATGGCGACGGTGACGACCACAAACAACGCAGATCGATAGAGAAAGAGAGAGAGAGAGAGGGATGGAGATGGGTTTTAGATCGCAATCGCGATCGCAAAAAGAGAGCGAGCGAGCGATGGAGCAGATTGCGATTAGGTTTCAGATCGTGATCGCGATCGCGATGGCGGTGGTGACCGGAGGTGACGACGGAGCTCTGGTTTGTTGATGCGATAGCGGTTGTTCTCTGATCGCGACGTTAGGGTTTTAGACTGCACGAACCAGAGAGAGAGAGAGAGATCGCGAAGAGAGAGAGAAAAGATCACGAAGAGAGAGAGAGAGAGAGAGAGAGAGAGAGAGACAAAACCAGAACGTCGCCAGAAATCACCTCTTGTCACGGGAAATCGCCTCTCTGGTTCTTGAAAGAGAGGAAAATGAGTGTGTTTTGATTTATATACATGGCACACTTGTAATAACTTGAAATTGTGAGGGGCATTTAAGTCATTTTGCCCCTCAAATGGGAGCTTCTCGCTTAAGTTGTTTTGGGAAGCACCTCATCCCCCACTCAACCAAAAAGCTCAATTTTCACTTATAAAAAGCTATAATCTACCCCTATAAACTATACCAAACACTTCAAAATCACTTATTTTAAGCTATAAGTGGATTTAAGTTGAAAAAAAGCTATGCCAAATAGGCACTAGGGCAATCTGAATGCCAAATGATTAGCAGTTTCAAAATAATTGCTTGTACATATGTATTCCTTGATGCATTCGGTTTTCCTTCATTACTTTTCATGCAAGAAGCAAGAGCCAAGTATTTCACTACACGGTGCAATAATGGCTCTGGGGCTCCTAAAGATGGTGTAGGTTTTTCCAATTCAATTCGTGAAACCTGCATTTTACATTAAGATTGGGGGGGGGGGGGGGTTTAACAGGTTTAGTAAATTATCTGACCCTAAAATGTAAAGATTACTAGTATTCTGAAGCAGTTGTTCTCCATACATTTTCTAACCCTAATAATACTAGAAGAAAAAACAAGGTGAGATTGCATACCCTCTCCTTGCACTGCATATTGTCCTTTAGCACATGAGAAAGAACACTAGTAGCTCTAGAACAAGTCTGCACTTTAGAACATTCTCTGGATGAATCTCACAAACAAAGCACCAAGAAAAAAAAATAACACAAAAAAAAAACCTTGTTCTGTACGGTCAAGATAAATACTTACGAGCCAAAAGGCATATGGTGTCATGACCCAAAAACTTGAGTAAAAGAAAGGAAAAAAAAGACCTAAGGATCAGTGGCGGAGGTATGAAGGGTCTGCGGCAGCGGCCAGGGGGGGGGGGGGAACGTTACCCCCTCATTTTTTGCAATTCTTTTTTCATTTTTTTTTTTGCATATAAGGAAAATAATTAACAAATAAAAAAATATATATATAGAAATAACATTTAGAATGATTTCTTAATGACTTTTTTCAAATTACGAAAATAATGATGGTTGTTTTGATTAAAAATGAAGAAACTACAACAAGGCACATTATTATGTATGAAAAATTTATAAAAAAAATTCAGTGCAACGGTGATTTCAAATCATCACTTACATGTAAACATATTTAACCCCACTACGAAAATGAGAAATTATTGAATTGTTAATTATATTTGAGAGGGAGATTTTGTGAGCCGGAGCCAAACTAGGTCCAGGAATAGTGATGGACCGAGCTATGGGCCGAGCAAGGTCCAAGTATAAGAATTAGCCGGGCTGTGGCCCGATGTGATTGGGTTCTGTGACTTGGACCCCACTTCTGTTATCCCGGTCAGAGGTAGTTGCAGATTAGCTCAGTCTCGGTGGTAACCAACCGAGGTATAGGTGGATGAAGACCGAGCTAAGCGTTGCACATAGAAGCGCCAAGCTATGTATGTCGAAGTTCATGGGTTAGCTCGGTCGTACTGAGGTTTTACCGCAGTATAACCATCTCCCTTGAGTAAGCAGTGGGAAGGGTGTAGAAAGATGAGCATTACCTTTCTAATTCCTAGGAGTACTTTGCTAAGGAGAGTAGAGTCCCACTAGGATTGTGCAAACCATCTTACTTGGTTAGTAGTGAGTAGGGTGAGTGATTCCTAGGAGGATTCTTATGAGGAAGAATTGGAATCCTACTAGGAGTGTGCCAAGCGGAATCTATAAAAGCTCATAGTAGGACCTCTGTACAGGTATCATAACTTTGATTCTCGAATACACAACACTTTTGTCTATTTGTCTATTTTGCTGACTTAGGCATCGGAGAGGTATCCGGCACACACCCGCCAGCTAGCTCACATTTGTGTTTTCAGGGAGTAAAGCGACGACGTTTGGAGGAGCGTAGACTTGATCAACAGGATTATACGAGAACATTATTTCGTGCTCGTACAATATTTGACAAGTTAGATTGACCTTCTATGCATTATTTTACTATTGGTTAGTGATACTATATATCGATGATGATATAGTATCATTATTATTTATATATTATTATTTAATCTATCATTAGACATACAAGACTCTTTTGCATTGCTTATAATACACTAGTTATAAGTAACACCATATATTTCCAATTTTGATTTTTCACAAGGTCAATTGTAAAAACAAAAATTTATTTTATATTAAATATTTAAGATTTTGGGCTTACTACTAATTTAAAAATTATAATCTATTTTTATTGATTATGAGAAAAAAAATTTCAAAATTTTAATTACCAAGTGTCCCTTTTGAATTATTTTTGTGGCTCTGTCACTGCTAAGGATGACAACATTTAGAGAGAATTTTGCAAGATACTCATCCTAGTTTAAAACAAAATGCTTCAAAGAGAGTTTATTATGAAAAAATAATTCATTGAGAAAAGATGAACAGGAAAAGCCCTTGGATACCTGGGACATACAACAAGATCGAAGGCTAAAACCAAAGCAAACAATATCAATAAGAAAAGAGGCCAATTCCTCCTACCCCCTAAAAGGGAAAGGTGCCCTACAGCAAGGGAAAGCACATCTTGAGAATTGAGGGTTCAACAATAATTTCCTACTTATATCGTTCCAAATGTACAAGAATACTCGATGACGATTAAATACTCCAAACTGACTCGTACCCAACTCATAAAAAAGCCTGAGCACAAAATGTCAGAAGACACAACGCAGAACACTATCTAGTTATGCAGAATGGTATCCTCATCTTGAAGAAGGAAAAAAAAAAGAATAGAAAGGATGTATGTTATGTGATTATGTTCATGTCTTTAATCTAGGAAGGTAAGATATGAACAGTACATGCTACCTCGAGGTCACCATCATTTTGACTCAAAGTGAGACCATGTAATAGCATGTTGCCACAAACAAATTCTTCAAAGAATTAATCATCAGAAGCAGGAAGTCCAAACTAAAGTTATAAAAATAAAAAAAATAATTAAAAAAAGAAATTGAATTAATGCACACATCTTCCAACCAAGAAACACAATATTCCCTTACACTTCAAAAAAAATAAAATTAAATAAGGTACTGACTGCAAATAGGAGGACAAACAGACCTTCCAAATGACATGTTCACATCCTCCTCAGGCAGAGCATGAGTCGTTGGCTGCGGTTGAGGGATTAATATTGATGCTAGCATTGCTTGACCATTGGGGTTTTTCTGCCACAAATACAATAAATCAACCATTTAAATATAATTAAAAAAATTGAAAAAAGGAAAAATAGGAAATAATGAAAGAATATATATGATCAGATGCAATTGTATATATGACCAAGAAAATCAATCCAGTAGGGAAGTTCATGAAGTAAAAAAGAAAAAAAGAAAAAATGAATATGCCCCACACAAACCTCACAAAAGCACTTAAAAACATAGTCTGCTGCTACAAACTCTTGCATGCTGGAAGTCCTCAAGATGATTTGAAGGATAGAATTCAGTGCAGGCTCTACTTGTGGCTCCTCTCAAAGAACTTTGCTTGCCAGGGCATCAAGATTCTTAGTATGACTGGCAATCAGATCACCGATGCATCTAAGTGCCTAATATAAATAAAAAGCTTTTGTGCATGTTAGAAGTCTTGGAAATTCTTTATACAGACTCTGCACCTTTTTAAAGTTGGTGATGCACCAGGAAGTTTCTTTTTGTTGGTATATAAGTAAATGGTTGTTAATGATCATACCTTTTATTTCATGCAATAATTTTAACATAAAGCTCATTAATAGATCTCTATTCTGAGAAAAAATGCATGAAAGTTAGTAAAACACTTAATTACTTTATTAGTTATTGCTAACACTTAATTACTTTATTAGTTATTGCTAGACTTATACGCCTTAAATAAGCCATTTAGTAATAAGCAGGAAATAGCATTTTCTAGTCAAAATAAATAAATAAATAATTCTGAGCCCAATTACGTGCATGAGGGTATATATTTATTAATATACTTAGCCAATATTCTAACCTTTTATTTATTTATTTATTTTCTTTAAAAGAAATGGGAAGTCCCTAGTTATACAACTTACTCTAAAGAGCACTGGCATAGGAAACTAGCACCGGGTAGATATTTCAGAACGGTCTCATCTTAGTTGCCCTGGTTTATTTGCTTTGGTATTATTTATGTATTTATTTTGCATTGATTTTCATTTGTATCTTTGGGATTCATATGCTTGAGAATGGGCCCATCACAATTGGAACCTCAATTCTATCTTGATGGAAATGCAATTCCAACTCGATTCATGCTCTTAACTGTGGAATCGTTATTTTAGAGCAGATACATCACCCACAGTAGGCTATTCTTGCAAATAAGTGCCTAAAAGTTCACCATAACAGAAGACTGTCATTTTTCTACCTATTTATCAAAGCAAAATTCCTAGGAACGTCAATCATTGTCATACAGGATGGGTATTTCATAGATGTACCATTTACTTTACAGCTTTATAGAGTGTCATTTAACAGGATAGACTCACTTGCAATACTCTATTGGAATGGCAAAAGCTATATCCAAGTCCATATTTGTTTTCCCTCAACCAGGAAAAAGAGTATTTGGTGAAACACATCTTCAAAAAGGACTTTGTATTTACTAATGGAGATGTAATAATTACATTCTTGCTTTCCATAAAATATTATAGAACAAGAAATGGAGATGTAATAATCACCAACTTTTAACATTCTTTGAAATGAGTGACAACTCAGATTGCACAATCTGCATCACCAGTAAAGCGTACAAGTAATTTAAGTAACCTAGCATCCAAGAGGGTGTTCCTTATGATATCTCATTATAAGGGTATTCTTTAAAACACACACACCCACACACACACAAGAAGAAAAGAATGTTATCTTATTGTACACTGCACAGGAACAGGAGCCCATTGGCTTTGTACTCCTAGCATTAAAAGATGGTCGAAAACTTTTTTTTACAACCAATAATATACATAGACCAGTGAGAGAAATCTTACAAAATTATAAGGTTTTTCAGGTATTCATTATAGCAGATAACTTATTTTGAAACAAACCTGAACCAAGACTGCTTTATTGGTCAGCCTATTGGCATCTTTTCCAGTGTCAATTTTTGGAGCTCCCATTATTAGCAAACAGATGGTCTCTAAAGCACTGAGAAGGTTTATCGTCTACTGGCATCATATTGGTTCAAAGACAACAAAAAATGACCAGTAAGGTTTCAGTGATAACACATACTGTATGTCTGTCCACGCACATACATGATAGTTTAAACTACAAAAAGTGAACAAAGTTCAAAAAATCTGAGTGTCTAACCTTCTGTTGGTTGAAACTGTAGCTGCTTCCTCTAAGCTTCAAAATTGATATCAAAGGGTCAACGCCCATAGTCTCCCTTAGCAATACCTACACCACACCCAGACCATGGTTAGTAGTAGTGAAGGAATGTGTATGCGTCAAAACAAAAATAATAACAAAAGGCTTACAAACTTGATTAGACGCATTGTTACGAATGAGATTGTTCAACAATTCAAGACAGTCCTGTTCAGTGACAACCCTGTCAGAGAAATTACCAATGGCATTAATAATTGGCCATGGCTATCGCCAAAGCTAAAGAAGTGTTTTCCAAAACAAATCTTTTGACTAGTAGTACAATATATATGACATCAAAGCACTGATCGCACTGCTAGAAATTTGACATTTAGTGGCGTTTAAAAAACGCCGCTAATTCTTTTCGTGACGTTTAGCACCAAACGTCGAAGACGCGACCGTCGCTATAGCATTATGGCACTTTAAAAACGTCGTTAAATTAGTATAGGCGGCATTTTTAAAAACGCCGCTAAATGTTGTAAATAACGATAACCTGACATCATCTAATATTTAGCGACGTTTTAAAAACACCGTGATAGATTTTTTCTTATTTTAAAAAATATGACCGTTGACATTGTAGTGGCGTTTGGGAAAACGCCATTATAGCTTTTTTTTTTCTTTTTCTTTTTTAATAGATTGTGCTTAATTCTGTTAGATTTAACTAAAAAACATATTTGTAATAAAGCTAAAAAATAGAAAAAATATGGATAAACCTATTTCAATATATTGATTAAATTTAGGCAAACATTGCATGATTAAACCAAAATCAAACAACAAACACAACCAAAAAATAAAAAATATTATATCACAGTGTTAATTTCAACCAACAGCAATAACAAAAACAACAGCCATAACCAAAAAAAAAAAAAACTAATTTGTCCATAAAGACCAAACTTCAGAGCTCCACAAAACATCCATACAAATAACGCCCATACGCACTTGCAAGGAATGATAAAACATAACTACTCAAATAATTATGATAAATTTGGCCATAAATGACAATGCTACCCAATAAAATAGTAGATGAGAAATAAAAAGAAATGAAATCTTACTTCAAGTAATTTCTTCCATCATATCCACCAACAACATATAGAGTATGCCATTAATTTCTGCTTAATTTCTTATTATAGATATGTCTAGATGTCAGGAACATTACACCAAACCAAAATAAAGAAGGCATTAGTTCCCTTGTCAACATCAACTTCCACATAGCACAATGTGCTAATTGGATAAGAAAAATAGATGGATTATCCTTTAAATCACCAGCTCATAGCAATAACAGATAGAAAACTAAAAACATAAACAATTCCTGATATAAGATATGCCTTTGTATGAATGAAAAACCAACACATTTGAGCAATAAGCACTTTGTTCAAACACTAGATGTAATCTTAATCTGATACCATCTACAATGTACACAAAATTAAAAAATCAAAAAGAAATGATCAAATAGAAAGAGACCTGAGCAGTTGTTGGGCATCTTATGAGAGTAAGCTGTCAAATTTAGATTCTAAGCAAACAAAGAAGCACTGTATACACACATGAAGTTAGGATTAATCAGTATATGCGTTCAACCCATGCAAACACATTGTTTTGTAAATTGATCAACTTATCATTTGTGATCTTAAGATCGAATGATTTATTTAAGGCCCGATAAACCGGTTAAAAAACAAAAATTATCAGGACAAAAAAATATGAAAACGTATTAGTAAAACTCAAGGAAAAATATCAATTTCGGGTTGTTCAAAAGAAAAATTCTTTAAGCAACCTTTGGCAGCACATGGTCAAGGTGTTTTAGGGCATGTAGGAGTGACAAAAAAGTGATAAATAACTTGTGTGCATTTCAAACAAGTAACTAGTAGGAAATTTTATAATACTAGACTTTGGATATCAAGTAAACAATAGGTACAAATAAAGTCCCAGTTGAGATTCAAGAAATACCACTAGAGAGTCAAGGAAGCCCAAAACTACTTTAGGTTCAGCAGTCAATATACGTTCTGCTTCCTCTACTATCGATAGGCTGTATATACCAGGTCCCGGCTTCTTTTTCACCCAACTCACAATAGCATCCCTACAAAAGATGAGTAATAAGACAATAAGACAATGGTATTGTTCCATATTGTTCCAACCACCTACAAGAGAAACAAAAGTCAGAGATGCTAAAATGACCATCATACAGAATTTCCACCCAAAAAAATGAAAAAACACAATACTGTTTAAAAAATTGGTAAATCTTGTCTCATACTAAGTGCAATCTCAAAAAATAATATGGTTGCAAATAAAATAAAATAAATATTGGATAAGTTGTCACTTTTGAAGTGAAGTTCATTATAGTTATAAAGAATTAATAGACATGCTTAACTGTGTCCAACATAAAGCTCACGTTTGCTTAGTGAAGAGTAGCTTGCCTCAGAAAGTGCCCTGAATCCACGATCCCTTGATATGTTTTCACTCTCAATGTCTTTAAGAGAACCCAAATCAGATGTTATTAATGTAGTGAGTACACCAAACTGTCACAACTCAGCCTAATTGAACTATTTGACTAAGTTCTTATGAGTTTTCTTGTTCTTTTCAAGCCAAAACAAGAACAGCTCAATCTTGAAATTTCATTTCCTTCACTTTTTCTTAGAAACCAAAGTCAAATTTACATAGAGTTTTCTTTCAGCTATTGTAATTGTGTTCTCTACTTTAGCTTTTTTGAGCAAAATTTGAAGCTTAGCCCTTCATTAGCTGAGCCAAGACCTGCAGCTTGGTGTATTTTTACCCTGATAATAACTATGCTGCTTTGCCTGCCATACCATGTGTCGATTTTAAGCGTTGCCGATAATTCGCTTAGTAGTATTCAATCAGAGCAAGGTACCTTGAATTTGCAATTAAATCTGCATGTATACATACATACATAGGTGTATATACTTGTAAATCTACACAAATGGAAAGCTAGCATGCATTTCTATATATGTTTTGTCATTTCCAGTCAAATGATGCAAAAACTGAACCAAGAGGAAAAAAACATACTCTTTAAAACTAAAAAATGTACTATACAAAAATCTAGCATTCCAATTGATATTGTTGTATCAAGAATTAAGTTTCATGTATAACCATTAAACAAGATAGTTTGCTAGATTCTGGCCCAAACTAACATAAAAAATGGCACAAGCCAAAGCCCCTAAAAATAAAAGAAAAGAAAAAAAACACAAGAAGGGAAGTCATGTTACAATTAATAGTGTCATACCATGTTATTGGCAATTGCCAGAGTATGTGAAAGCCTGACAGAGAACTGACATGAAGATGAAATCTCTTTCTGTGAGAAAAGGTCAAGAAAAGAGTCAGCTTCGATTGTTTTTCCATCAAGAGTTCTAACAGAATAAAAGCAACATCCAGCCTAAGAAAAAAATAATAAGTTTTTTCCCACCCCATCAAAAATAAGAGCTAAAGTACTTGAAGGATAAAGAAGTACCAGGTTAAAGGAGATACCACTTCCATAGTGTCATTCCAAGATTCTTTCCACCCATAGAGAGAGCGTTCATACATACGTACACAATCATCTCAGTCGACAGCAGAACATTGAAAGAGTTAACATACAAATAATCTAACAAATTTGAATTGTTAGGAGAAAAAAACAGCAAAATCTTCGAACATTCTAGTTTCAAAGATGCATCCAATTTGAAAGTCACTTCAATGGAGAACTAGAGAGCAATTATACACCGAACTAGAAAAATAGATTATGACATCAATGTGGTAGAAGTAGGGCAACTATCAACATGAAAACAAAATGCAGTGTTCAATAACAAAGAAGAGAACACTCAAAGACTGCAAGTACTTTAAAAGAATTCCAGATATATAATTTACTCCCTAAATGAAGTACAAAAATGAAGAACCTATAACATGTAGGTGTTTTTATCCTCCATCACATTGAACTTTCTAAGAGCAGAACTGATGCATTTGTTATGACATTTCTCTGTGGTGGGCCAAAAATGATGAGTGGCCTGAAAAGAGATATTAAACCCCAAAAGAAAAAGTACATAAGATGACAAGAAAATATGAATATCTCATTTGAAACTCTTGCCAATATGAATCTTAGCATACTTTAACTATCCAAGACATTGTCGGATCATCATTGTCAGCAGGTCAAAAATAAAGCAGATTTATTTATCAAAAACAAAAAAATAAATAAAGCAGTTTTAAGTGAATCTCAAAGTATTTCTACTCTTCTAAGAATAATTCAGTTCCAGATAAATATTGTCTGCAGAACATTGGTCCTGTCTTAACTTGTGTACTAGTTGAATCTAAAATAAAGAAGGGAAAGGGTAACCAAGAGATTAGAACCTTGGAATACCTGGTAGAGAGCTAACTCGTAAGATTGAACAGCCTCCTCAAATGTACAAAGGGAAGAGTCATCCCATACCAATGTTGCAGCTAAATTAGATATACCTTCAAGTTCATCTAACTCAATCTGTTGAAAAATATTCTTATTTCAATATACATGTGCAGAGCAGCTCTCCACTGAGGAACAAAAAAACAAACGCACAACCCAACAGAGTCTAAATCCCAATTCTTTGCTAAAATGAAAAGGACATATACCAAAACACAGATGTAAACTAGTTTCAATGGATAATAAAAGACATGGTATGGAAGAGAAGAAATGCAAGCACAGGACAGTAACAAGAATAAATGTGGAAAAAAATGTAAGGTTACCTCAGGTATAAAAAGGAAAAATGAACCTCTTGTGTGCTTCATGGAAGATGACTCTATATCAAAATCAACATCTATAAAACCATCAGCCCTTACAAGTGTTGAATCTAGTGAGAGATATCTGTAAAAAAAACCAAACAGGGGTTCATCAACTCATTAGCATAAAAGTTGAAATACCTACTGATGTGTCCATAATATTATCAACAGTGCACCTTTTCAGAAAAGATCATCCAAAATTGGTGCTTACAGCATGCATGGGTGACAAATCATGTACTTGTTCAGAGGGACCATGGCTCTGAAATCTAAATCTTATGAAAAGACTTTGTTAAAACTTTGTTGAGTGCATTACTTTTGACCATTATTGAACCATACCAAGCATGAAAAATTTAAGTCCATGTTGTTTAATTGCATATTATTCACTAGAAAGTGCTAAATATGGGCACATCAAATGAACCCATGCATGCACATCTACATAAGATCAGCCCAAGAGCTCATCTCACCTTAGTGATCAAGAAATGTGGAGAACAAATGAAAGAAATTGTACATTTGAAACTGCAATAAGCAATCTTCATTCACATGTGGGATGCCTATCTCACGTCATTAAAATAAACTTCCTTTATGATTTGCCCCTTCTATATAAACAGGAATCCCACCTATTGGTTTTCCTACTTTCTACTTATCTAGAAAACAGGAATCCCACCTAGAAAGCGATCTAAATGTTGGGTTATCTTTCTCTTTGGAAAGAAAAAACTAAGGAAATACTCCTGATGACTCAGGTTGGCAGCAAAACCAATTCAAAGAACCTTTCTGGTCCAACAATTTCAGAGAACCTCTGGTGCCCAAATATCTATTTCTGGTCCACAATTTTGCTTGAGCACCTCTGGTGCCATGTAATATGGGCTTCCAACAATTTCAGAGAACCTTTCACCTAAAAATGTTTGAACAAATTAGAGCTAAATAGCATAACTGCAAATACAAAAATAAAAATAACTGGCCTCTTTATCTTCTTTTTTTACTTCAACTACACTACAAAAAAAAAAAAAAATGCAGGGTATGCATATAGAGAAGCTTAGATGAATATACATTCTTGGAGTCTTCACTGCTTGAAGTCTTGGCATATTAATGACCAGGCAGAACAAAACTTGTTTATATACAGGGTATGCATATTTAATGGGGTGTCTACACCTTCATATTATTAGGATGATAAAGTCTGAAGTTTCTAACAACTTATTATGCATAAAAGATAAAAGAAACTCACTCAAATGGTTCAAAATATCTTCTATTTTTTTTCATGAATGAAGTCTTAAAAGGGCTATGATGCAGCATCACAAACTGCTACAAATTTCTCATCATCAAACAAATCTATTAGTTGAAGAGAGCTTGGACAAGCACTCTAATAAAAAATCAAACGGCTGAAATAATCAAATTTAATAAACTATTAAGTGAAACCATCACTTTAGTGAATTCCAATCCATTGTTTTAAGCAAACATAGCTAGTTTTTGGATTTGGCCGTACTCATTTGATACATAATTCAACATATAATCCATATGAATATATAAAAGGTTACAGATTTTCTTATTGAGATTTCTGACCAAAAATTTTGTCAATCTATTCATATATATGTATGTATTTATTTATTTTGTGTTCAATTTTAACATCTACAATACACATTATGATCTTCAATCGATCAATAGATCTTCAATCTGATCTAAGAATGATAAAGTAGATGAAATCTAGCATACTTGAATCGAATGATTCCGTCAGCGAGAAGATCGAGATGAGACTGATCAACACTTACTATGAAGAAAGAGCTGCAAACTCGAACACGAACAAGAGAAGAGGCTTGAATCGATCTACAAATACTTGAATCGATCTGCAAATATGAAGGGGTTCAGCTGCGGTTCTACAAATATGAAGGGTTGTCTCTGAAACGAAGGGGTTTGAAGCAAGAGAGAGTGAAATCAAGGGTTTAGAGAGAAAGAGAGCAAGACTGAGAGTGAATATTACTTGAATCGATCTACGAATACTTGAATCGATTTGCAAATACAAAGGGGTTCAGCTGCGGTTCTACAAATATGAAGCGAGAGAAAGTGAGATCAAGGGTTTAGAGAGAAAGAGGGAGACTGAGAGTGAATACGCTATTTATGTTCTCATATATTTATAATAAAAAAAAAACATTTGAAGGCGTTTTTCAAACGACTTCTAAAATTAAAAACGGTGTCGTATTACTAAACAAGAAATGTGACGTTTATAAAAACATGTTAAATGTTAGAAACAGAAGCATTTTCTTAAACATCGCTAAATATTAAATCCCACTTTTCTTGTAGTGTTGATAGCATATTTTAATATACTATTAAAGTATTTATCATCTTAGGTGTCACGAAAAAGACTAGATGGTTCACATGAGAATTTATAAGGAAACAAGCCATCCAGACAAAGCATGTAGTAAATGAGAGAATTTAAAATAAATGTTATAGGACTTCTGATAAAATGAAAGAGGAAAAAGAAATCCACAATCTAAATGTTTTCCAGATTTAATGTTGAATACAAATTTTCAAATATGCAAGGTTCCCAACAAATTATGGTAAGTAAAACAAGTAATCCACCATGTAGAGGCACTTGAGTTCACACAAAGCAATCTTAAACAACAAGCACCTTGAACTTGAATTGCACCTAGATTGCTAAAAAAATAAAATGACAATGGCACAATAAAATGTACATGACACAAGATAGTGCATAAATTGCATATTGCATCTAACAGAAGGCCATGCATTAACAAATGGCTTATCAGCAAAAAGTTATGACTGACGACAGAACTAACATAACACATGTAAATGAATCAATTCAGTAAATTACCTGAACAACAACACCACCTTCTGAACACCCTTCCTCTTTAATAATACTAAAAATCTTCTGAAAAGCACCTTCAAAGACTAGAATCTTTTGAATTTCCTACAATTACAAAGCATATTTCAACCAGTTATTAGTAGGAAAACAAAATCATGAGTTGATTTTATTTTTGAATAAGAAAGAAAATAAAGAAAAATGACAATGGGAGGTGAAAAATTCACCTCAGCCTCACGGGTAGTAAGTGAGAAGTAACAGGGCCTCATTTCGTATAACCTGTAACACAAATTTTTTAGGATCCAATAACATCAGGAACATCACAAACAGCCAAAAGATTGGGCTTTTTCCTTCCTAGAAAGTTCGATTAAGAAAAGTCCCCAAACAAAAAATTCCAATTATAAACATATTTCACAAACAAGAGAAAAACTCAGTATTAGGGAATTTGAAAGGGAGATTCTTTTCCATTCCGATGTACCAAAAAAAAAAAAAAAGAAGAGAGATTCACAAAGCTCCTGAAAGTTTGAATTTATCATGCATGTCTATCTAATTTCTTAAGAAGCAAGCTATTACAATCGTTTAGAAAAATAAAATTAAATTGAAATCATAAAAATTAAATAAAGCAAGCAGTCAACCATTTTCACACCTCACGATCCATTAGCATGTCCATAAGTCGAGTTATTCCACGAGGAATAGTCAGAATGGCTTCCTGTAACCTGAGGAGAAACACAGCAATATATTTTTCCCCAGCACAATCTAGTAAATCCAAAAATAAAATATAAACAAAAAGAATACCTATTTGGAGAATTCATAAGAAGAACTGTCAATAGTTGCTACGTGTAATAGCGTATGTAGAAATCCTCCTCCGACTGCCAAGGTACAAGTCAATATATTGTACAAAAATATGCATAATCCAAGCAAA
This sequence comes from Camellia granthamiana, assembly GCA_036172215.1. NCBI lineage: Eukaryota > Viridiplantae > Streptophyta > Magnoliopsida > Ericales > Theaceae > Camellia > Camellia granthamiana. The sequence continues at coordinate 6,353,142 of CM069913.1, read as the reverse complement.
TTCAATAAATAAATTGTTCAAGGTGGGAACTCTCACCAACAGACTTAGAAGAAGAGAAATGCTTTCTGCTTCTCTAGAAAGCAAATCAGTGTTCATCAAAGTTGGTTGAACATCATTCTTCAGAGCTTTTGCCTGATCAATTGGAGTCAAGGCACTCACAAGAGTTTCTAGAGCACCACGAACCTTCAAGCATCCAAACCATGAAAACACTAATTTTATTATTGTACAGTAAAATGGGGGCAGGAAGTATGGGGAACTTTTTTTATAAAAAAAAGATCATACACATAAGAGGAAATGTGGAAGAGACTAAACATTTTCCATCTGCAACATTATTTGATAAGAACTGGCAAGTTATTTTTCAGGACACAAGAGTTAGTCTTATTGGTCCACTTACCTTAAAATTTATTTACAAGTTTCTCTAATAATGTCACGAGTAACCACCATTTGTTCAAGGCAAAGAAAATGTTATTTCTCAAATTAAGTACAAAATCAAAATATAAAAAAGACACTGAAATCAATAAAGAATGGATGGAAGCTTTCAAACCATTTCAACATCATCACGCTCTTCCTTCAAGACACTTAAAAGTACCGGAAAGCTTGCAACAGAATTTAATGAATTGTATTATACATGATGAGCATGCTCCAAATAATGTCACTCTATCCAACAAAAGAGAAGTACAAATCCATTGTCCCAAAAGCTAGTTGGGCAGCACGACTTTCTGCTACAACAAATTGAAGTTCAGCAATAGCAGTCCTCCTGTCTTCTGCCAGCACACCGTTACTTATACGGTCAAGCAAGCGTTCAACATAGGTATTGAAATAAGTCATGACGCAGATTAGTTACAACATCCAAATTTCGCAAATATGTATTATGTATAGAAAGAAATAACAATACACTGATGAGTAAATGAACAAATGGTCCAACTTCTTCAATAAAACCAAGTAATGGTTCACAAGAAGTTGGATCAACACATAATAACCATATGTAAAACTCCAAAACAAATCAAGTTGATGATGAAAAATAATTAAACCACAGGTGAGAGATTCACTGCTTCATCACTGAGTCTTTAGTTGAGGTTGGGATGGAGCAATACCACCAACAGGTGACATTACAAATTTTATGAAATTAAACAAATCTTTTACTACATGGCTTTACTGTTAATTGAATTCCAGCCAGTGCATTATGTGGTGTGCATCAATGTTTTGAAACCCGGACCGGACCGGCCGGTCGAACCGGTTGGACCGGGAACCGGGCCTGGTTCCGGTCCGGTCAACCACCTAGAACCGGATAGGGGCCAAAACCGGATAAAACCGGTGACCCACTGGTCGAACCGGTAAAACCGGTGACCCAGTGGTCGAACCGGCCAAAACCGGCCTGATTTTTTTTTTTTTTTTTTCTGGTTTTCCTTTTTTTTTTTAAATTTCTTTCTTTCTTTTCTTTCTTTCTTTCTTTCTTATATATTTATATATATATATATATTATAAATATATTTTAAAATTTTGACTAAAAATTCTTACTTCAAGAGTCTCCTCTCATAAGGAAGAGTCTCATTGGAAGTTGGAGAAGATTATGAAAGTCTATTCCTATTTATAGGAAAAGATTTTTCAAAAAGAACCTACAAAATTCTATGTGGGATTCAATCAAATTATTTGAAACATATTGATTGGAGGGAGAGTTGAAAATTTCATTTCCCTCCAAAATTAAACTTAACATTCAATCAATTTGTTTGGAGGGAATGTTTAAAAAATTAAAACAAGTGACTTTTTTTTATCAATTATGACTTTATTAAATATTATTAATAAATATTATACAACAATTTTTATTTTTATTTGAGTATTTATATATATTTTTATTTATTTATAATTTTTAATTATATTTTTTAATTATATAATATTAATTATGACGTCACGGTTCGACCGCTTTGACCCGACGGTTGAACCGGTGACCCGTCCACCCGGTCTCTTTTCCGGTTCGCTCACCGGTCCGGTTTTCAGAACATTGGTGTGCATTGCATAAATATTTTGAGTCATCAACAAACAAAATCCACCACTATAGCAATAGTTTATTATGAACATAAATCAACAATTTACCTATCTTTACTTGAGGCAGAATTCTCATTTCCAAAGACAAGCCCAACAACCCCTTGTACACGATTCTGTAAATTAATCACGTGTAAGCATAAGATTAGTAAAATGGCACTTACCATGACAACACATCTGAAAATTGACTCCAACACATGTATATTATAAACCAAATACACAATAATGAGAAGTTATCAATTGAAAAACTAACTGTGACAAAATCCATATTGAAAGATGACAGTAAACACTGCTGAATAGCAAGCTAATGAGAGAAAATACCTTGTACCCAGACTAATGACAGAAAATACCTTGTGCCCAGACATCAAATCCATCCTTTGATACAAATGGACCACTAAAAGTCAATCAAACCAAAGCTTTCTGAAAAATAACAAAGAAAAAAACCCTCGACGGTGAACAATAAGTGACCAAACTAAACAATTTGATCAAAACTACAAAAGTACAGAGATATCATTCTACATTACTAAGAAGGATCACACTACGATACAATTAGCATTCACATATACACATACATATAGATACACTTGAAGAGTAGAACACGTTACGCGCATACGCACTTTATTGGCCTTGTTCAATGCAGTGTATAAAGCTCTGCTGATAGCTTCTTTTTTTTGGGAATTACGTGCCAGAGTGTTTAGTGTTGCTTCCAATTATAGCTTATAAAAAAAAATAGCTTAAAATACTAATTACCGGAATGCTGAGGAAGATGCACTTTTAACTTTTGTTTTTGATTATTAGATTTTAACTTGCAAGAAGCCGAATCAAACAGGGCCATTATGACCCATCGATCGAATTTTACTGTTTGAAAGAAATATTTACAAACTTACTGGTCACTTCTCAGAGTCAATCTTTGAATCGAGATTTACAACCGACCAACATTCAAAAATACATTCTAAAAAATGTCAAAGCAGTGACTTTCATGAATAACACGATATGATGACTACAACGAAATTTTCATCTCCCATTACCTCCAAAAAATGTTAGCTACTTAGCTTACTTTGCAATTTAAGAAATGTTGATCATGAAACATTTTATCTCCCACACACACACATACACACACACACGTACACACACACTCAGAGAGACAGAGTTAAGGAAATGTGGAATGGAAATGTCAATACTTTCCATTTGATACCCCAATTTTATATGGAAAAAAGAACCTACCAAAGTAAGAATATGGAAAAAAAATGAACTACCTTTCACCATAAAAGCCACTCCCTACATCTCTACATCTCTACCCCAATCTCTACATCTCTGTCTTCCTTCTGTCTTTTTTCCCAAGAATTACATCTCTGTCTTCTGTCCTTTTTCCTAAGAATTACAATGGCTCAGCAAGTTGTTTTTTCTCAACAACCACCACGATCCATTATTAAAAAACCCTCAAAATTTTCAAGGTTTCTTCAATCCATTTTGGCAGCTGCGGCGGGAAGTCGGTGGAGAAGACATTAGTTGAGGATGAAAAAGATGGGAATACAGATTGTTATTCTTCTTTTTCTTCCTCCGGCTTGGACTCGGATTCAGCTTATTCTTTGAAGGAAAAGGGCAGTAAAAATGGAGAATTGCAAAATGAGTTTCAGAAGGTGACAGATGACATTAAGCAAGAACTTCAAGTGGCTGACTTGAAAAGGGAGTTGACAGAAACTACTGAAGAGAAGGAAGCAGAGAAGATGATCAGTGATTTAAAGATGGAAGCTGAAACGTTGAATGGTGAGAATTCAAAGCTTTTGCAAGAACTTGTCACCGAATGTAGCCAGCTGAGGAAGAAATTGGGTGAGAGAGAAAGGGAACTTGCGAGTCACACCGAGATGCATGAGACCGATAAGAGTGAAACATCAGCTTGAATGAAGGGTTTAGAACTTGAGCTGGATTCTCTACGTACCCAGAAAGGAAATGAAGTGAAGTTGCTGATGGAGAATCTCAGCACCATTGAGGAAGACTACGGGTACTTTGAGAGGCGTGTTCATGAAATTTTGAACGCGTTTCAAGGTGCAAAGAACCGGGTCAGAGAATTGGAAGAAACAATCGCAGAGGAGTCAAAAAAAAATAGGAAGATGCTCCAAGAGAAAGAGGGTATTCTGGTACAGGTGAAGGACCTGGAATGGGAGGTGGACTCTCTACGGAACCAGAACAATAATTTGGAAGAGCAGCTAAGAAGTAAAAAGCACGAGACTGAGACTGAGACTGATCAGATGCTAGGGGTCCAAGAAGAAGAAGAAAGGAAGAGCCACGAAGATGAAGATGAAGATGAAGATGATGATTTTGAGTTCCCCACCCCTGCCGATGAGATCATTCCTGTTTACCCCATTTTCGGAAGAGATGAGCTCGATGGAGTTCCGGCAGGAACCTACTGCGTCTCCGGAAGAGTGAAGCCGACGGTGGCCGGAGGAGGAGTGACAGTGGCGCAGGAGAGAGATCGGAGGAGGCAGTTGTTGATGCCGTACAGGCAAGGGTTCTTTGCTAACGTGAAGATGTTTACCAGAAATGTCAAGCAAATTGGAAATGCTCTCAAAGCTATCGTCGGGTAGAAGAAGGCCAAACAATTGTTCTAAATTTTTATTTTATTTTATTTTATTTATGTCTATAATTGTGATTTTTAATTGATTGTTATATTTGATTGGTTTATAAGAACTTTTACCACTTTAGATTTTGATTTAAAAAAAATAAATAAATTTTACCTTTAGATTCATATAGACAAGGTAGACTAGAAAAATAAAAAATTAACATAATTTTAAATAAAAAAATCACTAAAAATAAAAAAATTTGAAATAAAATATAATTTATTTAAAATTTTCCGGACAATTAAAACTTAACGAGTTTAAAAAATATATTAAAAGTTTAGTTTGTTTATCATTCAAGTCAATTTCAAATGAGTTTTAATAAATAAAAAAAAATCAGAAATTAAGTTAAAATAGTTTGATTTTTTTTTAAAAAGTTCTATAATACATATAAATTATATCCTCCGATCATGATTGAAGTTTTTACGCACTGATTTAAGTAAATATTTTAATAAAAATTCCAATGGTAAACATTTTTTCTCTTTGGAAATTGATTGTTGCGCCATTACGTAATTTAGCGGATTTTATAAACTATTTTAAGTATTTTTTTTTATTTTTAAAATTTATTTAATTTAAATATACCTAAAAAGTAAAAATATATATATATATGAACATAATTTTAAAAAATCACTAAATACATTTTTTAAAAATATTTCTTTACAAATATTTTATTTTTTAAGTCCATATAAGTTAAGAAACAATTTTTTTAAAATATTTAAAAATTTCACTAAAAACAAAAAAAAAATTTTAAATCATTTTTAAAATCTAAAAAACAAACAGTCTATAATTTTTATTCAGTTTTTTTTTTTTAAAAAAAAAAAAAATCTCAGTGTTACTTACCAAACTGTTGGATGTTTGAGTTAATATTTAGATTAAATCTTTTTTCATTTGAGTAAAAAATGAATAAAACTCAATTTAATATGAGTATGAAACAAAAAGTTTAAATGAATTTTGAATATTTATATACAAAAAAAGATCTTCTGTTTTACCAAACTAAGAAAATGCCAAAAAAGAATAAGAAAAAACAAAACAAAACAAAGCAAACATTGAAACAAATACAAAAAATTTATCCAAAAACAGATCGATTATTCCATGAAAAATTTGTATTGTTTAATATAGACCGTTGCTAATAGTGTCACATTTTTTCTTTGGATTTCTACTTTCTTCTAGTTTTTTGGAGAAAAATAAGTGAAACATCCCTCTCCAACTTTGTGTAGTAGGAAAGGTCTAAGATTTTTTTTTATTAGTTAATGTCCCTTAATATTTTCATAAAGAAAATTTAACTTAGAGAAATTTCAGTCTCGACTCAAAGAAATTTCAATTTTCACATAGAAATTTCTATGAAAATTAAAATTTCTCTGAGTCGAAGTTAAATTTCTCTGAGTGGGGCAAAATTTCTCTAAGTAGAATTTTCTTTGAGAAAATGTTGAGGGACCTTAACTATTACAAAAATGTTATTTATCATTTATCTTATAAAATCTTAATATTAGGAATTTTAAAAAAAAATCTCAATTTTTTATTACAATTTTATCGTAACAATAAATTTCAATTTTATCTTTATTCCAAACCTCTCAAAAATCTAACCCAAACCCACCACCCACTCCAACAATCACTCTATTCGGCCAACCCATCCCCATTACCCCATCTCTTCTTTGGTAAGCCCACTTCTTCATAGCCTTTTTTCTTGGGAAAATAATAAATCCGTGATAACTTCAAAAATAAATATCAATTTCATGAAAAAAAATTGTGTTTGACTTTAATATAACAAAGTTTTTCATTAATTTATAAATATTTTCTTTAAATTTGATTAAATGAAAATTTTCATCTTTTCTACTCATCTCCCACTTCCATCTCATTTTTTGTGCACAAAAGGGTTGGGTTTTAGAGGAGGAAGAGCTAGGTGGTTGTGGGGCTGGTCGCAGTTAGAAGCTAGGCTCGCACAAGTGAAGTGATAAAGGCTTATAACTTAAAATTTAAAATTCACTTATAATAACATAATTACATAATTGAATTTGTGACAAATAAAAAATTGACATATAAAAATTTATTTTTAAGGCCTATTTTTTTTCATATATGAACTTTTTAAATTTAGGAACACTTATCAATCGATCATATTAATTAGACTTATTACTTATATGTCCTAATTGATAAATTTATCATTGCTAATTTATTTATAACACCAAGAAAAATTGATTAGTTTATCAGTTAGTAAATTTATCAATAAAATTTAATAGATAATAAATTCTAAAAACAAAACCTATCGATAATTTATTCTTAAATTTAAGGGTACAATGGATGTGACCTAACAATTTCTGTAGTAGAATTGCACATTTCGTGTCTGCGTCACATGTACATAATTATTATCTTAATATATATATATTTGTTATTGAATTATTATCTTATTAGCCCTGTTTGGCATTCGATTTTTTTGGTTAAATAGTCAATAAGACAAAATGTTACATTTAAATTATAATAATTTTACTTTTTCTCTCACAATTATTAAACCAATTACCAAAAAAAAAAAAAAAAAACAAAACAAAACAAACAAACAAACAAACATAGTCAACTATCATTCCAAACAAAATTTTTTTAACCAAGTTAAAATAGTCAACTAGCCAAAAAATCAACTAAAATAATAAAGTTTCCAAATGGGCCATTTGGAATATTGAATGTTGAACCAACACTAATAGGGTGTTTTGGGCGAGGGGAGATTCTACTCAGTCTGTTTGGTTTTAATTTTTTTTAGAAAATTTTAATTTTTCATTTTTCGTATTTTTTGTCTTCACTGAATTTTTTTAAAAATATTTTGGCATTTTTTTTTAAAAATTCGTATAATATTTGTGAAAAATCTTTAAAAAATTCACTAAATACCAAAAATACAAAAAAAAAAAAAAAGTTACAAAAATTCAGAACATTTTTCATATTTTTGTGTATTTATTAATTTTTAAAAATATTTTTTCACAAATATTTTACTATTTATATACATCTAAGTAAGGTGCATCTAAAAAAGTAAAAAAATGCTGAAAATTTTAAAAATATTCACTAAAAATAAAAAAATACGAAAAATAAAAAACTCAACTTCTAAAAAACTGAAACCAAACATATTGATTTATATTCAAAAAAATGTTTAAGTGAATCCAATTTTTTAGTACATCTTATTAAATTATTTAGGGTTATAATTTATTCCTAGCATACCCTATTTTTTTTTTCTCCAAATTATCCTTTTGAGGTACACCCAAATAAAATGAATTTTAAATTTTAAATTACTTTTGAAAAACCTTTCTTTTGTTCACGTATATACATGGAATACGATCAAGAAACCCAGTACCGGCGAAGGAGGATGGAAAAGGAAGATGACGAATATTTAGCATGCTTTTCGTCATTATTCATCGAATTTTCATAACCGAACAAATTCACTTTGTTCGGCTGTATATTGCAAAACAAAGTGAAATTGTTCGATTATGAAAATCCAAACAATAATAACGAAAAATAGGCTAAATATTCGCTTTTATTTGAAAAAATACAAAAATCAATAATTGTACTTTTATATTTATGTAAATATTTACATCCTCTTTGATGGGTTGTTTTAAAAAATTATTTTGATTATTACTCTCATCCATTGCTTGATTTTGTTCAAACTTTTTTCTATTTGCAAATAATAATATAATAAAAAACAATGATATTTATGATAATGATGAGTTTTGGTGGGATGGATTGGAGTTTTCGAGTGAGGAAAAAAAAGAAGAGAAAATAATTGAAACTTGGAGAAAAAGATGAAGATATTTAAATATAAAAAATATGTATAATTGATTATGGTATGAAAAAAAATTTATTTTAATGTTTAATATGTATTGTCTTTATTAGTAAATTCATATTAAAATATAATAAAAATTAAAATTTTAAAATTTGAATTGAACGTACTGAGATGGGTAAGGAATGGGCCTACATAGTCTTGTAATTGAACTTGATGTCAGGGGTCTGGATAGAACCCATATCAGGCCCAAACTCCCTTGGATAAGATATAGGCCAGGATGAGCAGGCCCCACTATTTAAAAACGAAAAAAACATTGAGGCTGAGCCTCGTAGAAACATAGAATGGGCCTGGCCCAACCGATCAGATTTAACTAACTGATTATTCATTAGTTCATGGATTGTACTTTCCGTTACAATAGCGTTTAAGTAGAGTATAAAAAGATGAAAATTGTATTATTATTATTTGTTATTTTAGTAATCAGTATGAGAAAATATAAGAAGAAAAAATTACATCACGTAATAATAAGATTTGAACTTAGACATCACACCTCATAAATGAATCTCCTCTAGAGGTTAGACCATCTCCAACGGAGAATCAAATCCAGCATCAAATTCAAAATTTGATGAGAAACCCAATTTTTCCCAATTTTTTGAGCTCCAACGGTTTCATCAAATCGATACCAAATCGGGAATTCAGCAAATCTGGTATCAAAATGAGAACACGCGAAGGATTTCAGCAAAACACTGTTCCTGACCGTTGAGAATTACGAACCGGTTGACCAACCGGGTGACCAACCGGTCGCCCCGGAAAAAAGTTCAAAAGGTTCACTTTTCGGTTCAAACCAGTCAAAAAAAAAAAAAAAAAAAATTTTTTTGCCTAGGTGGTCGACCACCCGGTCGACCGGCCGGTTGACCACCCGGTCGACCACCCAGAAGTTCAAAAAGTTCAGAACAAAGGGTTCAAACCGGTAAAAAAAAAAAAAAAATTTGGCCTCTACCGGTGACCGGCCGGTCGACCAACCGGTTGCCCGGCGCAAATTTGATGCAACACCGTTGGAGCGCGACGTACCAAATTGAGGAAATCACCCTTTTTCGCATCAGATTTGATGAAAAAAAAGGTTAACCGTTGGAGATGCTCTTATAAGTTCAAGTTTCATGTAGTACGTTAGGAATGATTCTTCTCTTTCCCTTTAGATTTAGATATAGGGCAACAACAACAACAACAAAAAAAACCTAAGCTAAAAAAAATTTTTGGCTAAAAAAATAGTTTCTCTATAAAAAATATATAAAAAAAAAGTTTTTTGGAAATCTCAACAAAATTATTTAAAAATTGTTTTTTTTTAAGGTCTCTAATATTAAGATTTTATAAGATAAATAGCATATAATATTTTCATAATAGTTAAGATCCCTGAATATTTTTATAGAGAAAATTCGACTCAGAGAAATTTTGCCCGACTGAGAAAGGTCGAAATTTTTCTGAGTGGGGCAAAATTTCTTTGAGTCAAATTTTCTCTGTGAAAATGTTAAGAAACCTTAGCTAATAAAAAAAAAATCTTAAACCTCTCCTACAAAATGAAGTTGGAGAGGAATATTTTATTAATTTTCCCTAAAAAATGATTTTACCTTCCATACTAATATACTGTAAGAAATACCACCTGTCCTTTTGGTTATGTTAACAAAGACACTACAACACTATTAGGGATAATATGATAACTTCTCATCAAAAAACAAAAGTTTGAAAAGACTCATCAGGCTTTCTCCAAAATAAATAAATAAATAAATAAAAATAACAATTACCAAATACCAAATACGCCATTTTTTTTTTTTGAATTGTGAAAATGCAAAAATAAATAAATAAATAAATAAATAATAATAATAATAATAAGAAGAAAAATACTGAAAAAGCAATTGCCAAATTTATAGCTTTTTTCCTCAACGATTTACAACTCTACTTCTTTTAATTTCTTCTAATAAATATAGATATGAAATCATATGGAATATTATCATGTGAGATCACCATTCTTGAACTTGCTTCATAGAACACCCTTTTTACGACTATGTTCTCGTCTACAATGTTTTGTCAATGAAACATGCTCAAAATGTCTTCTACTTGAAGAAAATCTTCGAAATGAAGAGTAATGTCTGGAGTGTGTAGTTAAGAAAGATAGCCATGAATTTCCAGCGGTTAAGGTACCAAGCTAGAAAGGGGCTTATAAAGGGTCCCAAAACCATGTTTGTAGCACACCTTGTGGACTCTTTAGGAACCCTACACAACCCACAAAAAATTGATCTATATTATTATGTGATAGTGATAAAATTTAGTTTTGGAAATGTTAAGGAAGTCTACATACACTCTGTAGTGGTTGGAAATGCATCGAATAGTGAAGTCACAATCTTCAATAAAATCTACGAATCTCAAAATAGAAACAAACGAATCAACAACAAAAAATAAAAAATAAAAAAATAGTGGAATCTCAAAATAAAAACAAACGGATAAAAAAAAAAAAAACAATAATGTTCTAAGGAGAGTCATAGTGGAATTACCAGTATTGAGCCTCCTGGTTTCATTGGCGACTCAATTACAACTTGAGCTCTCCTGCATTATAATGTGCTCCATTATAATTGCATAATAGAAAATTGAGGTGAATATTGAAATTGATTTTTATTTAATACTTGATGACTAGTTTGGTTACGTCTTCCATCGAACATTCATAAAAACTGCAGCCTCTGGTAAAGGGGATCTGTTTCTTGTTCCATTCTGTCATGGTAATAGAACACATTTATCGTCAAGTTTTATGTATCACTTAAAAAGATGCTTATTGTGCTGATGAGAAACAACATTGTTAAATTCATTTGAGACAACGAGAGGTGAGATCGAATTACCTAGACACCAAGTTACTCCAGTTGTAAAATCATCTCTCTCGCACACGTGTCCTATCTTGAACTTGACATTTTGACCCATACTCGAGATTAGTTGCCCAAAGAACTCCATAACCTCCTGCAGTTGCACATAGAAACAAATAACACAATAAAGTTGTTGTTGTTTTGGCGCAAAGAAAATGTTGCTTTACAAAAATTATTCTAGTAATTGGCAAATAAGTAGACAAGCACTAATGCTTCATTTGTTTAGGCAGAAAACATTTTTTATATAAAAAAAAAAAAATCATTAATTTTCATTTTCAGTCATACAAAGTGTCAGAAAATGCAAAAAAAAAAAAAAAAAAAAAAAAAAAAATCAGAAAACTTTTTCTGCCAAAGTAAACATAGTTGCGTTTATGCTTAAAAGGAGAAATTGAGAAAGACCTTTTTCCCCTGGAATGGTTTGATGAATGAGCAATTGTCAAAATAACAATCATCAGAGATGAACTCGCGGAGTTTGTTCAAATTCTTCTCATTGATAGAGGTATAGAACTGCTTAATTAAGTCAGATGAAGAAAGTGGATTAGGCCCAATATCATAACTGCTCGCTGATGACATGACAACCTTCAACCTATGTTCTCCGATGGATTTGTTCCATGTCCTTGCTTTCATGTATATATGCCACCCTACACTCTTCGTGTTATTAATCTTAAGCTGACATTTTTTCATAGGCAAGAAACGGAGAGCCCCTACCGTTGCTTTGGAGGGTCTAATCTGCCCTGTGGCATGGCCTGAGAAGGCAGCTCGAGCAGCCATTGCCTATTCAGAACAAATTGGCACCACTGCCCACCAAAACTTGGTGTATGACATTTAAATGCTTTGAGGATTGAATGGAATGGGGTTTTTTTGGTGGCTTGGAATCGAAACAAGGAATCATTCTTTGATTTGTAGTTTTTTTTGTAATTGTCAGAGAACATTTTGTGCCTTGGCATGTAATCAAAGAACCATTGTTTCATTCAACATTGAAACTTGGACATAACCCAAAAGGTTAGCCTGGTGGTCAAAGTCTGAGTCAGGGTGTGGTTTCTCCATAGTTTCAAATTTGAAATCACCTGAATGTAAGTAATTTCTTGGGATCAATTTATAATTAAGCTCCTATTAGTGAATGGTGAAATTGATTTTGAAGTTAATCAGTTCATTAAGCCAGACACTATTAAAAAAACATGCAAAACCTGAACGGTCCTATTTTCATTGATCCTACCACTCAAGCATTTGGGACAAGCCGGTGGAGTCACGCATCTGCCAAAAGTGCACAATAAATTCTTTTCCTTTAGTATCATATACTGTACAATAAATTATTTTCCTTCAGTATCATCTATTATATCGAAGAGACTATTGAGAAAGTGTTTAAAATGGAGGTACATTTTCCCAATAAAAATGAATAGTAAAAAAAATGTATAAACTATTTAATATTCAAAAAACCAACAACTAGTTAAGTACACCTACCATATACCAGCTTCATTGGGTTGCTATATCATGATGGACCCATCTTCCAGCCAAGCCCTTGAACATTTTTAGAGCCTCATATGATATGGGCTGTGCTTTGTTTATTGTTTGTTTGGGATCCTTTTTTAAAATAAATTTTCTTTGTGAAAATATTGAGAGATCTTAACTACTATGAAAATGTTATTTGTTTTTTATCTTATAAAATTTTAATATTAGGGATTTTAAAAAAAATTCTCAATTTTTTATTACAATTTTATCTTAACAATAAATTTCACTTTTATCTTTATTCCTAACCTCTCAAAAGTCTAACCCAAACCCCCCTCCCACTCCAACTATCACTCTATTCGGCCAACACTCTCCCCGACAACCTCAGAGCTAGTAGCCCTTTCCAACCAATCCCCATTATCCCCATCTCTCCTTTGGTGACCCCACTCCTTCATAGCCTTTTTTCTTGGAAAAATAATAAGTGATAACTTCAAAAATAAATATCAATTTCATGAAAAAAATTTGTGTTTGACTTTAATATAACAAAGTTTTTCATTAATTTATAAATATTTTTTTAAAATTTGATTAAATGAAAATTTTCATCTTTTCTACTCATCTCCCACTTCCATCTCATTTTTTGTGCACAAAAGGGTTGGGTTTTAGAGGAGGAAGAGCTAGGTGGTTGTGAGGCTGGTCGCAGTTAGAAGCTGGGTTGGCACAAGTGGAGTGATAAAGGCTTATAACTTGAAATTTAAAATTCACTTATAATAACATAATTACATAATTGAATTTGTGATAAATAAAAAATTGACATATAAAAATTTATATTTAAGGCCTATTTTTTTTTTTCATATATGAACTTTTTAAATTTAGGAACACTTATCAATCGGTCATATTAATTAGACTTATTTACTTATATGTCCTAACTGATAAATTTATCACTGCTAATTTATTTATAACACCAAGAAAATTGATTAATTTATCAATTAATAAATTTATCAATAAAATTTAATAGATAATAAATTCTAAAGATAAAACCTATCGATAATTTATCCTTAAATTTCAGGGTACGATGGATGTGGCCTAACAATTTCTGTAGTAGAATTGCACATTTCGTGTCTGCGTCACATGTACATAATTATTATCTTTATATATATATATATATTTGTTATTGAATTATTATCTTATTAACCCTGTTTGGCATTTGATTTTTTTAGTTAAATAGTCAATAAGATAAAATGTCATATTTAAATTATAATAATTTTACTTTTTCTCTCACAATTATTAAACCAATTACAAGAGAAACAAACAAACAAACAAAGTCAACTATCATTCCAAATATAATTTTTTTAACCAAGTTAAAATAATCAAATAGCCAAAAAATCAACTAAAATAATAAAGTTTCCAAACGGGCCATCTGGAATATTGAATGTTGAACCAACACTAATAGGGTGTTTTGGGCGAGGGGAGATTCTACTCACTCTGTTTGGTTTTAATTTTTAATTTTATTTTTTAGAAAATTTTAATTTTTCGTTTTTCGTATTTTTTGTTTTCATTGAATTTTTTAAAATATTTTTGGAAATTTTTTTAAAAAATTCGTATAATATTTGTGAAAAATCTTTAAAAAATTCACTAAATACCAAAAATACAAAAAAAAAAAAAAAAACGAAAATTCAGAACATTTTTCATATTTTTGTGTATTTATTAATTTTTAAAAATATTTTTTCACAAATATTTTACTATTTATATACATCTAAGTAAGGTGCATCAAAAAAATAAAAAAATGCTTAAAATTTTAAAAATATTCACTAAAAACAAAAAATAAAAACGAAAAATAAAAAATAATTTCTAGAAAATTGAAACCAAACACATTGATTTATATTCAAAAAAATGTTTAAATGAATCCAATCTTTTAGTACATCTTATTAAGTTAATTAGGTTTATAATTTATTCCTAGCATACCCTTTTTTTTTTTTTCTCCAAATTATCCTTTTGAGGTATACCCAAATAAAATAAATTAAAAATTTTAAATTATTTTTGAAAAACCTTTCTTTTGTTCACGTATATACATGGAATACGATCAAGAAACACAGTACCGGTGAAGGAGGATGGAAAAGGAAGATGACGAATATTTAGCATGCTTTTTGTTATTATTATTCGAACTTTTATAACCGAACAAATTCACTTTGTTCGGCTGTATATTGCAGAACGAAGTGAAATTGTTTGATTATAAAAATCCAAACAATAATAACGAAAAATAGGCTGAATATTCGCTTTTATTTAAAAAAATACCAAAATCAATAATTGTACTTTTATATTTATGTAAATACTTACATCCTCTTTGATGGGTTGTTTTAAAAAATTGTTTTGATTATTACTCTCATCTATTGCTTGATTTTGTTCAAACTTTTTTCTATTTGGAAATAATAATATAATAAAAAAACAATGATATTTATGATAATGATGAGTTTTGGTGGGATGGATTGGAGTTTTCGAGTGAGGAAGAAAAAGAAGAGAAAATAATTAAAACTTGAGGAAAAAGATGAAGATATTTAAATATAAAGAATACGTATAATTGATTAGGGTGTACTATAAAAAAATTTATTTTAATGTTTAATATGTATTGTCTTTATTAGTAAATTCATATTAAAATATAATAAAAATTAAAATTTTAAAATTTGAATTGAACGTGTTGGGATGGGCAAGGCATAGGCCTATATAATCCTGTAATTGAACCTGACGTCACGATCTGGATAGAGCCTATATCAGGCCCAAACTCCCTTGGATAAGATATAAGCCAAGATGAGCAGGCCCCACTATTTAAAAATGAAAAAAAAAAAACGTTGAGGCTGGGCCTCGTAGAAACATAGAATGGGCCTGGCCCAACTGATTAGATTTAACTAACTGATTATTCATTAGTTCATTAGTTCATGGATTGTACTTTTTGTTACAATAATGTTTAAGTAGAGTATAAAAAGATGAAAATTGTATTATTATTATTTGTTATTTTAGTAATCAGTATGAGAAAATATAAGAAGAAAAAAATTATATCACGTAATAATAAGATTTGAACTTAGACACCACACCTCATAAATAAGTCTCCTCTAGAGATTGGAAGTTCGAGTTTCATGTAGAACGTTAGGAATGGTTCTCTTTCCTTTTAGATTTAGATATAGGGCAGCACACCAAAAAAAAAAAAAAAAATCCCTAAGCTAAACAATTTTTTGGCTAAAAAAATAGTTTCTCTATAAAACTAAGCTAAAACATTTTTTTAGAAAAAATTACTCTTTTACTTTCTTAAAATATTTTAGGTAAATTCCGGTTTTCACTTTGCTTTATAATATGAATAGATCAGTTAAAATTTGAAACAAAAGGTAAAAATATAGAAAAAAACAAACTTACTTAAAAAGTCAAAAGTAGAAAATAACTCAACATAAAATGGTAAAATATAAATTATCCAATATTTTATAACTTTTCTTTGGCTTTTGAAATTTATATAATTCTTAAAGTATTGAATTTTTATTAATGTGAATCGATGGACAGCTGTTACCCACTTCTCCAATTAAAAATGTCACATGTTAATCCAGGGGCAAAAAGTGGAAGAAAAAAAAATTGAAATATTTAAGCCCAAGTGGGAAGAAAGAATCTAAACTTTAATTTATTTGTTAGAGCATCTCTACCAGCTTACTTATATTTTACTTTGAAATATTGTTAAAAAATTTATTTTTTTATTTTAGCAATCACTTTATCGTCTAGTTTTTCCAAGAAATTCCCTATCATTTCTCTATTAACGAACCCTTTATTTTTTTTCCTATTCTATTAAAATATAATTTTTAATTATAAATTTTAAAAAATAAAAATTATAAATATGTATTACAATCTTTAAAATAAAAAAATATATATATATATATAAAGGAGCTACCGTAATTAAATATTAATTTAGAGTAACTTATAAGAGAGTGATAGAACTTCAATCTCTTAAGATAGGTAAAGGAATGATTGTGGGGAGAGGGGGTAGTTGACCATGGAATTAAATTGACAAGGGGTAGTTGACCATGATGCTAGATTTGAAATTATGATGCATTGTTTTGTTCATAATCTTAGCATCTTTTTTCATAGTAGTGATTGTACTCATCACCAAGCCATTTTGACCAATTAAAATTAATGTTCAGATTGTCTCCGGTCTAGATCTGATATAGTTCGGTTTAATTCAATCCATTAGATCTATTTTTAGGTTTCTTTTCGATAATTAGAATTATTCACATTTTAAGTTTTGTTGAGTATATTATTCTTGTAACAAATCAGGTCGATTGGATAATGAACACTATGTATTTGGATCACTTTTGTTTGAAAAAAAAAAAAGACGGTCAAAAAATTAACGATTCATAAAAAAGTGATCCGAATATATAGTATCTATTATCCAATTGACGTGATTTTTTAAGGGATAATGTACTCAACAAATTTTAAAATGTAAACGGTTTGAATTATCGAAAAAGAGTCTAAAAGTGAGTCCAATGGGTTGGACTGGACCCTCCAGTGTGGACTGGAGGCAAGCCCAGCCTAAAACTAAAATAAAAAAAATAAAAAAAAAAGAAAAAGATTTTGATCAAGAGACTTAGATCTCCTATCTGCAATTTGACCATGATGTTAGATTTGAAATTATGATGCATTGTTTTGTTCATAATCTTAGCATTTTTTTTCATGGCAGTGGTTGTACTCATCACCAAGTCATTTTGACCAATTAAAATTAACATTACAAAAAAAAAAAAAGATTTTGATCAAGAGACTTAGATCTCCTATCTACAATACAAGCTTGATCATTTTTTTTCAATCAAATCACACTTCGCCACTTATAATTTAGTTAAGTTTTAAACAGTGAGGTGATGAAAAAATTATATTGAATCTTAGATTTAAATAGTTAAGTTTTAAACTTAAATTGAAGTCGAAAGATTTAATTAATGCAAATTACAGCACACTCAGATAAAATTTAGAGTATGAAAAGTGTAATTTATCATTTTTTTTTTTTTCATTAGATCTTTTGTCATCTTATTCCAAATCCATTTGACATACCACTAATCTCTCCTAATTGTTTAGTAATTCTAAAATATCATGTGACAAATTATTTATGTAGTATTTCAAATCAATCAAGTTATAAGTAAGATATGCTTACTAATACTTTGATTCAATAGTTAGGAGACAAAATTTAACTCAATGTATATCTTTTTTAGTACAAATGTATTAGTTGGCATTGCTGGTTCAACCTTAATTTTTATGTATTCAAGGGAGTAAGGATCTTTAGTCCATTCTCCTTTGTGTCTACGAACCAAACTCCCTCCTTACTACACAATCAATAATCAATTTTCTTTGATTTGATAATGGAGAATATATTTCAAACATTAGAGAATGTGACAGTGTTTGATATAAATTATGTTTATTGTTTATGAGATAAAAATAGTTAATTAAATTGAAAAAATATATTTATTTGAAAAATGAAAAATGGATATTTTTAGGTTGTGTTTGGATTATGGATTTTAGTAAGAATTTAGAAAGGAGTAGGAGAAAATGTAAGTGAAATATGAGTGATATATAGCTACCTTTTCACCTACTTTTTTTTTTTTTTTTAAAATCTCTATCCAAATTCATAATTCAAACACGACATTAGTTTGATAAATGACATTATTTGAGTGAGTTAATGGGGGATCTATCTTTATCAAATAATGCTATATGCACTAATTAGTGTATTAACTAGTGTATCAATTGATGATGTGGTATAATTGAAAAAGTTTTTGATATTTGTAATGTGATTAATAAGTGTGGTCAATAATAATTTCATAATTAGTGTTGGTACACTAATTAATACACTAATTGATACATGTAGCACCACCGATCTTTGTCATATGTTATTGGAAGAGAAACTTTAGGAGAAGTAGTGTTTCAGTTGAGCCATGTCCCTTTCTAGCCTCATAGTTCTTGCTCCTTGGTTCTATCTCGTTGTTTAAGTAGACTTTTCATTTTCTTCTCCTATTTATTTAATTTATCATCTAACTTTTATTTAAATTTTAATTTTGATCTCCCATCTTCTAATTTTAGCGATTAAGTCCTTAAATTTCAACATTTATTTCAATGCAATCCTCTTATTACTAATCATTAAAAAATAGACAAAGTACTCACACAATGGCTATGCAGGCATGATTTCAAGCAATTAAAGGGGAAAAAAATTAATGAAAAAATTACATATTTTACTCTCTCAACTTTTTATCAAATTCCACTTTAGCCATTCATTTTTCAAGTTTCACCCAAAATTTTAATTGTGGGGTGATGGGAGAGGACTGACTACGTTGAAACTTAAGTTGAAACTTAAAGACTTGATTATTGCAATTAAAATGTGAGAAATCAAAATGAAATTTAGGTGAAAATTTAAGGCTGAAAAGTATATTTTACCCATTCAAAATATTGAAGATGTATTATTGCAGGTCTTAACCCTCATTTGGTGGGTGGAACATATAAGTTTTTAGTTTATTAGTTGTTGCCAAAGGAGGCCTTTTCAAATGGGGTTTACTTTGTGACCTATACATGCTTGTTTTGTTATAGTATTACTTTTGTATGTTTTCATTTGACATAGATTCCTCTTATATGCATAATGATTAAGATAGCTATCACTGGTCATTAGTTTGGTTTTCTTAATTTTATTTTTCACCAAGTAAAAGAAAGATGACATGTCTTTCATGCTGGACTATATTTATTAATTCAATTCAAAAAAAGAAGTTTGAAAAACTAGGTGTGTTTGGTCCAGAAAAATTAAAAAATTAAAAAACTGATTTTTTGCGACTTTGTACACACCCAAATAGAGTAAAAAAGTAAATTTATTAGGTACCAAATGAGCCTTTCACAAAATTTCAAAGATAATAAAAGGTAGAATAATATGTTTACAACGAAAGAGTAAAAAAGCCGGTTATATTGTTGTCGATAGCTTATTTTTCATTTTTCAACATAATTAGTGAAAAAAAATGATATTGTCACACATTTCACATTTAAATATATATTTTATCCTTAATTATTTTTATATCTACACTCCAGTTGCATCTCACTTTGCTTGTTTCCACTTTTCAAAAAACACTTTTCAGAAAATTTTACTTATTTATTTTCCGTGTTTTTTTGTTTTTACTGAATTTTTTTAATATTTTAAGCATTGTTTTTACTTTTTAAACACACCTAAAAAGTAAAAAAATTGTAAAAAAAATCTTTTAAAAATTCACAAAATACCAAAAATACAAAAAAAATACAAGAATTCAGTACATTTTTTATATTTTTATGTATTTATTAATTTTTTAAAATATTTTTTTACAAATTTTTTACTTTTTAGATACATCTAAGTAAGGTGCATCTAAAAAAGTAAAAAAATGTTTAAAATTTAAAAAATATTCACTAAAAACAAAAAAACACGAAAACCAAAAAAGTCAGTTTTCAAAAAACTTAATCCAAAAAACTCAAACCAAACACACTGATTAGTTTTATTTGATCAACATTATTAAAATAACATATGCTAATTCTCCCTCTTGCAATTTTTATTTTTATTTTTGTTTTTATTTTTATTTTTATTATGTGAGTGTTGGAACTTGGGTTGTCGGTGAAACCTAATTAGGTTTCATCACCCAGCCTAGAAGAGTGCCATAAATAATAATAATAATAATAATAATAATAATTAATGGCCGCAAACTTCCATGAGTTGGTTTCATATTTAGAAATGGGTCATTTCTATTTCACACATAATCAATACTCACCCTCACCAGCTAGTTCTCCTCTAGTATGCTATCCAAATTTGTATAGTAGCCCTTGAAAGAGCATTCTTAAAAGGAAACCTTAAATTTGTGTATTAATGACACAAAAAAAAAAGAGTAAAAACAGGACTTAATTTTGTGTATTAAGTGTTTATTAATTTACTGAATGAGCTGCTTTAATAAAAATGTTGAAGCGTGTTAAATAAGTGTGATATCCAATGTGTATAAATGTGAGAAAAAATATATATATATAAAAAATGCTCGCTCCCTCCCAACCACAATCTATTCTTCCCCTTGTTTCTCTCCTCTCTCAGCTGCTAACTCATTGACACAGTTAGCATACACAATAACATTTGACAACACTGACACTAAAATTGGAGTCCCATTTTTGTGTAAAGGATTTGTTCATGGAGAAAATGTATGGGCACTCAAACATTGAGGTTAAAGTGTGTGTTATGAAAAAATGAGATCCACTTAAATAAGTATAAATGCATATAGTATATACTAATTGCACGATTAAGGTTGAAAGTGGTGAGATCCAATTTATAGTAAGAGGGGGTTTTAATCAGCAAAAAGAGAATTTTATTAATGTAAAAAGCAAAGACAAAGGCAAAAGAAAGAAAGAGGAATCTGTTTATCAACATTCAAAAAATGGATTGTCATCTCGTATATATATTTATAGGAGTGATGTAATCTAGAACACTAAATGTAGTGTGAATGTTGCAAAATAGTGAAATATATACAACAAAAAGTCAACTCAAACCACTGCATTCGATATTGCATAGGATGTAAAAAAAAATCTCTTATAGTTTATGAGATTGAAATGGAGTTAACATGCTAATACAGTTGGAAAAAATGATTAATAGTGGAAGTTATTGTCAATATACCTCTTCTTGGGAAGGCTTCAACAATAAAATACACATCATGTTTCCATCAACAAAAGACAATCCCAAAGAATAACTAATTTAGATTCAACTATGTCAACATCATAAAAACAATTGGAGACTAAAAGTACTGTACAACTCACTAAAGATGTACAAAAGATCAACACAATCAAGCCATGAGGACTATTAGTCTTCCTCGACTTCAGCATCTTCCAGAAGTCCAATATCATCACCAATTCCTTCAAGTAATTTGTCTACATCTTCACTGAATTCTAACAATCTCACACTCAGCTTCTCTACCTTGCTCTGCTCTTGCCCGAGGCATACAAGCAAATCATTCAATTCTGCCTCGCTCTCCTTTTGGGCTTCTTCCCTTGCTTCTGCCTTTACAGGCTCGACATCTGGAATAGGTGTGGCCCCTCCACTCTTCAAAGCTTTAATTTCCTTTTCTAGATGGAAATTTGCCTGTTCAAGACTGTTATAAGCATCGGACAAGCTTTTCTGATCGAATTCCATCTTACCAGCCAAATTACAGTACATTGAAGCCTCAGATTCAATCTTGGTTTTCTCTGTTTTAAGCGTGTCTAGTCGTTGTGATGCCTCTTGAAGATCTCTATGGAGTGTCTCCAACTGGACTCTTTCTGAGGCCCCACTAGATCTATGCTCAGGCTGGGATGAACCACCCCTACCAATCTTGGCCAGGTCTTCAGCCAAGGTTACATTGCGACTAAGAAGATCCTTTGAAAAACATAAACAAGCCAAAATATAAGTAAAAAAAAAAAAACTATGCAAATAATTTCATGCAACCATACCGTTATCTCAGAGCACTGCTTCTCTACAAATGATTTCAGCTGTTTAACATAGTCTCCATCACTTTCCCAACCCTTCTGTTGCAATTCTGCTAACACTACTGCCACCTTGTTCTTTGGATGACTATAGACATCTGCAATGCTCTCTCTAATATCTGCCTCCAAATTCTTGATGAAGTCAACAAACTGAGCATCAAACATCAAAGCAAGCATCGGATGATCCTCATTCTTCAGATCACTCGCCTCATGCTCTTCGACATCTTCAATCTCAGCCATACTAGCAGCGGTGGATCTTGTCAATGGTTTCCGGGGCTCAACCGATTTTGCAAAAGAAAAAATTATGCTTTTTTGCATCTCCTCAAACTTCAAAAAGTATGATGTGAGCCCCACTTTCTGACTTATGGCATCAACTATGGTAAAAGCATCCTTTGCACTGTCACTGGATTTATTATAAATAACACATTCTCCTAATATAATCGCTGCTAACCCCCTTATACACACTGTTGTAGTTGAATTTGATACCAACTCTAGCAGATATGTAAGATGAGGACGTGAATCTAGGAAGCACTGCACCACACTAGGGCCCCGTTTGGTAGAACTATGGGAAATTGATTATAAATTATAACTTATAACTGTGAACATAAGCTATTAACCTGTTTGGTGCAGCTGCGAGATTATAAATTTAAGTAGCAGAGTAGCGTTTGGTTGATAAGCTGTAAAATAGCTTTTTCTGTATAATTGACATTTTTGCCCTTATATGATATAAAAATGATCATTGTCATTTTTTTCAATTTTAATTTAAAAAAATTATTTCATTAATAAAAGTTAATATAATTATTATTAAATAGTATCATCTTATATAAAAATTGATATTAATAATTATTATCAATTGATATTAAAATTAGTCTGAATTAATACTAAAATTATATGAAAGCTGAATTAATACTAAAATTATTCTAAAATTATTACTAGAATTAGTCAGAATTAATACTAAAATTATTAATTAGTATCAATTGATATTAATAATTAATTTTTATTAGTATCAAATAATATTAATAATCAACAATTGTTATTAATTAGTATCAAGTAATAATTAATTCATCACAAAAATATACAATATTAATTTATTAATTATTAATACCAATTAATATTGATTTTTTTCTTTTTCTTCAAAAATATACAATTTTTTATTTTTTAATTAATATTAATATTGATTTCTTCCTTGTTTTTCAATTTTTTTTCTAGGGTTTCATCGCCGCCGGCGAACACCGCCGGTGGCTAGGGTTTCAATGCAAATCGCGATCACGACGGCGACAGTGACGACCACAAACAACGCAGATCGATAGAGAAAGAGAGAGAGAGAGGGATGGCGGTGGGTTTCAGATCGCAATCGCGATCGCAAAGAGAGAGCGAGCGAGCGATAGAGCTGATTGTGATTAGGTTTCAGATCGTGATCGCCACGGCGGTGGTGACCGGAGGTGACGACGGAGCTTTGGTTCGTTGATGCGATGGCAGTTGTTCTCCGATCGCGACGTTAGGGTTTCAGATCGTGACGTTAGGGTTTCAGACCGCACGAACCAGAGAGAGAGAGAGATCGCGAAGAGAGAGAGAGAGAGAGAGAACCAGAACGTCGCCGGAAATCACCTCTTGTCGCCAGAAATCGCCTTTCTGGTTCTTGAGAGAGAGGAAAATGAGTGTGTTTTGGTTTATATACATGGCACACTTTTAATAACTTGAAATTGTGAGGGGCATTTAAGTCATTTTGCCCCTCAAATGGGAGCTTCCCGCTTAAGCTGTTTTGGGAAGCACCTCCTCCCCCACTCAACTAAAAAGCTCAATTTTCACTTATAAAAAGCTATAATCTACCCCCATAAACTATATCAAACACTCCAAAATCACTTATTTTAAGCTATAAGTGGATTTAACTTGAAAAAAAGTTGTGCCAAACAGGCACTAGGGCAATCTGAATGCCAAATGATTAGCAGTTTCAAAATAATTGCTGGTACATATGTATTCCCTGATGCATTCGGTTTTCCTTCTTTACTTTTCATGCAAGAAGCAAAAGCCAAGTATTTCATTACATGGTGCAATAATGGCTCTGGGGTTCCTAAAGATGGTGTAGGTTCTTCCAATTCAATTCATGAAACCTGCAGTAAATTTTACATTAAGATGGGGGGGTGGGTTAACAGGTTTAGTAAATTATCTGACCCTAAAATGTAAAGATAACTAGTATTCTGAAGCAGTTGTTCTCCATACATTTTCTTACCCTAATAATACTAGAAGAAAAAACAAGGTGAGATTGCATACCCTCTCCTTGCACTGCATATTGTCCTTTAGAACATGAGAAAGAACACTAGAAACTCTGGAACAAGTCTGCACTTCAGAACATTCTCTGGATGAATCTCATAGACAAAGCACCAAGAAAAAAAAATAACACAAAAAAAAAAAAAAGCCTTGTTTTGTACGGTCAAGATAAATACTTACGAGCCAAAAGGCATATGGTGTCATGAGCCAAAAACTTGAGTAAAAGAAGGGAAAAAAAAGGCCTAAGGATCAGTGGCGGAGGTATGAAGGGTCCGCAGCAGCGGGAGAGGGGGGGGCACGTGCCCCCCTCATTTTTTGCAATTCTTTTTTCATTTTTTTTTTTGCATATAAGGAAAATAATTAACAAATAAAAAAAAATTATATAGAAATAACATTTAGAATGATTTCTTAATGACTTTTTTCAAATTACGAAAATAATGATGGTTGTTTTGATTAAAAATGAAGAAACTACAACAAAGCACATTATTATGTATGAAAAATTTATAAAAAAAAATTTCAGTGCAACGGTGATATCAAATCGTCACTTACATGTAAACATATTTAACCCCACTACGAAAATGAGAAATTATTGAATTGTTAATTATATTTGACAAGTAAGATTGACCTTCTATGCATTATTTTACTATTGGTTAGTGATACTATATATCGATGATGATATAGTATCATTATTATTTATATATTATTATATAATCTATCATTAGACATACAAGACTCTTTTGCATTGCTTATAATACACTAGTTATAAGTAACACCATATATTTTCAATTTTGATTTTTCACAAGGTCAATTGTAAAAACAAAAATTTATTTTATATTACATATTTAAGATTTTGTGCTTACCACTAATTTAAAAATTATAATCTATTGTTATTGATTATGAGAAAAAAAATTTCAAAATTTTAATTACCAAGTGTCCCTTCTGAATTATTTTTGTGGCTCTGCCACTGCTAAGGATGACAACATTTAGAGAGAATTTTGCAAGATACTTATCCTAGTTTAAAACAAAAGGCTTCAAAAAGAGTTTATTATGAAAAAATAATTCATTGAGAAAAGATGAACAGGAAAAGCCCTTGGACACCTGGGACATACAACAAGATCGAAGGCTAAAACCAAAGCAAACAATATCAACAAGAAAAGAGGCCGATTCCTCCTACCCCCTAAAAGGGAAAGGTGCCCTGCAACAAGGGAAGCACATCTTGAGAATTGAGGGTTCAACAATAATTTCCTACTTATATCGTTCCAAATGCACAAGAATACTCGATGACGATTAAATACTCCAAACTGACTCGTACCCAACTCATAAAAAAGCCTGAGCACAAAATGTCAGGCGACACAACGTAGAACACTATCTAGTTATGTAGAATGGTATCCTCATCTTGAAGAAGAAAAAAAATAGAATAGAAAAGATGTATGTTATGTGATTATGTTCATGTCTTTAATCTAGAAAGGTAAGATATGAACAGTACATGCTACCTCAAGGTCACCATCATTTTGACTCAAAGTGAGACCATGTAATAGCATGCTGCCACAAACAAATTCTTCAAAGAATTAATCATCAGAAGCAGGAGGTCCAAACTAAAGTTATAAAAATAGAAAAAGAATTTAAAAAAAAGAATTGAATAAATGCACACATCTTCCAACCAGGAAACACAATATTCCCTTACACTTCAAAAAAAAAATAAAAAAAATTAAATAACGTACTGACTGCAAAGAGGAGGACAAACAGACCTTCCAAATGACATGTTCACATCCTCCTCAGGCAGAGCATGAGTTGTTGGCTGCAGTTGAGGGATTAATATAGATGCTAGCATTGCTTGACCATCAGGGTTTTTCTGCCACAAATACGATAAATCAATCATTTAAATATAATTAAAAAAATTGAAAAAAGGAAAAATAGGAAATAATGAAAGAATATATATGATCAGATGCAATTGTATCTATGACCAAGAAATTCAATCCAGTAGGGAAGTTCATGAAGTAAAAAAAAAGAAAGAAAAAATGAATATGCCCCACACAAACCTCACAAAAGCACTTAAAAACATAGTCTGCTGCTACAAACTCTTGCATGCTGGAAGTCCTCAAGATGATTCGAAGGATAGAATTCAGTGCAGGCTCTACTTGTGGCTCCTCTCAAAGAACTTTGCTTGCCAGGGCATCAAGATTCTTAGTATGACTGGCAATCAGATCACCGATGCATCTAAGTGCCTGATATAAATAAAAAGCTTATGTGCATGTTAAAAGTCCTGGAAATTCTTTATACAGACTCTGCACCTTTTTAAAGTTGGTGATGCACCAAGAAGTTTCTTTTTGTTGGTATATAAGTAAATGGTTGTTAATGATCACACGTTTTATTTCACGCAATAATTTTAACATAAAGCCCATTAATAGATCTCTATTCTGAGAAAAAATGCATGAAAGTTAGTAAAACACTTAATTACTTTATTAGTTATTGCTAACACTTAATTACTTTATTAGTTATTGCTAGACTTATATGCCTTAAATAAGCCATTTAGTAATAAGCAGGAAATAGCATTTTCTAGTCTAAATAAATAAATAAATTATTCTGAGCCGAACTACATGCATGAGGGTATATATTTATTGATATACTTCGCCAGTATTCTAATCTTTTATTTATTTATTTATTTTCTTTAAAAGAAATGGGAAGTTCCTAGTTATACAACTTACACTAAAGAGCACTAGCATAGGAAACTAGCACCGGGTAGGTATTTGAGAATGGTCTCATCTCAGTTGCCCTAGCTTCTTTGCTTTGGTATTATTTATTTTGCATTGATTTTCATTTGTATCCTTGGGATTCATATGCTTGAGAATGGGCCCATCACAATTGGAACCTCAATTCTATCTTGATGGAAATGCAATTCCAACTCGATTCATGCTCTTAACTGTGGAATCGCTATTTTAGAGCAGATACATCACCCACAGTAGGCTATTCTTGCAAATAAGTGCCTAAAAGTTCACCATAACAGAAGACTGTCATTTTTTTACCTATTTATCAAAGCAAAATTCCTAGGAACGTCAATCATTGTCATAGGTATTTCATAGATGTACCATTTACTTTACAGCTTTACAAAGTGTCATTTAACGGGATAGACTCACTTGCAATACTCTATTGGAATGGCACAAGCTATATCCAAGTCCATGTTTGTTTTCCCTCAACCAGGAAAAAGAGTATTTGGTGAAACACATCTTCAGAAGGGACTTTTCTATTTACTAATGGTCTATCAATTGTATTCTCGCTTTCCATTAAATATTATAGAACAAGAAATGGAGATGTAATAATCACCAGCTTTTAACATTCTTTGAAATGAGTGACACAACTCAAATTGCACAATCTGCATCACCAGTAAAGCGTATAAGTAATTTAAATAACCTAGCATCCAAGAGGGTGTTCCTTATGATGTCTCATTATAAGGGTATTCTTTAAAACACACACACCCACACACACACAAGAAGAAAAAGAATGTTATCTTACAGTACACCGCACAGGAACAGGAGCCCATTGGCTTTATACTCCTAGTATTAAAAGATGGTCGAAAACTTTTTTCTACAACCAATAATATACATAGACCAGTGAGAGAAATCTTACAAAATTATAAGGTTTTTCAGGTATTCATTATAGCAGATAACTTATTTTGAAACAAACCTGAACCAAGACTACTTTATTGGTCAGCCTATTGGCATCTTTTCCAGTGTCAATTTCTGGACCTCCCATTATTAGCAAACCGATGGTCTCTAAAGCACTGAGAAAGTTTATCGTCTACTGGCATCATATTGGTTCAAAGACAACAAAAAATGACCAGTAAGGTTTCAGTGATAACACATACATGTGTATGTTTGTCCACGCACATACATGACAATTTAAACTACAAGAAGTGAACAAAGTTCTAAAAATCTGAGTGTCTAACCTTCTGTTGGTTGAAACTGTAGCTGCTTCCTCTAAGCTTCAAAATTGATATCAAAGGGTCAATGCCCATAGTCTCCCTTAGCAATACTTACACCACACCCAGACCATGGTTAGTAGTAGTGAAGGAATGTGTATGCGTCAAAACAAAAATAATAACAAAAGGCCTACAAACCTGATTAGACGCATTGTTACGAATGAGATTGTTCAACAATTCAAGACAGTCACTGCTAGAAATTTGACATTTAGTGGCATTTAAAAAACGCCGCTAATTCTTTTCGTGACGTTTGGCACCAAGCGTCGAAGACGCGACCGTCGCTATAGCATTATGGCGCTTTAAAAATGTCGTTAAATTAGTATAGGCGGCATTTTTAAAAACGCCGCTAAATGTTGTAAATAACGATAACCTGACTTCATCTAATATTTAGCGACGTTTTAAAGACGCCGTGATAAATTTTTTCTTATTTTAAAAATATGACCGTTGACACTGTAGTGGCGTTTGGGAAAACGCCATTATAGCTCTTTTTTTTCTTTTTTCTTTTTTTATAGATTGTCCTTAATTCTATTAGATTTAACTAAAAAACATACTTGTAATAAAGCTAAAAAATAACAAAAATATGGATAAACCTATTTCAATATATTGACTAAATTTAGGCAAACATTGCATGATTATTCTAAACCAAAATCAAACAACAAACACAACCAAAAAATAAAAAATATTATATCATAGTTGTTAATTTCAACCAACAGCCATAACAAAAACAACAGCCATAACCAAAAAAAAAAAAATTTAATTTGTCCATAAAGACCAAACTTCAGAGCTCCACAAAACATCCACACAAATAACGCCCATACGCACTTGCAAGGAATGATAAAACATAACTACTCAAGTAATTATGATAAATTTGGCCATAAATGACAATGCTACCCAATAAAATAATAGATGAGAAATAAAAAGAAATGAAATCTTACTTCAAGTAATTTCTTCCATCATATCCACCAACAACATATAGAGTATGCCATTAATTCCTGCTTAATTTCTTATTATAGATATGTCTAGATGTCAGGAACATTACACCAAACCAAATAAAGAAGGCATTAGTTCCCTTGTCAACAGCAACTTCCACATAGCACAATGTCCTAATTGGATAAGAAAAATAGATGGATTATCCTTTAAATCACCAGCTCATAGCAATACCAGATAGCAAACTAAAAACATAAACAATTCCTGATATAAGATATGCCTTTGTATGAATGAAAAACCAACACATTTGAGCAATAAGCACTTTGTTCAAACACTAGATGTAATCTTAATCTGATACCATCTACAATGTACATAAAATTAAAAAATCAGAAAGAAATGATCAAATAGAAAGAGATCTGAGCAGCTGTTGGGCAGCTTATGAGAGTAAGCTGTCAAATTTAGATTCTAAGCAAACAAAGAAGCACTGTATACACACATGAAGTTGGGATTAATCAGTATATGCATTCAACCCATGCAAACACATTGTTTTGTTAATTGATCAACTTATCATTTGTGATCTTAAGATCGAATGATTTATTTAAGGCCCGATAAACCGGTTAAAAAACAAAAATTATCAAGACAAAAAAATATGAAAACGCATTAGTAAAACTCAAGGAAAAATATCAATTTCGGGTTGTTCAAAAAAAAAATTCTTTAAGCAACCTCTGGCAGCACATGGTCAAGGTGTTTTAGGGCATGTAGGAGTGACAAAAAAGTGATAAATAACTTGTGTGCATTTCAAACAGGTAACTAGTAGGAAATTTTATAATACTAGACTTTGGATATCAAGTAAACAATAGGTACAAATAAAGTCCCGGTTGAGATTCAAGAAATACCACTAGAGAGTCAAGGAAGCCCAAAACTACTTTAGGTTCAGCAGTCAATATACGTTCTGCTTCCTCTACTGTCGATAGGTTGTATATACCAGGTCCCGTCTTCTTTTTCACCCAACTTACAATAGCATCCCTACAAAAGATGAGTAATAAGACAATAAGACAACGGTATTGTTCCATATTGTTCCAACCACCTACAAGAGAAACAAAAGTCAGAGATGCTAAAATAACCATCATACAAAATTTCCACCCAAAAAAATGAAAAAACACAATATTGTTTCAAAAACTGGTAAATCTTGTCTCATACTAAATGCAATCTCAAAAAATAATATGGTTGCAAATAAAATAAAATAAATATTGGATAAGTTGTCACTTTTGAAGTGAAGTTCATTATAGTTATAAAGAATTAATATACATGCTTAACTGTGTCCAACATAAAGCTCACGTTTGCTTAGTGAAGAGTAGCTTACCTCAGAAAGTGCCCTGAATCCACAATCCCTTGATATGTTTTCACTCTCAATGTCTTTAAGAGAACCCAAATCAGATGTTATTAATGTAGTGAGTACACCAACCTGTCACAACTCAGCCTAATTGAACTATTTGACTAAGTTCTTATGAGTTTTCTTGTTGTTTTCAAGCCAAAACAAGAACAGCTCAATCTTGAAATTTCATTTCCTTCACTTTTTCTTAGAAACCAAAGTCAAATTTATATATAGTTTTCTTTCAGCTATTGTAATTGTGTTCTCTACTTTAGCTTTTCTTAGCAAAATTTGAAGCTTAGCCCTTCATTAGCCGAGCCAAGACCTGCAGATTGGTGTATTTTTACCCTAATAATTACTATGCTGCTTTGCCTGCCATACCATGTGTCGATTTTAAGCGTTGCCGATAATTCGCTTAGTAGTATTCAATCAGAGCAAGGTACCTTGAATTTGTAGTTAAATCTGCATGTATACATACATACATAGGTGTATATACTTGTAAATCTACACAAATGGAAAGCTCGCATGCATTCCTATATGTGTTTTGTCATTTCCAGTCAAATGCTGTTGGAAATGGTTATAAAATTCTGGGTAAAACCAGAATTTTTTCCTAAGTTTGGTCTATTTTTTAGGTGGGCCCGTGCGTCGATTTATGCGGGTCAAAGTGGTAACGCGTTCTATGCCGCGTTGTGATTCACGTGGTATATTTGGTTGCTCAAAACCATTACCGAGTGAATGGGAAATTGAAGCCAAAGTGTGCTCCATGGAAATGGAATTTTGGTGAAAAATCCTTAAAGATTTGAATAAAGCTTGTCCCACATTGATTTGGTGGGAAGTTTTGAATGGGTTTATAAGGCATGGGTTTGGTACTTGGGGTGTGCCCCAAGGAGTAGCCAAGTGTTTTAGAGGGAGAGGTTATGGGCAAAATGGGCTAGACCCATTGGACCCAAAAATCACCACACGCGCGCCGCCGCCGTCCGGGCGGGCTGGGCTGGGCTTGGGCGCGGGTGCGTGGTGTGTGATTGAGTTGGGCTTGTTTGGCCCAATACTAATCTTTTTGGGCCAAAAACATTTGAATTTTATTTTATTTTTGGTAAAATAAAATCCAGAATTCAATATAAACTGGTTTGGTTTTACTGTACATCCAAACAGGGCCCTTCCCGTTTTTTATCTGTTTAAATTATGAACCCAACAGATTCAAATCTGTTTGAATTCAAAACCAACAAGTTTCATACCTATTCAATTCAAAACCTGCAGCCACCTTTACATCTATAAATAGGACAACCCTCATTTGATGTTTTACATTCAGAAATTTCGTATTTTACCTCTGCAAATTCTTTTCTTCATTTTACTGCATTTTATTTTTGTGAGAGAGAGTATAAACACTTAGTGTGTTCATTAGGCAAACAATTTGTAGTGCTGCTATTGTTTGTAGTAGATCATTTTATCCTAGGAGATAGACATCCAAATTCTGAAAGCACCGAGGAGAGGACAAATCTGTCTTAAGGACACAGTGCCAAACACTGGACTTGGTTAGATTATAATTCGAAGAAATTAATCAAGTAAGTTACTTAATTTATTTTTAGTGTTTTATTATTTATTTAAATCAGATTTTTAATTTTGTTTTTGTAACAAAATAAAATCTGTTTTTATTTATTTATTTTTATTTCGAGTTTGATTTTTGCAATCAAACAAATTCTCTCATTTCCTTTATTTCTTTTATATTCTGTTACTGAATTAATTAATTACAGTGAAGATTGTCCAACAATCTTAAGATAGATCCTTTTTTTTTTTTGGTATCTTCATTGTATTTAATTTTCTGTAATTTCATAAAGACATATTCTGGTTGGAAAAATAAATAGTGTTTATGCTATTTGACAGATAGTAGTAATATACTGTCTCTTTTCTTTGACAACTAGTAGTAATATACTCGTGTCATTAACAATTACAGAATATTAATTTGTGTTACAGAAAATTATTGTGGTATTTTATTTTTCTAGTTTTAGTAACAAGGAAAATAAAATTATTTTGTGTTATAATTTATTTTCTGGTTTCAGTAACTAGAAAATTAATTTGAGTTTTAATTTTTTCTGATTTTTGTAATCAGAGATTATGGCTACTACAACTGAAACTGCATCTGGTAGTGGTACTCCTATTGTTACACCAACACCGGTCCCTATCCAGAACCATGTTCATGTACCAATCAATCATGGAGAAAAACCGGAAAAATTTAACGGTACTGAGTTTAAGAGATGGCAGCAGAAGATGCTGTTTTATCTTACAACTCTTAATTTGGCCCGGTTTCTCCATGAAGAGGCTCCAGCACTTAAAAAGGGTGAAAGTGATCGGCAAGTTGTTGCTGCTGTAGATGCTTGGAAACATTCAAATTTCCTGTGCAGAAACTACATCCTCAATGGCCTTGACAACATGCTGTATAATGTTTACAGTCCTCTGAAGTCAGCAAAAGAATTATGGGATTCTTTGGAGAAGAAATACAAGACAGAAGATGCCGGCACGAAGAAATTTGTCGTCGGTAAATTTCTGGATTTTGTTATGGTAGACTCCCAAACGATAATATCTCAAGTTCAAAGTTTTCAGATAATTTTGCATGATATTCATTCAGAAGTTATGTCTCTTAGCGAGTCTTTCCAAGTCGCTGCTTTAGTGGAAAAGTTACCACCGGCTTGGAAAGATTTCAAAAATTATTTAAAACATAAACGCAAAGAGATGACCATGGATGAGTGGATTATAAGATTAAGAATTGAAGAAGATAACCGAAAGGCTGAAAAGAGGAATGGGAAATGTCACGCCCCAATTTTTATTACTCGAAGTATTACCAATTTCATTTACTTAATTCCATTTCAGAGATAACATGCGGAAATAAACTCGTATATTCAACTCGTAGAAGTGAATAACATTGCTCTCATTCGTATGCAAGTAAATACAACATGAGTACACTAAATAAATTGCCCTTGGGCTTACATCATTAAAAGTCAAGAAGAAGGGTATAACCCTTCTACATAAATGGCATTCTGCCAACACAAAAGAGGCCTCGTGGCCAACAAATAAGAAGATCCAAAACCTTGTAGCACATCCTGGCTATCACCTGAAAAAGATTCAACAACGTGGAATGAACATATAGTCCAGTAGAAATCTCAACATGATCCTCAACAATAACAACTTACAGATAGCTATGATCATGAATGTTCAATCTCATACTAGAATAGTAAAGTGGCAGTTTATACAAAATATACATAAGTATGAACTTTTCTCGAAAACACCCATTTCATTCAACGCTATAAGCGGTTCACCTTTTTTTCCTTTTCATTACCCATTTTTCCAAACTTTCATAACTATAACAGTTTTAGAAAAAAAACAATTTCACCAAGCCCATTACTCTTCCCCCATTTTCCGTACTTACAACAAAATGACCTTTTTTGAAAACATGTTCACAAACCCATTTTCCTTCACACTTTCCAAAATCTCAGAATGGCATTTTGGTTTGTTCCCAATACATTCATATCAATACATGCATGCCTTAAATAAAAGGGAAATAACAAATCATCGATCATGTATATAATCCACAAATGAGGCAGCTCGGCCTTTCAAAACTGTATACATACTCAGATACACTGACGATAACAATTAAAACTCTACTCTACCGGCTATATGCACAGTAAGCTAAGGATACGCCAAAGCGATAAAAGAGATAATAACTCATTTTAAACATTTCATACCTCATAATAGATACACATTTTAGTACTGTATCAATCTCAGACAAAAACACTTCCATACTTCACAAATGATACACATTTTAGTGTTGTATCAATATCAAACAAAAACACTTCTATACATCAATAAGCACACATAATAGTGATGCTAATGGAGTCCATCCCCTATCTCCTCCCAAACAAAAATTCGGTTTAGAGGTCCATCCCCTATCTTCCCCTAAACCGTGGAGTACATCCCCTATCTCCTCCCACACAACACAATGTATATAAACAATTATCATATACAAATTCCTCAATACAACAAAGCATCAATAACAAGTGTAATACATACACATAAACTATTCAATAATGTTTAACCAACACAAGTGTAACGCATACATCACAATTCAACACAACAATGTCATCCTCCACCGATGACCAAGGACAAAACCTCTAGATGCATGTATTCAGTACACCTAATAAAAGAGACTCAACTCTCAAGCAAACCTTAAACCCAACAACGACACTAGTACGATAGGTAAGGATAAAACCCCCAAATGTGTGTATTCGACACTCATGATACAATAGTTCAATTCTCAAATTTGTTTTCCGAGACTCACATAGAGTTAACATTTCATTTACCATTTTCAAGATCAACTTTCATATTTTTTTCAAGTCAACATGTTCCATCACTTATTCCAAAAACACTTTTCCCTTTTCACAAAACCAATTACATTCTCTTCATTTTACAAAATCAATTCCATGGATAATAAGCCATAACCCAACTTGGTTCAATACGTTCATTTCAAAATAACCCCAATACCATAATTAATCCCTTAACTGTTAACACCTTCTACACAACTCATATTAACAATAGAAATTTACCAACATTGTTCAACCATAAACCCTTTTTATTTTACCAAATCAAAATATAATTTAGGGTTTTCTCTTCTTTCAACAATAACATGCTAATTTTACTCTCTAATTAGTCCAAACCACAGTCAATGATAACAAAACCATTCTCAAACAACCAACCCCAGGTTCCCCTCATGATTTTCAAACAAATCCAACACAGATATGATTTTCATGCAATACAAAATTACCACATGTCTATCTATAGACGGAGTATTGAAAAGGAACAAAGAAATCCCTACCTCAAATGGAGAGACCAAATGAAGAAGATGAAGGCCAAAAACCAAAGTGCTCCAAATTGCCAAACTTTCAGATTAAAATGAAGCCCTCAACCCACTCTACCTTTCTTACAAAGGACTTAGTATAGATTTACACTAGAGGGAGATGAAAACCTAGAGAGAAGGTGTCTAGGGAGAGAGAGAAGATAGTTCTAGGGTTTTGAAATCAAAAGGGAGATGAACAAGTTATATTGAAAGGTTGTTATTAAAGCCCATTAATTGGAAAATGAAAGGACAAGTTAGAATTAAATGAACACTAACTAGCATTAAATGAACACTAACTAGAATTAAATGAACACTAGTTAGAAATATAAATGGACAAGTTTGTCATAAAATCCCACTAATGGAATATGAATGGATCACTAATTGGAATTGAATGAACCATTATGAAAATTTAATAGACACTAGTTGGAATTAAATGGACACTAACCCTTGGTTTCCAAATACAACCAACCTGTTTTAAACCTACCAACACGACCCAAGACTCATATACAAAGAGTAAAGGATAGAAACGGGAAAAATACAACAACACATCCACGGAACCGAGTCTGAAATACAATTAAAAAAAATGAAAGGAAAACCGGGATCGCTATAGGAAAAATCCCATTGAGTCCAAGGCTAATGTGGTTGAACAAGTTCATAAACCACATAACAAAAAGAGGAAGTTTACTGGAGATGGTCCTAAACAAGGCAACAACAATGGCAACAAGAAGTTCAAAGGAAAATGCTATAACTGTGGCAAGACTGGACATCAAGCTTCTGACTGCCGCCGCCCTAAGAAGGATCATGGAAGTATAAGTAAGAAGACCACCAATCAGGCCAATGTAACAGAATTGGATTACATCTCTGACGGAGTGAATGACATCAACCTTTCTACCGTGGTGTCTGAGGCTAACTTGGTTGGAAATCCCAAAGAGTGGTGGGTTGACACTGGAGCAACTCGTCACATATGTGCGGACAAGAAGATGTTCACTACCTACAATGAGGCTGCAAATGGTGAACAACTTTTTATGGGAAATTCTTCTACTTCTATTGTGGCTGGACAAGGGAAAGTGATCTTGAAGATGACATCAGGGAAAGAACTAACCCTCAACAACGTACTGCATGTACCTGACATCCGGAAGAATTTAGTTTCTGGTTCTTTGTTAAGTAAAAATGGTTTTAGGCTTGTTTTTGAGTCTGATAAATTTGTATTAACAAAGAGTGGTATGTATGTTGGTAAGGGATACATGAGTGATGGTCTCTTTAAGTTGAATGTAATGACAGTTGTACCGAAAGTTGCTATGAATAAGAATAACACATCTTTTGCTTATATTCTTGAGTCGAATTTATGGCATGGTAGATTATGACATGTGAATTTTGATGCTTTGCGTAGATTAATTGGTTTAGATTATATACCAAAGTTTGAAATTAATCCTAATCATAAATGTGAAGTTTGTGTAGAAGCGAAACTAACTAAGGCTCCATTTAAATCAGTTGAAAGAAAAACCGAACCTCTAGAATTAATTCATACTGATGTATGTGATCTAAAATTTATTCAAACTAGAGGAGGAAAAAAGTATTTCATAACATTTATTGATAATTGCACTAGATATTGTTATGTTTATTTACTTAGAAGTAAAGATGAAACCTTAGAAATGTTTAAACTCTACAAAACAGAAGTTGAAAATCAACTTGATAAAACCATTAAAATGGTTAGAAGTGATAGGGGTGGTGAATATGATGCACCTTTAAATGAATTTTCTGTACAACATGGCATTATTCACCAAACTACAGCCCCTTATTCTCCACAGCAAAATGGAATTGCTGAAAGGAAGAATAGAACCCTCAAAGAAATGATGAATGCCATGTTACTAAGTTCAGGCTTACCACAGAACTTGTGGGGGGGAAGCAATATTATCTGCTAATTATGTTCTTAATAGAATACCCCATAAGAAAACCAACAGTACTCCTTATGAATTGTGGAAAGGTTGACCGCCTTCCTACAAATACTTAAAAGTGTGGGGGTGTTTGGCAAAAATTGAAGTTCCTATTCCTAAAAAGACTAAGATTGGACCAAAAATAGTAGATTGTGTGTTTATTGGTTATGCTCAGAATAGTAGTGCATATCGGTTTCTGACTTATAAATCAGAAATACCTGATATAAATGTGAACACTATTATAAAGTCAAGGAATGCTGTGTTTTTTGAACATGTCTTTCCTTACAAGAAAGGACAGGAATTAAGTTCACAGAAAAGAACTTATGATTGTACACAAAGTCAAGAGACTAATGACAATCAAACACAAGAGACTAGTAATGGTCTCGACCAACAGGATTTAACTGATGATGAACCAAGAAGAAGTAAGAGAGCGAGAACATCAAAATCCTTTGGTCCAGATTTTTTGACATACCTGTTAGAAAATGAACCTCAAAGCTTTAAGGCAGCAATGACAGATCCTGAAGCACCTTTGTGGAAAGAGGCTATTAATAATGAAATTGAATCTATTATGCAAAATCATACTTGGGAATTAGTGGATCTTCCACCAGATTCTAAACCTCTTGGATATAAGTGGATATTCAAGAGAAAAATAAAAGCAGATGGTTCAATTGACAAGTATAAAGCGAGACTTGTAGTTAAAGGTTACAGACAAAAGAAAGGTCTGGACTATTTTGACACATATTCCCCTGTGACAAGAATAACATCCATTCACATGCTTATTTCTATAGCAGCATTGTTTAATTTAGAAATACATCAAATGGATGTTAAGACAGCTTTCTTTAACGGTGATCTAAATGAAGAGATCTATATGGAGCAACCCGAAGGGTTTGTAGTGCCAGGGCAAGAAAAGAAAGTTTGTCGACTTGTAAAATCCCTTTATGGATTAAAACAAGCACCTAAGCAATGGCATGAAAAATTTGATCATGCAATGCTTACTAATGGGTTTAAGATAAACGAGTGTGACAAATGCGTCTACGTTAAAAACACTGACCAAGGATATGTCATAGTTTGTCTTTATGTGGATGACATGCTTATCATTGGAAGCAGTCAAAACATGATCAAATCAACTACGCAAATGCTTAACAAAAGATTTGATATGGCAGATATGGGGGTCGCAGATGTTATTGTAACGACCCCAAAATCCGTATTAGAGATTACCTTTATGGCCTTATGGGTTAATGCATTTTAATTTAATGATATGTGTTCAAATTGAGGGATTAACTGTTGAGCCACGACTTTAAAATTGAAATTACCGACCTTTACGGGTTCAGAAATCACAATTGAGGACTTGGATATATTAATGGGAATTTTTAAAGCTATTTGGGAAAAGTAATTGGAAATTTAATTTGTCTGATTCGTTAATGCATATTTGGGTGGTTAACTTTGTACTACAAATTGAAGGCCCTAGAGACTTCAGAAACCAGAACAGGGGACATATTTATGATCAGCACAATTTTTAGAGTCACCGGGGAACTTTAATTGAAATTTGATTTTGCGCGATTCGTAAGGCCACGTTTTGCTCTCTCTATTGTGTTAAGCCATGTGTGTGTATTTATTTAGATATATAGATATGTTTTTGAGTGATTGGTCTCATCTTTTGGGAGCCAAAATATCTAAAAGAGAGAGAAGAGAACCGTGGGGAAGAAAAGAGAAGAGAGACCAAGATTCTTGAAGAAAAGCTTAACAATCATGGCGGTTTGAAGGGAATTGAAAAAAGAGAAGGGAGATCAATCATGGAGGCTAGAGGAAATGGAGGAAAATTAAAAGGAAGACAAAGATTGAACTAAGGTATGATCACCTATCTTGAATCCTTATGTTTAAAGCATCAATTACATGAAATCAAGGATCGATATAGAAGATGTGAGCTTTGAACCCCAACTATGGCTATATTATGTTCTTGTGTTCTTGTGCTTGGAAATTGAGTAATAGTTTGAGGTTATGATGTTTGATGGAGATTAATAATATGAAATTTGTTATGTATTAAAGGGTTTTGGGCTTTGATTTACATGGAATTGAGGTTTAATTTTGAAAATGAGAAGTCCCAATTTTTCAGCCATTTTCGGATTGCAAACTGTACAGAGCCGCACGTGCGGCACTATTTCCCCGCACGTGCGGAGACAACTCTGTCCAGCCAACTTTGAACAAGCATATCTTTTGCATCCGGACTCCGTTTTGAGTGATTCTTGAGCCTAAAATCAAGCCCCGGAATTCTAGTTTCCAATGGCAGTGGTCTCATGCCCAAATTCTAAATACAGAAATAGTTATGCCTAAATTAGTGACGACTGTTCACTTTCTGTCAACCAGTTTTGTACCATTTCTTCGCCTAAACCATTTCCCATTGATTTCTCCTGTTTTCTGAGACATGGATTATAACTTATTAAAGAATAATGGGCTTGGTACCACCATGTCTAATTGATTGAATGATCAAAGAGAATAAGTAAAGGATCGAGTATAATCTCATATTATGTGTTGTGCAATGTACTTGTAAGTCGAGACGAGGACATCATCCCATTACTACCGGGGGCCGATCACTGTAAGTAATAGTAGTGTAACGTTGCGTTTCACTTACTTCTATGATTATGATTTATGTATTGTTGTTTATGCATGGCCTATTCCATCAATATTGTGCTTTGATTAAATTAATAGATATGTTTGAATAATGGCATTGATATGGACCAAAGGTCATTTTGTCCCTAGGAATAGAAGTGGGCCCGAGGCCATTATGATGTGAATAGTTCTGTCTCTATCAATAGTACTGTAGTGATACATGTGCCTTCTGGTAATAGTTATTATTAATGTTCTGTTATTCCCAAGACAACTATGTCTGTAATAAACCATAGGGAAATGTATG
Source organism: Camellia granthamiana (assembly GCA_036172215.1). Lineage (NCBI taxonomy): Eukaryota > Viridiplantae > Streptophyta > Magnoliopsida > Ericales > Theaceae > Camellia > Camellia granthamiana. Next base: position 6,312,604 of record CM069913.1, on the reverse strand, counting down.
TGCACTATTGTGTAATGGTATTCTGATGAATCTGGAGTTATTCTGTTCTGTTTATTCGTTTTGTTTATGCCATGACATGATATGAATTGTTCGGTCTTTAAGACCTAATGATTTCTGGTATGGAATAAAGTGTTGTACGGAACTAAGTGCTGCAGTGCGAGTCACCTCTAGAATCCGTGCGAGACACCTCTTGAGTCCATACATATGTGAACTGGGCCTATGGCCAATCTGTGACATCTGGGCCTATGGCCGTTCTGTATCTGTTAGGCCTATGGCCGTTCTGTATCTGTTAGGCCTATGGCCGTTCTGTATCTGTTAGGCCTATGGCCATTCTGTATCTGTTAGGCCAGAGGCCGTTCTGTATTATCTGTGGGCCAGAGGCCGTTCTGTAAGATCTGTAGGCTTAAAGTCGTTCTGTTCTGTATTATATATGGGCCCGAGGCCGTTCTGTATTATATGTGAACCTGAGACCATATTGAAATATAGTTATGGATAAGACCTGTATGTGGATGGTATCTGCCTATTTATTTTATCCAAGGTTTTGCTTATTCAATTAACCTTCTTAAGTTGCTATCATTCACTGAGCCTTGCTCATTTTGTTTTATGTATATTTCTGTAGGTGAGCCATCGGGGATTGACACTAGAGTTGTACTGAGGTTCGCTTGTCTGCCAAGTCACCCGGGGTATGTCTCCACGTGGAGGCCTTAATTTATTGTTGGGAGTCTTATAAATTATTAAGTCTTATGTAAGAGTGTGTGAGATCTATATAAAATCTGTGATTGTATAGGTATATTTGGAATGTATTTAAATGCTTAAATCCAATTAAACCATCATGTATGCACAAGCTCAATGAATGTTGTCTTTTATTGATATTGCTTCCGCCTAAGGCCCCATATATGGTTAAATATTATTTTAAAATTCTGTTTTGAGGCCTATGTTCAGGCCGGTCATGGACCAAACTTTTAAGGGCGGGTTTGGGTCGTGATAGTTATATTAGGAATGAAAATTACTAAAACATCTGACGGATATGCATTATCTCAATCTCATTATATTAAGAAAATTCTTGATAAATTTATCAAGGATGATTTGAATCTAGCTAGAACACCTGTAGATATCAGTCTTTATTTATCGAAAAATAAAGGTGTTGCAGTGTCTCAGTTAAAATACTCCCAAATCATTGGAAGCCTAATGTACCTAATGAATTGTACTCGTCCTAATATAGCTTATGCTATCAGTAAATTGAGTAGGTACACTAGTAACCCCGGAGAAGACCATTGGAAAGCGATCATTCGGGTTCTTAGATATCTAAGATTCACCCGTGATCATGGTTTGAACTTTACTCGATATCCAGCAGTACTTGAAGGTTATTGTGATGCAAATTGGATATCGGATACTAAAGATTCAAAATCCACAAGTGGATATGTCTTTACTCTGGGAGGCGCTGCTGTTTCTTGGAAGTCCACGAAACAAACTTGCATCGCACAATCCACAATGGAATCCGAGTTTATTGCTTTAGACAAAGCAGGAAAAGAAGCAGAATGGCTTCGTCACTTTTTAGAAGACATTCTAATGTGGCCAAAACCTGTGCTAGCTATTTGCATTCATTGTGATAGTCAATCTGCAATAGGCAGGGCACAAAATCATATGTATAACGGTAAGTCACGACATATTCGTCGTCGACATAATACCGTTAGGCAGTTGTTGTCAAATGGAATAATCTCAATAGATTATATAAAATCTAAAGAGAATATTGCGGATCCGTTAACAAAAGGTTTGACAAAAGAACTAGTGTATAGTTCATCGAAGGGGATGGGATTAAAGCCTATTACATAAGAGTCGTCATAATGGTAACCCTACTTATATGACTGGAGATCCCAAGAACTAAGTTCAAAGGGACAACTAAGTTATGTATGGCTCGCCAGAAATCACCAAGGGCTTAAAATTCCCTACCCATTCCTATGGTGAGAGTGATATCTGCAACATATGTTGTATGCAGGGGTATAAGGATAAGCTTTGCTTTTAATGATTACTTGTATCTTGATTGAGGCATAAAATCAAGACGAGTATAAAGAGATACTCACAATAAGAATCACCTATATGAGTGTCGAACTGGGGCCGGTTCTATGAGAATGCAATAGGCTAAATTCTCTAGAAACACTCATGAAAACCAGGCACAGTCAAGGCCAAAATGAAAACAACAGTGAGAACCACGATGTGTTAGAAGATATTTTGTATGAAATCTATTTTCTTGGCTTACACAAACGGCTGAACAATTCAAGGCATCGCGTCCATTGGTTAGCTAGTAAGTCCGATAGGTTATCACTAGGGAAGGTTCAAGGCCGAAAGTTACCTATCCTGATGCACGATATTTTTGACTTATACTCTTTCAATAAAGTCTGCATATTGTTGCATTTCCGCTGTTATCAAATCCCATTCATGTGGGGGATTGTTGGAAATGATTATAAAATTCTGGGTAAAACCAGAATTTTTTCCTAAGTTTGGTCTATTTTTTAGGTGGGCCCCGTGCGTCAATTTATGCGGGTCAAAGTGGTAACGTGTTCTATGCCGCGTTGTGATTCACATGGTATATTTGGTTGCTCAAAACCATTACTGAGTGAATGGGAAATTGAAGCCAAAGCGTGCTCCATGGAAATGGAGTTTTGGTGGAAAATCCTTAAAGGTTTGAATAAAACTTGTCCCACATTAATTTGGTGGGAAGTTTTGAATGGGTTTATAAGGCATGGGTTTGATACTTGGGGTGTGCCCCAAGGGGTACCCAAGTGTTTTAGAGGGAGAGGTTATGGGCAAAATGGACTAGACCCATTGGACCCAAAAATCACCACACATGTGCGCGCGCGCGCCGCCGCCGCCGTCCGTCCGTCCGGGCTGGGCTGGGCTTGGGTGCGTGGTGTGTGATTAAGTTGGGCTTGTTTAAATTTAATTTTATTTTTGGTAAAATAAAATCCAGAATTCAATATAAACTGGTTTGGTTTTACTGTACATCCAAACAGGGCCCTTCCCGTTTTCAAATTAAACCGGAAAAAAACTGGTCTGGTATTACTGTACATCCAAACAGGTGTAGACGTCCCCGAACGCCCCGGGAGGATGACTCCCGTTCGGTTCGTTTATGGGTCTACTACAGTTCAGGACTCAAATTGTCACGGTTTTAAATCCGAACCAAAGAGTCCAACTCTGGCAAATCGTTTTGAGAAAAAAACAGATTTTGAAAAGAAGTGCCAAACATGGACTGCTTTGCCAGATACAGAGTCGCCACCTAAATATTTTTTTAATGGGGAAATTTAGGAAACCCTGACTCGGTGCCAAAGGCCACGTGTCCGTCATCACCAAAGTTGCCTCGGCTCGGGAACTTAGGTACGATTGGGGAAGGTCAGCTATGAGCACCCCCTCTCGCCCGATCCGAAGATCGGCCTCTACTAACCGTGATATCTAATTTTTGAAAACATTATGTGTTCTTATTCCGGTTATTAGCCTAGAATTACTATGTTATGCGCACATCAAACAAGTATAGACCAAATCGCCTAAGTTGGATCAAAACATTTCATGTTTGTTTTGAAAATGGTTTGCTACTCGCAAGCAGGCTAAAATGCAGGTTTTGCCACCCTCAAGTGGTCTTTAGAAAAGACGGTTTTGCCACTATTTAGTGGGCTTAAAAAAAGAACTCACAGTTTTCATGCATTGTTCCAACTTAAGTGATTTGACCTCCATCCACAGGCATTCAAGTAGTTATATCACATAAGCAACTAGCCTCATGGTAATCATGCTATTATGGCAATATTTACACGCATGCGATATGCTAAAGCATAAAAGCTTACCTAGTACTCCAAGCCAAAACAGAAACTAGTTAGTAATCAAATGCATGATCCTAGTTCATGTTAAGTGGCTAATGCAACACAAGCAAGGATGCAATCTTAGACAGGCTCGGCTATCCTAAACATGGTATATGGAATGCTACAAATAACATGTATTCAATTTGGAGTTGAAATACGATGCAGTTTGTATGATGTGCCGAGCCCGATGCATATGAGACAAATGTATGGATGCACGCATGCATAGCATAAGGTATGCTAATTTAAACATGCCCTAATCTACCATCATAAGCAGGTAAATAAAAGGGAAGAAAGACGTGGGGTTGGAAGACATGCACACACCCACGCACACTTATTACAAATACGCCCTCACTCGGAGGGACCAAATAAATATACAGACCGAATAAATAATTAACTACCCTAGCTAATTAAATATTACAAACCCTTAACTAATTAACAAATTAATTAAACTATTTAAAGCAGTAAAATGGCCTCGGGAAGAGGGATGCACGCATGCTTGAATTGGCTTCGCCCGGAAACTCGCTGCCATTGCACTGTTGCCTCTGTTTACACTGCCCTGCTCCTTTGAAAATTGCCAAAGTCCCAGGATTGCTTCTCTGAGTGCTGTGGAACACCATCGGCTAAGGGGAATGGCCACCGGCCAAGGGAAATGACCACCGGCCACAAATTAATCCATCGGCCGACAATGGATGGCCGATCGGCACTATATGCAGCCGACCGACCAAAACTTCCTGCAGAACCTGCAATTGACAGCAGCAGAGGGCAAGCAGTGTATGGCATGGAATTTTCAAGCAAATGTGTGCACCAACACATCCCTTATCATGCTTTTGACTCAAAGGGGTATGTTTCTTGATTCTCGGACCACCAATCGCGCATTTCGATGCGTGATGGCCCAAAGAAACCAAGTATGCACTTTGATTTCAAATGTCATGCAAACCAAATAAACATATAAAGCCCAACCTCTATCACTTGATCAAGAGGCAAGGCATGCATGCCAAATGCAATGCAACCTAGGCATGTTAACTAGGTATGCAACATGGCAATGCAAACAAGCAAATAATGAACAAGTATGCGAGCTAGTGGTCATGGAAGACATGATGCAATCAAAGCATGCAAAGTGTAAGGCATGTAACAACATGTAAAGAGTGGACTTAAACTAATTTGGATAGCCCTCAACTAGGCCTGAAACAATGGCCAACATGCTCAAGAATGGAAGCCAAAACACATACAAATAGGCATGCATGCAATGTCCAACACTTAGGCACATAGAGATAACTTTTAAGCACACTTAAAAGAGGAACAACATGGGCATATGGCATGCATATTAAACTCTGAAAACATGCAAGAATATGGTGCCAAACCAATTAAACCAAGCAATCAAAGCATATAAACAAGCCCAAAGCTTGAGACCAATCAAAGGGCTCAAACCATGGCCATGCCAACCAAACCCCAAAGGGCCAAGGGGACCCCAAACAGCCCCAATGTAGATCTAAACAAGACCAAAGACACACCTAGATGGCATCTAAATGGTCTAAACATACAAGCATACAAAAGAGGCCAAACATGGAGCATGAGATGACAACCTTATAAAGCATTAAAGAGACATCAAGTGCAAGCATATAGGCACACCATGAGGACTGAAATGGCATGAAAAATGGTTCCAAACCACTGAAACAAAGCAAGGATGGCATGCTAGAGGGGTCAACGCTTAAGGTATACAAGAGAGGTTGCATGGTAGCTATACTAAGAAAATCATGGATGACTCAGATGACCCAAAACAGTCCTTAAGCATGTCAAAACAAGCATAAAAGCTTTACAAAGCTAAGCCAAAACAAGTAAGCATAGTGGTCCAAATGCTAGATACATGTTAAGGCAATTTCATGGCATTACAAGACAAGTATGCTAAGCATGCATGGTGTGTCTAAACCAATTAAAAACAGTGCTATATCATGGCAAAATAAGCACAAATAACACTTAAGACATGGCCAACATGAACTTAAAAATGGTGCTCACACATGAGGCTAAAATGGGACTTTTTGAAGACAACAAGGAGAGGGGATGGTCCTCTCCTTCTTAGGACCTTAAACCACCATCCTCACCACTGAAATCCCTCAAGATTTCAGTGGTGAGGAGGCCCAAACAAGGTGGTCCCGGAACTCACCAAAAATAGCACAAAATGGGGCCAAACAAGGCCTAAGAGGGGTCAAACAATCCCAAATGACAAAGTGACCTTAAACAACTATTTAAAGAACTCAAAAACAAGACTTTTTTATGTTATACACAAAGCTCAAAACAGCAAGTAAGATAGGCTAAAAGCTGGTGCAAAAACGGGGAATAAAAGAGGATTAAAGGCTCACCCTTGTAGACCAACGAAACCAGCAGCTTCTTGGATAAAAAACCAGTCCCTTAGCCTCTGAAAATGGCCCCCAAGCTCCTTAGATTGATGATGGAGGTGTTAGGATAGGAGTTGTGGTGCAAAGGGGCCAAGAATCACTCACTTTGGAGCACTCTAACACATACAAATGTAGAGAGAGATATAGAGAGAGAGTGATATATATTCTATATATCAGATTTTTCTAACCCTTGAAAATGGTGGACAGGCTCTCTATATATAGAGCAAGACAAGGTGCTAAGCTTCTTAGAGAAGCTAACACAAAAAAGGGTCAAAGGGGGCAAGCTTCCAAGGGAAGCTAAGCAAAGGGGTCAAGCTTCTCTTAGAAGCTTGACAAGGGTTCAAGGGAGTCAAGCTTCTCTTAGAAGCTTGGAGCAAAAGGGCCAAGAAGGCCAAGCTTCTTGGAGAAGCTAGACAAAAGAGCCAAGCTTCTTGGAGAAGCTAGGCAAAAGGTTCAAGAGGTGCAAGCTTCTCTTGGAAGCTAGAAAGGTGCAAGCTTCTTCAAGAAGCTAAAAAGGTTTAAGCTTCTTGGAGAAGCTAAAAAGGGTCAAGCTTCTTGGAGAAGCTAGAACCAAGGGTTCAAAAGGTCCAAGCTTCCTCAAGAAGCTAGAACCAAGGGTTCAAAAGGTTCAAGCTTCCTCAATAAGCTAGAACAGGGGGTCAAAAGGGTCAAGCCTCCCCAAGAAGAGGTCTCGGCCAGAAAAAGAGCCAATTGGCCAACAAAGATGGCCGACCGACCACAAAATGTGCCGACTGACCACCAATAATGCCGACCGGCCATCACCAATGGCCGGTGGCAAGAAAATAGGGCCGGTGGCCTCAAGCCCTGGCCGGTGAGGTGCGGGGATGGCCCACAAGCCCTACCCTGCCCTTCAAGGCAAAAACACAGGTGTTTGGTGCCAAAACCGTACACGAAGCAGTCGAGTCAGGAGGTCTTGAGACAAGGCGCGCAGCCGAGACCTCCGGGAACTCCAAACGAACACAAACATCGATAATCACCGAGTGTTCAAACGGTGACGTCCAAGTCTTGAGGACGGTCAAAAATGGGGTGTCTACAACAGGGCCCTTCCCATTTTTTATCTGTTTAAATTATGAACCCAACAGATTCAAATCTGTTTGAATTTAAAACCAACAGGTTTCATACCTGTTCAATTCAAAACCTGCAGCCACCTTTACATCTATAAATAGGACAACTCTCATTTGATATTTTACATTCAAAAATTTCGTATTTCACCTCTGCAAATTCTTTTCTTCATTTTGCTGCATTTTATTTTTGTGAGAGAGAGTATAAACACTTAATGTGTTTGTTAGGCAAACAATTTATAGTGCTGCTATTGTTTGTAGTAGATCATTTTATCCTGGGAGATAGATGTCCAAATTCTGAAAGCACCGAGGAGAGGACGAATCTGTCTTAAGGACATAGTGTCAAACACTGGACTTGCTCAGATTATAATTCGAAGAAATTAATCAAGTAAGTTACTTAATTTATTTTTAGTGTTTTATTATTTATTTAAATCAGATTTTTAATTTTGTTTTTGTAACAAAATAAAATCTGTTTTTATTTATTTATTTTTATTTCGAGTCTGATTTTTGTAATCAAACAAATTCTCTCATTTCCTTTATTTCTTTTATATTCTGTTTGTTGTTAAATACACAAACTGAATTAATTAATTACAGTGAAGATTGTCCAACAAATGCTGCAAAAACTAAACCAAGAGGGAAAAAAGCATACTCTTTAAAACTAAAAAACGTACTATACAAAAATCTAGCATTCCAATTGATATTGTTGTATCAAGAATTAAGTTTCATGTATAACCATTAAACAAGATAGTTTGCTAGATTCTGGCCCAAACTAACATAAAAAATGGCACAAGCCAAAGCCCCTAAAAATAAAAGAAAAGAAAAAAAACACAAGAAAGGAAGTCACGTTACAATTAATAGTGCCATACCATGTTATTGGCAATTGCCAGAGTATGTGAAAACCTGACAGAGAACTGACATGAAGATGAAATCTCTTTCTGTGAGAAAAGGTCAAGAAAAGAGTTAGCTTCGATTGTTTTTCCATCAAGAGTTCTAACAGAATAAAAGCAACATCCAGCCTAAGAAAAAAATAATAAGCTTTTTCCCACCCCATCAAAAATAAAAGCTAAAGTACTAGAAGGATAAAGAGAAGTACCAGGTTAAAGGAGATACCACTTCCATAGTGTCATTCCAAGATCCTTTCCACCCATAGAGAGAGCGTTCATACATACGTACACAATCATCTCAGTCGACAGTAGAACATTGAAAGAGTTAACATACAAATAATCTAACAAATTTGAATTGTTAGAAGAAAAAAACAGCAGAATCTTCGAACATTCTAGTTTCAAAGATGCATCCAATTTGAAAGTCACTTCAATGGAGAACTAGAGAGCAATTATACACCGAACTAGAAAAATAGATTATGACATCAATGTGGTAAAAGTAGGGCAACTATCAACATGAAAACAAAATGCAGTGTTCAATAACAAATAAGAGAACACTCAAAGACTGCAAGTACTTTAAAAGAATTCCAGATATATAATTTACTCCCTAAATGAAGTACAAAAATGAAGAACCTATACCATGTAGGTGTTTTTATCCTCCATCACATTGAACTTTCTAAGAGCAGAACTGATGCATTTGTTATGACATTTCTCTGTGGTGGGCCAAAAATGATGAGTGACCTGAAAAGAGATATTAAATCCGAAAAGAAAAAGTACATAAGATGACAAGAAAATATGAATATCTCATTTGAAACTCTTGCCAATATGAATCTTCGCATACTTTAACTATCCAAGACATTGTCGGATCATCATTGTCAGCAGGTCAAAAAATAAAGCAGATTTATTTATCAAAAACAAAAAATAAATAAAGCAGTTTTAAGTGAATCTCAAAGTATTTCTACTCTTCTAAGAATAATTCAGCTCCAGATAAATATTGTCTGCAGAACATTGGTCCTGTCTTAACTTGTGTACTAGTTGAATCTAAAATAAAGAAGGGAAAGGGTAATCGAGAGATTAGAACCTTGGAATACCTGGTAGAGAGCTAACTCGTAAGATTGAACAGCCTCCTCAAATGTACAAAGGGAAGAGTCATCCCATACCAATGTTGCAGCTAAATTAGATATACCTTCAAGTTCATCTAACTCAATTTGTTGAAAAATATTCTCATTTCAATATACATGTGCAGAGCAACTCTTCACTGAGGAACAAAAAAACAAACACACAACCCAACAGAGTCTAAATCCCAATTCTTTGCTAAAATGAAAAGGACATATACCAAAACACAAATGTAAACTAGTTTCAATGGATAATAAAAGACATGGTATGGAAGAGAAGAAATGCAAGCACAGGACAGTAACAAGACTAAATGTGGAAAAAAATGTCAGGTTACCTCAGGTATAAAAAGGTAAAATGAACCTCTTGTGTGCTTCATGGAAGATGACTCTATATCAAAATCAACATCTATAAAACCATCAGCCCTTACAAGTGTTGAATCTAGTGAGAGATATCTGTAAAAAAACCAAACAGGGGTTCATCAACTCATTAGCATAAAAGTTGAAATACCTACTGATGTGTCCATAATATTATCAACAGTGCACTTTTCAGAAAAGATCATCCAAAATTGGTGCTTACAGCATGCATGGGTGACAAATCATGTACTTGTTCAGAGGGACCATGGCTCTGAAATCTAAATCTTATGAAAAAACTTTGTTGAGTGCATTACTTTTGACCATTATTGAACCATACCATGCATGAAAAATTTAAGTCCATGTTGTTTAAATGCATATTATTCACTAGAAATTGCTAAATATGGGCACATTAAATGTACCCATGCATGCACATCTACATAAGATCAGCCCAAGAGCTCATCTCACCTTAGTGATCAAGAAATGTGGAGAACAAATGAAAGAAATTGTACATTCGAAACTGCAATAAGTAGTCTTCATTCACATGTGGGATGCCTATCTCACGTCATTAAAATAAACTTCCCTTCTGATTTGCCCCTTCTATATAAACAGGAATCCCACCTATTGGTTTTCCTACTTTCTACTCATCTAGAAAACAGGAATCCGACCTAGAAAGCGATCTAAATGTTGGGTTATCTTTCTCTTTGGAAAGAAAAAACTGAGGAAATACTCCTGATGACTCAGGTTGACAGCAAAACCAATTCAAAGAACCTTTCTGGTCCAACAATTTCAGAGAACCTCTGGTGCCCAAATATCTATTTCTGGTCCACAATTCTGCTTGAGCACCTCTGGTGCCATGTAATATGGGCTTCCAACAATTTCAGAGAACCTTTCACCTAAAAATGTTTGAACAAATTAGAGCTAAATAGCATAACTGCAAATACAAAAATAAAAACAACTGGCCTCTTTATCTTCTTTTTTTACTTCAACTACACTACAAAAAACAAAATGCAAGGTATGCATATAGAGAAGCTTAGATGAATATACATTCTTGGAGTCTTCACTGCTTGAAGTCTTGGCATATTAATGACCAGGCAGAACAAAACTTGTTTATGTACAGGGTATGCATATTTAATAGGGTGTTTACACCTTCATATTATTAGGATGATAAAGTCTGAAGTTTCCAACAAATTATTATTCATAAAAGATAAAAGAAACTCACTCAAATGGTTCAAAATATCTTCTATTTTTGTTTATGAATGAAGTCTTAAAAGGGCTATGATGCAGCATCACAAATTGCTACAAATTTCTCATCATCAAACAAATCTATTAGTTGAAGAGAGCTTGGACAAGCACTCTAATAAAAAATCAAACGGCTGAAATAATCAAATTTAATAAACTATTAAGTGAAACCATCACTTTAGTGAATTCCAATCCGTTGTTTTAAGCAAACATAGCTAGTTTTTGGACTTCGCTATACTCATTTGATACATAATTCAACATATAATCCATATGAATATATAAAAGGTTACAGAATTTCTTTTTGAGATTTCTGACAAAAAAAATTTCAATCTATTCATATATATGTATGTATTTATTTATTTTGTGTTCAATTTTAACATCTACAATACACATTATGATCTTCAATCGATCAATAGATCTTCAATCTGATCTAAGAATGATAAAGTAGATGAAACCTAGCATACTTGAATCGAATGATTCCATCAGTAAGAAGATAAAGATGAGACTAATCAACACTTACTATGAAGAAAGAGCTGCGAACTCGAACACGAACACGAACACGAACTAGAGAAGAGGCTTGAATCGATCTACGAATACTTGAATCGATCTGCAAATATGAAGGGGTTCACTTGTGGTTCTACAAATATGAAGGGTTGTCTCTGAAACAAAGGGGTTTGAAGCGAGAGAGTGAAATCAAGGGTTTAGAGAGAGAGAGAGAACAAGACTGAGAGTGAATATTACTTGAATCGATCTATGAATACTTGAATCGATCTGCAAATAGAAAGGGGTTCAGCTGCGGTTCTACAAATATGAAGCGAGAGAGTGAGATCAAGGGTTTAGAGAGAGAGGGAGATTGAGAGTGAATACACTATTTATGTTCTCATATATTTTTAAAAAAAAGAAGAAGAAACATTCGAAGGCGTTTTTCAAACGACTTCTGAAATTAAAAACGGTGTCGTATTACTAAACAAGAAATGCAACGTTTATAAAAACATCGTTAAATGTTAGAAACATAGGCATTTTCATAAACATCGCTAAATATTAAATCCCACTTTTCTTGTAGTGTTGATAGCATATTTTTATATACTATTAAAGTATTTATCATCTTAGGTGTCACGAAAAAGACTAGATGGTTCACACGAGAATTTACAAGGAAACAAGCCATCCAGACAAAGCATGTAGTAAATGAGAGAATTTAAAATAAATGTTATAGGACTTCTGATAAAATGAAAGAGGAAAAAGAAATCCACAATCTAATTATTTGTTGTAGAACACCAGAACATTTACATAAATGTTTTCCAGATTTAATGTTGAATACAAATTTTCAAATATGCAAGGTTCCCAACAAATTATGGTAAGTAAAACAAGTAATCCACCATGTAGAGGCATCTGAGTTCACACAAAGCAATCTTAAACAACAAGCACCTTGAATTTGAATTGCACCTAGATTGCTAAAAAATAAAATGACAATGGCACAATAAAATGTACATGACACAAGATAGTGCATAAATTGCATATTGCATCCAATAGAAGGCCATGCATTAACAAATGGCTTATCAGCAAAAAGTTATGACTGACAATAGAACTAACATAACACATGTAAATGAATCAATTCAGTAAATCACCTAAACAACAGCACCACCTTCCAAACACCCTTTGTAACGCCCTCAAAATAAACCCACAATCAAACACTCAAGACATGCTTAGACATAAGAGAAGTAAGCATAATTACATTTCATCAGAGTATTCATTACAAAATGTATTACATGTTAACAACAAAAGTAAATGCCCTATAGGCTTACAACTTTCCAAGCCAACACTTGGTTACAAAAAGGAGAGTACTAACTCAAAACACAAAATAAGCCCTTGGCTTGATATATATGTAATACAAGAATGTAATCACAAAAGATGTCCCAGCCACTAAGCCTCTCAAGTCACGTCCTTGGAGGTGGCATGCTACTTGTACCTGAAAATGATATCCCATATAGGGTGAACCAACGCCCAGTAGAGATATGCTAAACATACTATGAGCAATAACTAAAACATTAGCATTTGATAAATGTTTAACTCACATAAAACAATTCTTAACCCATTTCAATTACATGACAATTGTGTCCATGTTTCATTCCATTTTCCATTTCTCATTCAATTCCTCAATTCATAATCCTGGCTCAGAACCTGGCCATATACTATAGATGAGATTACATCTCATATCAATAATTCTTCCATTTCAACAATTTAAATGAGATAACAACTCATATCAAAACACTTTCATAAGCCTCAATAGATACACATATTTGTTGTATCGACAAGACATAAAACACTTCCATACTTCACAAATGATACACGAATTTACTGTATCAGTAATTCAATAGATACACATTTTGGTGCTGTATCGATGGAGTTCATCCCCTATCTCCTCCCAAACAATATCCGGTTTAGAGGTCCATCCCCCATCTTCTCCTAAACCGTGGAGTACATCCCCTATCTCTTCCCACACAACACAATGTATATAAACGCATATCATATACATAATCAAATCAATACATAAAATTCATGTATTATATCAACCGCCATATTCGATAGCATACTCAATTGATTAGTTTTAGTTTGCCTAATCATCATGCATTGTCTACAACAATCAAGACTATCCTCCACCAATAGCCCAAAGCTGTTATTTCTAAACAGATAATAAATGCCTCAACAGATATATATAATCTCAATATTTTCAAAGTAAGCAATTAATAAATCCAACTCCACCATTCTATCTCATAATGAGCCAATTTCATTATTTCCAACTCAATTTCATATTTCCATAATAATTGTCATTAATTACACTAATGACCCAAAATATACCCAAACATGGCATTTTTTCCTTTTTCTCAATATTGACCCAAAGGTCCCAATTATTATCAACAACATCAACAACCTTCTTTTTAGACCTAAAACACAAATGTTTGAATCAAAAGAACAAAACCTCTCTTTCCAAAACAACACATCTCAAACCCTAACTTCCCAAATTAAACCATTTATACAAAAAGCTCAACATTTAGATTAAAGCTCATAAAGATGAGTATGAATCCCTACCTCGAAGTCAGAAGCCCAAAGGAGAAGATGACCAAAATCCAAAGTGCTCCAAATCCACTATTTTTCAGATTAAAAGGAAGCCCTCAACACCCTCTATCTTTCTTACAAAGGGCCTAGGTTAGAAACTCACTAGAAGTAGATCAATCCCTAGAGTGAAGTTGTTTAGAGAGAGAGAGAGGGGGAGCTCAGATATAGGGTTTTTGAAAAAGAAGGAGATGAAAAAGTGAAGTGTAATCCCGCTGCTGTCTACTGATATATGTATGACCCGCTCGAGCGTCAAGCACAAAAACTGGACCCGCTCGAGCGCAAGGATACCCGCTCGAGCGCCAAGACACAACTGCAAAACACACCCGCTCGAGCGCAAAGGGAAAGCCGCCCGAGCGTAGATTTCCCCCTTCCAGTACTTTTATAGACAATGAACTACCCGCTCGAGTGCCAAGATACCCGCTTGAGCGTAAGAAAATCTGCTCGAGCGTGAAAAACACACCTGCAGAAGTTTTGCAAAGGCACGAAATGCTGAGAGTGTGTAAACCCCACTCGAGCGCAAGAAGACCCGCTCGAGCGGACAACCAAAAATCAAAATCCGCTCGAGCGCAAAGGGACCCGCTCGAGCGTACCACCAAAATTCTGGGCAACAAGGAATGGGACTAAAGCTCAACCAACCTGTTCGAAACACGCCCAATACATCCTAAAACTCAAACACACGGAATTCAAGGATAACAATAAGATATACAACCACCAACTCCACGGAACCTAAGTCCGCAATACAACAATCAAAGGAAGAGAAACCGGGATCGCTATACCCTTCCTCTTTAATAATACTAAAAATCTTCTCAAAAGCACCTTCAAAGACTAGAATCTTTTGAATTTCCTACAATTACAAAGCATATTTCAACCAGTTATTAGTAGGAAAACAAAATCATGAGTTGATTTTATTTTTGAATAAGAAAGAAAATAAAGAAAAATGACAATGGAAAGTGAAAACTTCACCTAAGCTTCACAGGTCAAGTAAGTCAGAAGTAACAGGGCCTCATTTCGTATAACCTATAAGACACATTTTTTAGGATCCAATAATATCAGGAACAGCATAAACAGCCAAAAGATTGGGCTTTTTCCTTCCTAGAAAGTTCGATTAAGAAAAGTCCCCAAACAAAAAATTCCAATTATAAACATATTTCACAAACAAGAGAAAAACTCAGTATTAGGGAATTTGAAAGGGAGATTCTTTTCCATTCCGATGTACCAAAAAAAAACGAAGAAGAGAGATTCACAAAGCTCCTGAAAGTTTGAATTTATCATGCATGTCTATCTAATTTCTTAAGAAGCAGGCTATTACAATCGTTTAGAAAAATAAAATTAAATTGAAATCATAAAAATTAAATAAAGCAAGCAGTCAACCATTTTCGCACCTCACGATCCATTAGCATGTCCATAAGCTGAGTTATTCCACGAGGAATAGTCAAAATGGCTTCCTGTAACCTAAGGAGAAACGCAGCAATATATTTTTCCCCAGCACAATCTAGTAAATCCAAAAATAAAATATAACATCAAGGAAGCAGCCACAAAAAGAATACCTATTTGGAGAATTCGTAAGAAGAACTGTCAATAGTTGCTGCGTGTAATAGCGTATGTAGAAATTCTCCTCCGACTGCCAAGGTACAAGTCAACATATTGTACAGAAATATGCATAATCCAAGCAAATTCAATAAATAAATTGTTCAAGGTGGGAACTCTCACCAACAGACTTAGAAGAAGAGAAATGCTTTCTGCTTCTCTAGAAAGCAAATCAGTGTTCATCAAAGTTGGTTGAACCTCATTCTTCAGGGCTTTTGCCTGATCAATTGGAGTCAAGGCACTCACAAGAGTTTCTAGAGCACCCCGAACCTTCAAGCATCCAAACCATGAAAACACTAATTTTATTATTGTACAGTAAAATGGGGGCAGGAAGTATGGGGAACTTTTTTTTATGAAAAAAAGATCATACACATAAGAGGAAATGTGGAAGAGACTAAACATTTTCCATCTGCAACATTATCTGATAAGAACTGGCAAGTTATTTTTCAAGACACAATACTTAGTTTTATTGGTCCACTTACCGTAAAATTTATTTACAAGTTTCTCTAATAATGTCACTAGTAACCACCATTTGTTCAAGGCAAAGAA
This sequence comes from Camellia granthamiana, assembly GCA_036172215.1. Taxonomy (NCBI): domain Eukaryota; kingdom Viridiplantae; phylum Streptophyta; class Magnoliopsida; order Ericales; family Theaceae; genus Camellia; species Camellia granthamiana. The sequence continues at coordinate 6,296,442 of CM069913.1, read as the reverse complement.
AATATTATTTCTCAAATTAAGTACAAAATCAAAATATAAAAAAGACACTAAAATCAATAAAGAATGGATGGAAGCTTTCAAACCATTTCAACATCATCACGCTCTTCCTTCAAGACACTTAAAAGTACCGGAAAGCCTGCAACAGAATTTAATGAATTGTATTATACATGATGAGCACGCTCCAAATAATGTCACTCTATCCAACAAAAGAGAAGTACAAATCCATTACCCCAAAAGTTAGCTGGGCAGCACGACTTTCTACTACAACAAATTGAAGTTCAGCAATAGCAGTCCTCCTGTCTTCTGCCAGCACATCGTTACTTATACGGTCAAGCAAGCGTTCAACATAGGTATTGAAATAAGTCATGACGCAAATTAGTTACAACATCCAAATTTGGCAAATATGTATTATGTATAGAAAGAAATAACAATACACTGATGAGTAAATGAACAAATGGTCCAACTTCTTCAATAAAACCAAGTAATGGTTCACAAGAAGTTGGATCAACACATAATAACCATATGTAAAACTCCAAAACAAATCAAGTTGATGATGAAAAATAATTAAACCACAGGTGAGAGATTCACTGCTTCATCACTAAGTCTTTAGTTGAGGTTGGGATGGAGCAATACCACCAACAGGTGACATTACATGTTACGCCCTCAAAATAATGACATTAAACCCATCAATATAGACATGCATTGATATATAAAAGTTCCACATTCTTCTATTCAATAGACTTTCATTTCAAAAAGTATTACATGTTAACAACAAAAGCAAATGCCCTAAGGGCTTACAGCTTTCCAAGTTAACACTTGGTTACAAAAAGAGAGTGCTAACTCATTTACATATTAAGCCCTTGGCTTGAATATACATGTAATACATCAAAAGAAAATAAACAACCAAAAGTCTGCGCGCCTCTAGCCTCCCAAGCTATGTCCTTGGAGGTGGCATGCTACCTGCACCTGAAAATGATATTCCCATATAGGGTGAGCCACAGCCCAGTAGAAATACACTAAACCAACCATGAACAATGACTAAAAGATTAGCAATTGATAGATGGCCAACACTGATACATCCACGTAAATCACATTACAATCATACGACTTACAAGTCCAAGTTACTTTTCAGTTTCCCATTTTAATAGATAAGCATATGAGCTCTATCAACACCTCAACAGGTAAGTACAAAAACTATACCCCACATTCACAGATAAGCATATAAGCTGTATCCACACTTCACTAGACAAGCATAAGAGTTGTATCTACACTTCTCAAAGATAAGCATATGAGCTCTATCTTCACTTTTCTAGACAAGCATATGAGTTGTATCTACGGAGTTCATCCCTTATCTCCTCCCAACACTATCCGGTTTAGAGGTACATCCCCCATCTTCCCCTAAACCGCGGAGTACATCCCCCATCTCCTCCTCTACACATAATGCATATAAACACAAAGGTTCTATACACAATCACTCAATACATATAGTAAATGTATTCAATCCACCGTCATACTCTATGACACATTCAATCGATTAGTTTTAGTTTGCCTAATCATCATGCATTGTCTACAACAATCAAGACTATCCTCCACCGATAGCCCAAAACAGTTATTTCTATACAGGAAATAAATGCACAAATGGATATTTAATCAACATTTCAATTCGGTGAGTGATTAGTAATTCAACTACACCCTTTAACCCCCATACTCCCAATCTCAACATTTCCACTTCATTTTCCTCATTTCTCACAATTAATTATCCCAATTAATTAATCAATGTAATTAGGGCATTTTCCATAATTAACATTACAACCCTTAGGTTCCATTTTCATCAATGTTCCAACATTAATTTCATTTCTCTATGCCAAACATGCATCTAGGTTTATTATAAACAAAACCCCAACTTTTGTAAAATTACACAAAAGTCCCAAACTTTCACAAAATTACCAAACCAACCCCAACATCTCAAAATACTAAAATTTAAAGACAAAATCCATAGAGAGGAGTAGGGTATCCCTACCTCAAATCCGGAGCTCAAAGGGAGAAGACGACAAAACTCAACGTGCTCCAAAACTCGAAATTTTCGAATCAAAAGATGGCCCTCGACGATCAACAACTTTTTTGTAAAGGCCAAAGGTGAGCAAATCACTCTCACTAGATCAATACCTAGAGAGAAGGTAGAGCTCTAGAGTGAGAAGCTCAACAATGGTGTTTTTAGAAAAGTAAGAGAGAGAAGGAAAAGTGAAAAAGTGATTCAAAATGTCCAAAACACGGACTTAAACCCAGTCGCCCCGCTCGAGCGGCCAAACCCCCGCTCGAGCGGCACTCACAGACTCCCGCTCGGGCGGCCAATCCCCCGCTCGAGCGCCGGATGCACATTCCCAGCACTTTTGCAGACAGGCCTCCCGCTCGAGCGCCCAACTCCCCGCTCGAGCGTCACTCACACACTCCCGCTCGAGCGGCCAAATCCCCTGCTCGAGCGTCCAACACTACGTAGAAAATACTGGATGGGTGTGTTCCCCGTTCGAGCGCCAAAACCCCCGCTCGAGCGGACAAGCAACAAGAAGGTCCCCGCTCGAACGTCAAACTCCCCGCTCGAGCGGACAGGTCAAAATCTGGGCAACTAGTTTTGGTTTCTAAACTCAACCAACCTGTAATAAACCTGCCTAACACATCCTATAACTCAAATACAAAGTAAGAAAGGATGTACACAAGGTAATAATCAGCTACTATCATCCACGGACACAAGTCCGGGTCACTGTACAACAAGGGTAAACCCGGGATCGCTATAACCTCCCCCCCTTAAAGAATTTCGTCCCCGAAATTAGGCACAATTTTTTTTTTTTTTTTTTTGAAAACAGGTTTTCCTCCATTTTAAACGATGTTACAATTTAACATTCAATAACTCGACCCATTACCGGTCATCCCATCTCTTATCAAGAGGCATTTCACAACATATATTACAAGTGCATTATCAACATGCATTCCTCTTCCATTTCCACCATTCCCAACATACATGGTTCACAGTTCATATCACAATCAATATACATGATACAATTCCATTTCTACAATATAGCCAACATATGCAATATCATAATCGACTTCCATATCAAGGTAAGTCCTACAATACTTTCATAACCAAAAAACATTCACAATGTTTTACAACCCAAGACATATTCGATATTCTTAAGGTTCAGTTTTGTAACAAAATTCTCAATACATGATTACACATCAACAAACAAGTCCGGATATTTCTCGCGGACTTCCAACTCACGTTCCCAAGTGGCCTCCTCCACTCCGTGATGTTTCCACAAAACCTTCACTAAAGGGATGGTCTTGCCACGCAGGACTTGATCCTGCCTATCCAAGACCCGAACCGGTCTCTCCTCATACGAGGCATCCTCATCTACCTCTAAGTCGGTCCAATCCAACACGTGCGATGGATCCGGCTCATACTTCCGAAGCATACTCACATGAAACACGTCATGAACTCCGGCCAACTGTGGAGGTAAAGCTAAACGATAAGCAACCTCGCCAATCCTCTCAAGGATCTCAAAAGGACCAATAAACCGAGGGGATAACTTCCCTCTCTTCCCAAACCTCATCAAACCTCGCCTAGGTGATATCTTCAGAAAGACATGATCACCTACCTCAAACACCAAAGGCCTCCTCCTACGGTCGGCATAACTCTTTTGGCGACTCTGGGCTGTAACAAGCCTCCTACGGATAAGCTCCACTTTCTCAGTCGTCTCCCTAACCAACTCCGGACCCAACAGAGGTGCGTCACCCACCTCGGCCCAACAAACCGGAGACCTACAAGGTCGGCCATACAAGGCCTCAAACGGTGCCATACCGATACTAGACTGAAAACTGTTGTTGTAGGCAAACTCCACCAATGGTAGGTGCCTCTCCCACGTCCCACTGAAGTCAAGGACACAACCCCAAAGCATATCCTCAAGGATCTGAATAGTACGCTCAGACTGCCCATCAGTCTGAGGGTGATAAGCCATACTGAAGGTCAACTTAGTACCCAAGGCACTCTGCAAACTCTGCCACAACCTAGCAGTAAAACGAGGATCTCTATCTGAGACGATCGTCACTGGGACCCCGTGCAACCTCACTATGTCCCGAATATACAAGTCGGCAAGATGATCTACCGAATCTCTCACGCGCATAGGAATGAAGTACGCCGACTTAGTCAACCGGTCTACAACCACCCAAATAGCATCACTACCCCGCTGAGTCCTCGGAAGACCTACAACGAAGTCCATAGTGACATGCTCCCACTTCCACTCGGCAATAGGCAAGGGTTACAACAAACCCACTAGCCTTTGATGTTCGGCCTTCACTTGCTGGCAAGTAAGGCATTTAGACACGAAAACTGCCACATCTCTCTTCATACCCCGCCACCAAAACTGGCGACCCAAATCCCGATACATCTTAGTACCTCCCGGATGCACCGCAAGGCGCGAATGATGAAACTCTCGGAGTACTTCCTCTCGGCAAGACTCCGGCACAAACAAGCGGTCTCGGTATCTCACACTCTGGTCGGGATACTCAGCCAAACCCTTCTCAACCTTCCCACTGGAGATCTTCTCTCGGAGGGAATCTATCTCAAGGTCACCTCTCTATGCCTCTAACACTCGAGTCACAAGTGTAGGCTGTGCAACAACAGAAAACAAGGCTGCAGCCTCAACGGATTCGCCCAAGAGCAAATCAAACTCACCAAGTGCTCCCAACATCTCCCACTTCCGGATGGCTATACAAGCTACATCACCTATGGATTTCCTACTAAGTGCGTCGGCCACAACATTGGCCTTCCCCGGATGATAATGCAACTCGAAGTCATAATCCTCAATAAACTCCATCCACCTTCTCTGCCTCAAATTCAAGTCCCTCTGTGTAAACAGATACTTCAAACTCTTGTGGTCCGAAAACACCTCGAACCTCTCACCATAAAGATAGTGCCTCCAGATTTTCAAGGCAAAGATCACGGCGGCTAACTCTAGGTCGTGTGTAGGGTAATTCTTCTCGTGTATTTTCAACTGACGTGAGCCATAAGCTACCACTTTCCCTTCTTGCATCAACACACAACCCAAACCCTCTCGTGAGGCATCACAATAGACTGCATAACCCAACCCTCTCTCCGAAATAATCAACACCGGAGTGGTGGTCAATCTAACTTTCAGCTCTTGGAACGACTTTTCACAAGTCTCACTCCATACAAATTTGACTCCCTTCCGAGTCAGCCTAGTCAACGGCGAAGCCAACCTGGAGAAATCCTTCACAAATCGGCAGTAATACCCAGCTAATCCCAGAAAACTGCAGATCTCAAACACACTCTTAGGCTGTGCCCAATCTTGCACTGCCTCAATTTTGGACGTATCAACAGATACCCCTTCCCCAGAAACCACATGGCCTAAGAACTTGACTTTTCCTAGCCAGAACTCACAGTTCCCAAACTTGGCATACAGCCTATGGGCTCTAAGCAACTCAAGCACCGCTCTCAAGTGTTCCTCGTGCTCCTCCTCTGAAGGTGAGTAAATAAGAATGTCGTCCACGAAAACGACCACAAAACGATCCAAGAATTCCCAGAAGATCCGGTTCATCAAGTCCATAAAGACTGCCGGTGCGTTGGTAAGCCCAAATGGCATCACCAGAAACTCATAATGGCCATACCGCGTACGAAATGCGTCTTCGGGATGTCCTCCTCCCTGACCCTCAACTGATGGTAGCCCGATCTCAAGTCTATCTTAGAGAAACAACGGGAACCCTTCAACTGGTCAAACAAATCATCTATACGGGGCATAGGGTACTTATTCTTAACCGTAGCCCGATTCAACTTCCGGTAGTCGATACACAATCTCAAGGCACCATCTTTCTTTTTAGCAAAGAGGGCCGGTGCTCCGCATGGCGAAACACTAGGGCGTACAAAGCCCTTATCTAGTAATTCCTGGAGCTGAACTTTCAACTCAACCAACTCTGCTGGAGCAAAACGGTAAGGTGCCATAGAAATCGGCGCCGTGCCGGGCACTAAATCAATAGAGAACTCAATCTCTCGGTGAGGTGGCAAACTAACAAGATCCTCGGGAAAGACGTCCGAGTACTCACAAACTACCCTTGGCAACTCAATCTGGGTCTTATCACACTCACCACTCTCAAAGCTAGCAAGTAGACCACTAAGCTCACTCCGCCCTCGCGGACCATACCCCGGTGGCACAACACTACCAACCCGGTCCCCCAAGAAATGGAAACACTCCCCGCTCACGGTACAACAAGTGACCCTCTGGCGGTAGCAATCAATAACTGCCCGGTATGATGATAACCAGTCCATACCTAAAAAACATCAAAGCCCTTCATGGGCATAACTACAAAAGGAAACGGAAGCCTATGATCGGCGACCTCTATATCACAACCTCTACATCCGTGTTTCAAAATCAACTCACCCCCAATAGGCGATATAACACAAATAGGAGATGCTAACAGTGTTAACTCCAACTCCAACACAGATGCAAATGCAGCAGATACAAAAGAATGAGACGCACCCGTATCAATCAACACACTAGCAACCGAGTTGCAAAACAGAAAGGTACCTCTCACTACTGATGGAGCCGGTACTAGGTCCTGCGCGGTAACAGCATACACGCGCCCTGTAGGCCCCTGATCCACCTGCTCACCTCTAGAAGCATACGACTGCTGCACTGACTGGGACGACGAAGCCCCCGGATTGGCCCTCGAGGCCTGCACAGACTGAGCTGGCTGAAAACCCTGCGTCTGCCTAGAACCAGACGCTCCTGAAGTGGCACTCAACTGTGGGCAGAACCTCTTCAGGTGCCCAGGCTGTCCACACTGATAGCAAGACAAAGGCTGCCCCCTGCCCAAACCCTGACTCTGCGGTCTAGCTGAAGAAGATGCAGCTCTCTGACCTCCGCCCTTCTGCGGGCAAACCGAAGCCTTGTGACCCAGCTGGCCACACTTGTAACAGGTGAACTCTCCCTGATTGCCCCTTTCGGAACCTGCACTCGGTACTGGAAAAGTCGACCTCGCCAAACCACTCTGAGACGGTTGAGGGTTATAACCCCTCTGTCTCCTACCATCACCCTGGCCCTCTTGGCCCCTCTTGGAGCCTCTGTGTTTCTCCTCATCCTCCTCTTGCATCATAAGCTCCATATGAGCGGCAGCATCCACCAAATGTCTATACTCTCGGATGTAAGACCCACCAACCCTCAACTTGAGGCCGCGCCTCAACTTCCGCTCAAACTCATAGCAACGACGTTCCTCGGTCGCCACAAGTTCAGGTGCAAACCTGGACAAGCTAGTAAATGTAGCCTCAAACTCGGCCACAGACAAACCCTCATGTTTGAGCCGGCTAAACTGATCTCTCAGCTTCTCTCTGGCAACTGCAGATAAGAACCTCTCCTGGAAAGCATTTACAAACGCCTCCCAAGTACCACCAACACGTACCTTCTCATACTTCCACCATTGACCCGCATCTCCCTTCAGTTGGAAGGATGCCAAGGTCACTTTCAGTGCTCCGTCCTCAATGCCAAGCATCTCGAACGTCTTACTCATTTGTTCCAACCACTCGTCTGCCTTCAGTGGTTCCTTTGGATCCCCAACAAACTCCTTCGGGTTAGACTGGAAGAACTCCCTCTTCAAGAAAGAAGGCCTTGCCTCAACTGCCTGATTCCCAGCCCTGAGAATACCCAAAGCTCCTGCTATCTCTCGGGCCAAAGCACTCATAGCTTGCTGACCCGCTGGCTCGGCCACATTGGCCTGACCAACTCCCTCCTGTACTACCGGAATCTCATCCGGTATAGGCACTTCCTACCTCCTAGGCCTACCACGCCTACCACCTCTTTCTCGTCCCGACATCCTAATAAAGGAAAGGAAGAACATTAGCACATTCAAAAATGTGCCGAAACTAAACACTCACGTCCTAATGCATGGACAACTGTAATTCACTCCACGTAAGCACATAAACACATAAGCACTCACGAATTTCATTTCCGGATAATGATAGTCCCGAGGCGTTACTAGAGTTCCGGTTAGAAACAACATTGATCAAGTGCTTTTCCAACAAGACTCACAGAAACCCAAGGATCCAATCAACATCCTAGAAATTAAATCCCATACCCATATAGTCACATAAGCATGTTATCAATTTAAACAATAGCATATGACTCTACGCCTAAGTCTCTATCAAGCGAGACAAACCCATTGTGATCCTAATCACTTCCCACGTACCCAAAGTATTCGAACCCGGTACGCTCTGATACCAAGTTGTTACGCCCTCAAAATAATGACATTAAACCCATCAATATAGACATGCATTGATATATAAAAGTTCCACATTCTTCTATTCAACAGACTTTCATTTCAAAAAGTATTACATGTTAACAACAAAAGCAAATGCCCTAAGGGCTTACAGCTTTCCAAGTTAACACTTGGTTACAAAAAGAGAGTGCTAACTCATTTACATATTAAGCCCTTGGCTTGAATATACATGTAATACATCAAAAGAAAATAAACAACCAAAAGTCTGCCCGCCTCTAGCCTCCCAAGCTATGTCCTTGGAGGTGGCATGCTACCTGCACCTGAAAATGATATTCCCATATAGGGTGAGCCACAGCCCAGTAGAAATACACTAAACCAACCATGAACAATGACTAAAAGATTAGCAATTGATAGATGGCCAACACTGATACATCCACGTAAATCACATTACAATCATACGACTTACAAGTCTAAGTTACTTTTCAGTTTCCCATTTTAATAGATAAGCATATGAGCTCTATCAACACCTCAACAGGTAAGTACAAAAACTATACCCCACATTCACAGATAAGCATATAAGCATATAAGCTGTATCCACACTTCACTAGACAAGCATAAGAGTTGTATCTACATTTCTCAAAGATAAGCATATGAGCTCTATCTTCACTTTTCTAGACAAGCATATGAGCTGTATCTACGGAGTTCATCCCCTATCTCCTCCCAACACTATCCGGTTTAGAGGTACATCCCCCATCTTCCCCTAAACCGCGGAGTACATCCCCCATCTCCTCCTCTACACATAATGCATATAAACACAAAGGTTCTATACACAATCACTCAATACATATAGTAAATGTATTCAATCCACCGTCATACTCTATGACACATTCAATCGATTAGTTTTAGTTTGCCTAATCATCATGCATTGTCTACAACAATCAAGACTATCCTCCACCGATAGCTCAAAACAGTTATTTCTATACAGGAAATAAATGCACAAATGGATATTTAATCAACATTTCAATTCGGTGAGTGATTAGTAATTCAACTACACCCTTTAACCCCCATACTCTCAATCTCAACATTTCCACTTCATTTTCCTCATTTCTCACAATTAATTATCCCAATTAATTAATCAATGTAATTAGGGCATTTTCCATAATTAACATTACAACCCTTAGGTTCCATTTTCATCAATGTTCCAACATTAATTTCATTTCTCTATGCCAAACATGCATCTAGGTTTATTATAAACAAAACCCCAACTTTTGTAAAATTACACAAAAGTCCCAAACTTTCACAAAATTACCAAACCAACCCCAACATCTCAAAATACTAAAATTTAAAGACAAAATCCATAGAGAGGAGTAGGGTATCCCTACCTCAAATCCGGAGCTCAAAGGGAGAAGACGACAAAACTCAACGTGCTCCAAAACTCGAAATTTTCGAATCAAAAGATGGCCCTCGACGATCAACAACTTTTTTGTAAAGGCCAAAGGTGAGCAAATCACTCTCACTAGATCAATACCTAGAGAGAAGGTAGAGCTCTAGAGTGAGAAGCTCAACAATGGTGTTTTTGGAAAAGTAAGAGAGAGAAGGAAAAGTGAAAAAGTGATTCAAAATGTCCAAAACACGGACTTAAACCCAGTCGCCCCGCTCGAGCGGCCAAACCCCCGCTCGAGCGGCACTCACAGACTCCCGCTCGAGCGGCCAATCCCCCGCTTGAGCGCCCGGATGCACATTCCCAGCACTTTTGCAGACAGGCCTCCCGTTCGAGCGCCCAACTCCCCGCTCGAGCGTCACTCACACACTCCCGCTCGAGCGGCCAAATCCCCCGCTCGAGCGTCCAACACTACGTAGAAAATACTGGATGGGTGTGTTCCCCGCTCGAGCGCCAAAACCCCCGCTCGAGCGGACAAGCAACAAGAAGGTCCCCACTCGAGCGTCAAACTCCCCGCTCGAGCGGACAGGTCAAAATCTGGGCAACTAGTTTTGGTTTCTAAACTCAACCAACCTGTAATAAACCTGCCCAACACATCCTATAACTCAAAAACAAAGTAAGAAAGGATGTACACAAGGTAATAATCAGCTACTATCATCCACGGACACAAGTCCGGGTCACTGTACAACAAGGGTAAACCCGGGATCGCTATATTACAAATTTTATGAAATTAAACAAATCTTTTACTACATGGCTTTACTGTTAATTGAATTCCAACCAATGCATTATGTGGTGTGCATTGCATAAATATTTTGAGTCATCAACAAAACAAAATCCACCACTATAGCAATAGTTATTATGAACATAAATCAACAATTTACCTATCTTTACTTGAGGCAGAATTCTCATTTCCAAAGACAAGCCCAACAACCCCTTGTACACGATTCTGTAAATTACTCACGTGTAAGCATAAGATTAGTAAAATGGCACTTACCATGACAACACATCTGAAAATTGACTCCAAGACATGTATATTATAAACCAAATACACAATAATGAGAAGTTATCAATTGAAAAACTAACTGTGACAAAATCCATGTTGAAAGATGACAGTAAACACTGCTGAATAGCAAGCTAATGAGAGAAAATACCTTGTACCCAGACTAATGACAGAAAATACCTTGTGCCCAGACATCAAATCCATCCTTTGATAAAAATGGACCACTAAAAGTCAATCAAACCAAAGCTTTCTGAAAAATAACAAAGAAAAAAACCCTCGACGGTGAACAATAAGTGACCAAACTAAACAATTTGATCAAAACTACAAAAGTACAGAGATATCATTCTACATTACTAAGAAGGATCACACTACGATACAGTTAGCATTCACATATACACATACATATAGATACACTTGAAGGGTAGAACACGTTACGTGCATACGCACTTTATTGGCCTTGTTCAATGCAGTGTATAAAGCTCTGCTGATAGCTTTTTTTATTTTGGAATTGTGTGCCAGAGTGTTTAGTGTTGCTTCCAATTATAGCTTATAAAAAAAATAGCTTAAAATACTAATTACCGGAATGCTGAGGAAGATGCACTTTTAACTTTTGTTTTTGATTATTAGATTTTAACTTGCAAGAAGCCGAACCAAACAAGGCCATTATGACCCATCGATCGAATTTTACTGTTTGAAAAAAATATTTACAAACTTACTAGTCACTTCTTAGAGTCAATTTTTGAATCGAGATTTACAACCGACCAACATTCAAAAATACATTCTAAAACAATGTCAGAGCAGTGACTTTCACGAATAACACAATAGGATGACTACAACGAAATTTTCATCTCCCATTACCTCCAAAAAATGTTAGCTACTCAGCTTACTTTGCAATTTAAGAAATGTTGATCATGAAACATTTCATCTGCCACACACACACATGTACACACACACTCAGAGAAAGAGAGAGTTAAGGAAATGTAGAATGGAAATGTCAATACTTTCCATTTGATACCCCAATTTTATATGGAAAAAATAACCTACCAAAGCAAGAATATGGAAAAAAATGAACTACCTTTCACGATAAAAGCCACTCCCTACATCTCTACATCTCTACCCCAATCTCTACATCTCTGTCTTCCTTCTGTCTTTTTTCCCAAGAATTACATCTCTGTCTTCTGTCCTTTTTCCCAAGAATTACAATGGATCAGCAAGTTGTTTTTTTCTCAACAACCACCACAATCCATTATTAAAAAACCCTCAAAATTTTCTCGATTTCTTCGATCCATTTTTGGCAACTGCGGTGGGAAGTCGGTGGAGAAGACATTAGTTGAGGATGAAAAAGATGGGAATACAGATTATTATTCTTCTTTTTCTTCCTCCGGCTTGGACTTGGATTCAGCTTATTCTTCAAAGGAAAAGGGCAGTAAAAATGGAGAATTGCAAAATGAGTTTCAGAAGGTGACAGATGACATTAAGCAAGAACTTCAAGTGGCTGACTTGAAAAGGGAGTTAACAGAAACTACTGAAGAGAAGGAAGCAGAGAAGATGATCAGTGATTTAAAGATGGAAGCTGAAACGTTGAATGGTGAGAATTCAAAGCTTTTACAAGAACTTGTCACCGAATGTAGCCAGCTGAGGGAGAAATTGGGTGAGAGAGAAAGGGAACTTGCAAGTCACATCGAGATGCATAAGACCCATAAGAGTGAAACATCAGCTCGAATGAGGGGTTTAGAACTTGAGCTGGATTCTCTGCGTACCCAGAAAGGAGATGAAGTGAGGTTGCTGATGGAGAATCTCAGCACCATTGAGGAAGACTACGAGTACTTTGAGAGGCGTGTTCATGAAATTCTGAACGCGTTTCAAGGTGCAAAGAACCGGGTCAGAGAATTGGAAGAAACAATCACAGAGGAGTCAGAAAAAAATAGGAAGATGCTCCAAGAGAAAGAGGGTATTCTGGTACAGGTGAAGGACCTGGAATGGGAGGTGGACTCTCTATGGAACCAGAACAGTAATTTGGAAGAGCAGCTAAGAAGTAAAAAGCACGAGACTGAGACTAATCAGATGCCAGGGGTCCAAGAAGAAGAAGAAAGGAAGAGCCACGAAGATGAAGATGATGATGATGATGATGATTTTGAGTTCCCCAACCCTGCCGATGAGATCATTCCTGTTTACCCCATTTTCGGCAGAGATGAGCTCGACGGAGTTCCGGCAGAAACCTACTGCGTCTCCGGAAGAGTGAAGCCGACGGTGGTCGGAGGAGGAGTGACGGTGGCACAGGAGAGAGATCGGATGAGGAGGTTGTTGATGCCATACAGGCAAGAAGGGTTCTTTGCTAACGTGAAGATGTTGAGCAGCAATGTCAAGAAAATTGGAAATGCTCTTAAAGCTATCGTCTGGTAGAAGAAGGCCAAACAATTGTTCTAAATTTTTATTTATTTATTTATTTATTTATTTATTTTTATTTCTTTTGTATCTATGTCTATTATTGTGATTTTTAATTGATTGGTATATTTGATTGGTTTATAAGAACTTTTACCACTTTAGACTTTGATTTAAAAAAAAAAATAATTTCACCTTTAGATTCATATAGGCAAGGTAGGCTAGAAAAATAAAAAATTGACATAATTTTAAATAAAAAAAATCACTAAAAATAAAAAAAAATTGAAATAAAATATAATTTATTTAAAATTTTCCAGACAATTAAAACTTAACGAGTTTAAAAAATATATTAAAAGTTTAGTTTGTTTATCATTCAAGTCAATTTCAAATGAGTTTTAATAAATAAAAAAAATCACAAATTAAGTTAAAATAGTTTGATTTTTTTAAAAAAAGTTCTATAATACATATAAATTATATCCTCCGATCATGATTGAAGCTTATATGTACTGATTTAAGTAAATATTTCAATAAAAATTCTAATTGTAAACTTTTATTCTGTTTAGAAATTGATTATTGCGCTATTACGTAATTTAGTGGGCTTTCTGAACTATTTCAAGCATTTTTTTTTATTTTTAAAATTTATTTAATTTAAATATACCTAAAAAGTAAAAAAAAAAAAAGTATGAACATAATTTTTAAAAAATCACTAAATACAATTTTTTTTAATATTTCTTTACAAATATTTTATTTTTTAAGTGCATATAACTTAAGAAACAAATTTTTTTAAATATTTAAAAATTTCACTAAATACAAAAAAAAAATTTAAACATCATTTTTAAGATCTCAAAATCAAACAATCTATAATTTTTATTCAGATTTTTTTTTTTTAACAAAAAATCTCATCAAATTTTAATAGTGTTATTTACCAAACTATTGGATGTTTGAGTCAATATTTAAATTAAATCTTTTTTCATTTGAGTAAAAAATGAATAAAACTAAATTTGATATGAGTATGAAACAAAAAGTTTAAATGAATTTTGAATATTTTTTTACCGAAATTTTATTTTGAGTCAATATATGAACGTGAATGCATTATGCATAATTTGATTACAAGAACATCTTAAGTTCACTCTCATTCAATTCATTTGGTTGATTGTAACACTGTTACAACTAATATTTTTCTCAAGCTCTATGTCGGAATAAAATTAGATTAAAACTCTAAATAACATTCTCAACTACTGGTCTCAAGACATTAAATAATTTTGAAAATTCTAAGTGCACATAAATCGGATACTTGAATAGTTTTTTCTAGTTGATTGTGATATTTGATTGGTTTATTTTGACAATATCATTTGTTGGTGGAACTTTTATTAGTTTAGATTTTGATTTAAAAAATAATAATTTTAACAAAAAAATCACCAAAATTTTTTTTTTTTTGAAATAAAATATAATTTATTTAAAATTTCCCGAACAATTAAAACTTAATGAGCTTAAAAAATATATTAAAAGTTTAGTTTGTTTATCATTCAAGTCAATTTCAAATGAGTTTTAATAAATTAAAAAAAATGACAAATTAAGTTAAAATAGTTTGATTTTTTTTTTAAAAGTTCTATAATACATATAAATTATATCCTCCAATTATGATTGAAGTTTTTACGCACTGACTTAAGTAAATTTTTCAATGAAAATTCTAATGGTAAACTTTTATTCTGTTTGGAAATTGATTGTTGCACTATTACGTAATTTAGTGGACTTTCTGAATTATTTGAAGTTTTTTTTTTTACTTTTAAAATTTATTTAATTTAAATATACCTAAAAAGTAAAAAAAAAATATAACATAATTTTAAAAAATCACTAAATACAATTTTTTTAAATATTTTTTTACAAATATTTTATTTTTTAAATCCATATAAGTTAAGAAACAATTTTTTTAAAATATTTAAAATTTTCACTAAAACAAAAAAATTTAAAAATCATTTTTAAAATCTCAAAATCAAATAGTCTTTAATTTTTATTCAGATTTAAAAAAAAAAAAAAAAAAAAAATCTCATCATATTTTAACAGTGTTGTTTACCAAACTGTTGGATGTTTAATTCAATATTCAAATTAAATCTTTTTTCATTTGAGTAAAAAACGAATAAAACTCGATTTGATATAAGTATGAAACAAAAAGTTTAAATAAATTTTGAATATTTTTTTACCAAAATTTTAATTTGAGATGTGAATGCATTATGCATAATTTGATTACAAGAACATCTTAAGTTCAATCTCATTCAACTCATTTGGTTGATTGTGACACGATTACAACCAATATTTTTCTCAAGCTCTAAATTCGAAATAAAATTAGATTTAAACTCTAAATAATATTCCCAACGATTGGTCTCAAGACATTAAATAATTTTGAAAAATTCTAAATGCACATAAATCGAATTATGAGCTAGACTTGAATAGTTTTTCTAATGTGGTACATGAGTCACGCAAATTGTTCATGGTCCTTTGCATTGTAAAACAAGGTAGACAGTTCTCAAAAAATATATAAATAAAAGAAAAAGCAAAAAAAAAGATAGAAGTTAAGGAAGTTCATAACTCAGAGAGAGAGAGAGAGAGAGAGAGAGAGAGAGAATAAAATCCAATCTGTAAATGACAAATGCCCTTATGCTTAATTTGGAAACAAGTAGAGAGTAAATAATCACACATTCTAGTAGTATAATTATGTAGCAAAATGATGACAATCTAACTCATTTCTGTGTGTAAAGGCAGGTATAGACAAACCACAAACCAATCCAGAAAGCAAGAACTGTCGCCGTGATTCTAGGTAGCCAAACTGAGAACATTTTTCAATCCCAGTTGCAACACGCCCCGGTTAGACCAACAAATCATGTCCTCAAGCTGGAAAAACATATGTCAATGTAACGTTGAAAAATCTTATCTGCGACGTCTGTTTGGGACCATCTCCGGATTGCCTTTCCTCATCATGGCGACAAACTCATCGTAGTTAATTCTGCCATCCTGCAAAAGAATTAAAGGATACATTTTCGAAGTGCCAATTCATCATGAGTATTGGAATCAAAAGACAGTGCGTTTATAGTCTAAAAGGAACAGACACTTCAGCGAAAGAAGTGTATGGTGATCACGATACTTCAGCGATACTTCTTAAATCCTCTGAACACGTCATAAGTGATAATTTTTTCTTATTAACAATGTTCTGCATTCTTCATAACACAATTTATGCGTTCTTCTAAATATATTTTGAAATATTTATAAGATGCATATAATATGTGTATTACAATTTCTATAATTGTTTTGCATTCTTTAGAATGTAATTGTAACATAGAAGATATCTTGATGTTTTAAGTTACAAAATATATAAACATTCATATGTATGAAATATAATAAATTTGTAAAAATACGAAATTTTAACATGCCACAAGTGTGTCGTCTCTTGCATTTTTGAAAAATAACATGTCCGCTAGTCCGAGTGTAGTTGTTGGATGACAAAGAAACATGGACATGAAGTACTATATTTTATCGATATGAAATTTCTATGTATGAGGAGAATAAGAAAGGCTAGATAAGCATTGCATTAACAAAGGAGAGAAACCATACGTTGTCTGTGTCAACTTCTGCAATAATCTCCTTTATTGTTTTCTCATCGCCCATATTATGCTTCTTCAGGGCGTGCTCCAATTCTTCCATTGTGATGTACCTAAATTAAGAGGCAAGAACGACAAAGCATAAATTATTTAAGAATCAGTCCTACAACTATGTTTAGGCGAAAATGGGAACAAAAATTGCTGTAATGATGTGTAACATAATACGATAACAACAGATTTGAGAGAGAAGCTTACCCGCTCTTGTCCTCGTCAAAATATTCAAAGGCAGTGTATAAGTGGTGCTCTCTTTCCACTCTATTCATATGCATCGTAGCAGTTATAAATTCAATGTAATCAATTGTTCCATTTCCATCCACATCAGCCTGGAAGAACCATGATATTTTAGTTTTAACTGTGGAATAGCTTGTGAAAGTTCAAGTTTCTACCTAAGAAATCTAATTTTATCTAGAAGCTTCAGTGAAAGAGAAAACAGCTAAAATTAAGGACCAGCTGATTATGACAATGCTCTAAAATGATGAAAAGCCCATCATGATATCCCACATGCATGTAGGAACTAGAGCAATATATCCAAAAGCACTGAGAAGATAAGCTAGAAATTTAAAAAAAAAAAAAAAAAAACAAGAAAAACTGAACTGGAGATACCGCTTCCATCAACTGCCTCACTTCCGACTCAGAAAGCTTGGAACCCATTTTTGGAAGACCAGCTTTCAGCTCTTCAAAAGTAATCGTTCCACTGTTATCTGTGTCCATTGATTTGAACATTTCCTTCAAGCCAACAATTTCTTCTTCAGAAAGATTTTCTGCGATGACCTAGAAGTTCAAGAAACCATAATTAGATTCTCCAAGTTTAACCAGAACCAAAGCCCAACATAAAGATTAAAATAAATTAAAATTTTCAAGAATATTTGTAGGGACAAAATAAAAACAATAAGATACTCTCAGTCCCACCTTTAGCGCTACTTTTTTGAGCTTGTTCATTGCACAGAACTGCTTCATTCTAGTTAAGACAGCAACATCAATAGGCTTATCAGATGCATCCCCGTCTTCTCTCATCCATGGATGATCTACATTTCATTTTTAGTTGATTGAGCTTTCATTTCTAACCCACAGAATGCAAGGAAGTTGTGATATAGCTCCCACTAGATAGCACATCGAATGTTAAGTGATGTATTTCTTGACTTAAATCTACAAAAAATAACGGAATTTTCGTCCAACAAAAAAGATAATGTATATGATTAAGTAGTTTTGGGGTTAAGTAGAGAAAATATGTGTCTATATATATTGATAAATAAAAATCATATGCTATATAACCTCTATCAGGACTATCACTCCTTATCTGCTGACCAAGATGTTGAATTGACCAGTAATCATAATAAGTAATGTAGATCAATCCAGGTTCTCTAAAAATAATTTAACATCCAACTAATATTTGCATTAAATTTTTTTTAAGGTCTAAATTGACCCCAAGTGACGTAAAAGAAAGATCAAGCCATCACCTTTACCACAGCTACAATGGATTTTGTGGCAGGAACTAAATATTCAAACCCTTCCATATGGTCCTATCTAAATAAAAAAACTTCCGTATGGTATTGTCACTAATGTAAACTGACAAGATTTCAAATAGCAAATGGCCACGAAACTTTAATATAGGAAGGGTGTGACCAAGAGATCAATCAATATATTGAGTGTATCACTAAGGCCTGCATTGTAAACAAAGGGTCCAGTTTTTTGAAAGAATCCCCTCAAGGCCTTTAGCAATTGCTCTTTAATGACTCATCTTGGTCTCGTGTGCTCAGGGCATCTGGTTTGAAAAAAAATAAAAATAAAATAAATAACTCTCTCCTTTCTGTTTTCATTCCATAGTTACCTAGAGGCTATTACTACATTCTCAACAATCTTTTCAGGGTTTGAACTTACTTAATACTTCAGTTGCAGAAGCCCTTTCTTTAGGATCAGCCCGTAGCATGTTCTTGACAACATCTTTGGCACTACTGGATATGGATGGCCAAGGTTCACTTGAAAAATCAAGATGTCCCCGCAAAACAGCATCAAATATACTCTGTTCATTTTCTGCATGGGATAGAATAGTGAAAAAATGAGAAGATTGCAACTGTTAGGCCATATTGAGAAGTATTAACCATCAAAAAGTCTATAACACCTCCCACACACCCAAATAAATAAATAAGAGCAATCACAACTGACAATCTGAAAACACCCAACGTTTCTGAGTCTGTCATACTTTATGGATCTTACCTTCCATACGACATAAAGACATTGTTCAGAATAGAAATAGTTATGCCATGAGCTTCTCCTGATGAAGCATAAAATAAACTTCATGCAGAACTTCCACTAAACCATTTGTGTAAAGCTGATTTTGTAATTAATGACCATCTATTTTGGATATTCAAGTCTTATCTTACAGTAAGGATCCTCAATTATTTGGCCGACCACTTAGAAAATAGTGGAACCAACAACGATGTGCATTTGTAATAAGAAAGATGTTTATCAACAGTAGAGACTTGGGTTATGCTTGGCCAGAAAAGAGCAGAGAAATTGAAAAAAAGAAGGTTGTCTTATGTATGATCACCTCATCAGGTAACAAAGAAACATACCTCCCCAAAATGGTGGGACCCCACTGAGTAATATATATAATATCACCCCAGCACTCCATATATCAGCCTCAGCTCCATAATTTCGACGCAATACTTCAGGAGCTACATAATATGCACTTCCAACAAGATCTTTAAATACATCTCCTGCACCAACAAATAAACTATATGATTAAAAACATCACCAGTAAGCCTCAAAATCAGATGAAGATGATTGGTAATGATGCTTCCATAAAGACTTCCATACAAAATTAACACAACCAAGAGTTTTTATTGTTCAGTGTGATCCACCAAAATTCTTTTGTCCACAAATGCTGGTCAATAGTTTATAGAAAAGAACATACTGAAAATAAAACTAAAACGAAAAGCCCTAAAGAACCAATGAGGTGTGTAGATGGAGAGTTTTGTTTTGGGGAGGGTATAGAACGATTTCAACAGGTGATTCAAACATTTAAAACAATAAATAACTTACAGAATACCAGAGTGAATCAGTCAGGCTACATTTGCACAAGTTCAAATAATTCCTCCACATGATGAAAAATTAACTTGGCAAAGAAGGAGGAGGAATGACTTAGAAACGTTGGAAGTGGAAGAATGCTTTGATTTGATGTCGGTCTAATACACATATCTACAAGCTCTTATGACCTTTCATCATTTGTTTAATCACTAAATGATTTTGCCAAGGAGCCACTATTTTCACATTTGACCAATTCACAATTTTAGTAGTACTTCAAGTTATAAATAATTGATTAAGAGGGCCAATTTTTTGGTAAGATTAAGAGGACTCTTGATTCTAGCAAAGGGGCCATCTTTATAGCTTTATTTTTACAATAACTAAATTATTAAAATAGGCAAATGCATTTACAACAACTATTTGCACATGGTAACTTTTTTTGTTTTGATCTTACCAATCATCAATCACATGCTTTAAAAGGTTGGTTAGCATCTATGTAGTACTATACATTATTATCATACCATTTCAATGGGGCATTCCTTCTATAATAAACACAAATTTGTTACTATTTATAGGTAAAATTAAATATGTTCTTATTTACTACTCTACTCGGTAGGAAAGATGGAAGTTAGCCAACCCTAAGTTTTTTAGGGCCCTAGGCGAACTTCCAAGAGAGGGCCCTTTACGCATAATCACACAAAAAAACAATTGTGGAAAAATGATAAAACACTCACAATTTTTATCCATTAGTTTCCACACAAAGTTTACTTTTATATATTTAATTATTAAAATCATACACTAAAAACTCAATTTAAAACAAGAAATAAAACACCAAAAAAAACCTGAAGATATAATAATCAAAATTAAATTAATTGAAACAAAGTATCACTTAAATATTACTCTTCTAAAATGTTTAGCTGTAAAATTACTAATTAAGCTTATATATTCTAGCTTATCTACCATTTCCTTTTCAATTGATAGCATTACTAATCCCAGTGTTATTAAAGGCGATAGGCGCACTAAGGCGCCAAAGTCTCCTGGGGCTTAGGCTCAAGGCGAGACGCAAGCTTCACTGAAGTAAGGCGCACCATATATAGAAAAAATATATAAATTTAATATAAGTACATAATTTAGGGTTCAACATAAACAAAATGAAATATTAAACATTTTAGTGTTTTTCGAAGATTAGGAATTAGGGATAATTTTTCTTCTATTATTGATTCGAGTTGAATGCCCAATGTATTGACATCTGTAATAAGAGTAGGGGTCTTCTGTAGTTATGCCATATTAAATCAATAGTCAAATTTTAAACAAAATCAATTGAAGTAACAATAAAAAAAACCCTCAAGACGCAAGTCTTGGGCCTTATTGTGCCTTGGACCACGCAGGAGCCTTATTGAAGTCGCCTAGCCTGGAACACTACAAGACGCAAATCTTGGGCCTAGGTGCACGCCTAGGCGCACCTTTAATAACACTGATAATCCCTTAAATCTTTTTTATTTTATTTTTTATGACATGGTTTATATAGATAGAAAAATTCTATAAACAATCTATATTTGAAAAACAATCATCCATACTTAATAAAAATATTTTTATTAATATATATTAGGGTTACACCTACGTGGGCCCTATTTTTTTGGACAAAATTTGGAGGCCATAAGCGGCCACCTTCCCTGCCTTCCCTCAAGAATAGCCTTGGTTGTGAGGGATGGAAAAGGATAACCTCAGACAATTAAATGGATGGAAATCAAAAGGCAAATTAAATAGGAGATATAAAAAGGTTGGTAGCAGTAAAGGAACAATAATTCTCCCTCATTTGTTCAACACAACACAAGCATGTTGTTTGTTGATAAGAGAAAGGATTTTGTTAACACATGCGGGCACATGTTAAAAAGGCTTTAAAGAATTATACATTCTTTATTGCACTCAAATACAATCTTTTAAAACCTTCTTAACATGTGAATAATGGATTCGAGAAGGGAAAGAAAAAGGTGAAGGAAATAGAGAAAAAATTTAGTATATATTTCATTCCTATTTTCCTTTCCCTTTCTAAATTCCTACCCAAAATCCAAAATCCAAAATCCAAATCTAGCCTAGCAGAACCTCCAAGCTCTCCCTTTCCCTTCGTCTTCTTTCCTTCCTCCCACACGTACCAAACCGAGCATTTTTCTTCCAAGTATTACAATATCCTACATAATTTCAATTGCATTTCCAATATATTTTTTCCATTGATAGAAGAAAATTTTGTTAGAATTCCAGTCCTAAACGAAGCCAATATCAAGTAACCATAACCATAAAAAAAAGAATTGAACAGCATTGTGGTTGCAGCAAATACCAAAAAACCAAGAACACATGGACATAAAACTAACTCTATGCATTCTCATGTTAGCAATTGAATCTTACAATCTGAAGGCCCTTCAAGTTCCAATTAAAGGCTTAAAAATAACGCAAAGATAGATCAATCGATGATGAGAACGTTTGCTTGTGTATATATGTCCATATGTATGCAAACGTGAATCACAATAAACACATCAATTGATCAGAAGTGTTACCTGTTTTGTAGAACAATGAAAGCCCAAAGTCAGTAGCTTTCAACGGCGAGTCCTCATCGGTGCTCAAGAACAAGAAATTCTCAGGCTTCAAATCCCTATGCATCACCCCCATAGAATGACAATTATGAACAACAGTTACGATCTGGCGGCAGAGATCCGCAGCGGCGCGTTCAGAGTAGTGGCCCTTGGTGATGATCCGATCGAAGAGCTCTCCGCCGGCACATAACTCCATGATCAAATTCACCGATTGTCGATCCTCATACGCACCTTTAAGCTCAACAATGTTTCGATTTCCAGTGAGATGGTGCATGATCTGAACCTCTCGACGAACATCTTCGACATCGTCTTTGCTGATGAGCTTGCGAGTAGCGATTGACTTGCAAGCGAATTGCTCTTTCGTGGTCTTGTGAGTGACGAGATAGGTCACGCCGAACTGGCCGCGGCCGAGTTCTCGGCCGAAATTGTAGGTGGAGCGGACGTCTTCCATGGGGCGGCCGAGGACGCGGCCGATGCCGGAGAGGGGGCGGGGGGCGGCGGAGGAGGAGGGAGGAGGGGGGTGGCGGGGGGGTAAAGGGTGGTCGGAGGGGTGGATGGTGAGGCCTTTGGGTGGTGATGGAGCGGCGGAGTCAGGGCGGAGTTGACCATTGCAGTTGCCCATGAGGTGTTTGATGGTGGGACTGATTGAAGGAAACGAGTCAAGACAGAGAGATATGCGCGGTGTTTGGTCTGAACTGAAACCGAGGTTATGTACTGGAAATGACTAGAATGCCCTTGGTTAGCCGAAATTATTGCAGAGGTCCGGAAAATAACATGACTGTGTACTCATCCAATAAAGGAAGATTACGAGGGATTATTTGATAGTTTTAGAGTATTATTTCATATTATTTATTACTTGACATCCAATAATTTATTTCTTAAAAATTTAAAAAAAATGTAAAAATGCTTCGGACCCTCAAGATTAAAGATCTTTATGACTTTCAAAATGATATGAATCAATCATATATATATATATTTTTCCTTTCTAAACTAATCACAAGTTTTGAGAATATGTAACATTGTTAAAAAAAATGATTGAATCTCACTATTCTAACTAATGAATCCCAAATTGAAACACCACTTGCCATTGTCTCAATGAATAAAATAATTTCTCATCCAAATAAGGCCTTTCTTTCATAAACTTTGACCATTTACTTTTAGTCATGGGTGTGATTTAATATTGTATGTACAACATAAAATGTGATTAAAGTTTTTCACACTTTTTAAGTAAACATGCTAAGAAATAATTGCCATATTATTCTAATAGATTTTTATGCATAAGTTTTTTTTTTTTTTTAATTATAATTTTTGTTTAATTTATATGGAGGCAATGGTTGCAATTGATTGGTTTTAAAGCCATTGTCAATTGAGAATTAAATTGATTGTGACTGAGGCCCCGTTTGGTAGAGCTGTGGGAAAGTGATTATATCTTATATCTTAACAGCTTATAGCTTATAACTGTGAATATAAGCTAATTTTTGACTTATAAATTAAGCTTCTCCCCCCCCCCCCAACTTAAAGAATAAGTTGATTTTTGACTTACAAAAAGTTATAAGTTGTATTATTAAGCTGAACCAAACACATCAAAATAGCTTAAGCCTCCGTTTGGGAAGTGGGTTGGCTTTTTGGTTTTTTTAACCTGGGCTAAAATTAAGCTATAAGCTGAAATAAGTTAGAAATAAGCTCTACCAAACAGAGTCTGACTCATTTATGAATTTGATTGAGTGATTCATGGTTGGGATGTAGGGTTCATAAATGGGAACCATGCCCACTATGTAAGGCCACAAACCAATTTTGACCATTGAGTTGTGTGGAGTATGTAAAATTCACATAAATCACATATCAAGATTGGTTTATAGCATAGTCATATGTATACCACAGTAAACATTGAATAATTGCTCTCACATGAGCGGGTTGATATGAGATTTGCATAAGAAATATTTCTGTCAATAATAATTTCATAATCTTGATTTTGAGTTTTCAAAAGTAATTTTTTAATTTTGTGTGTGTGTGTGTGTGTGTGTTTTTTTTTTTTGTATTTTGTTTTTTTTTTTTTAGTATAAAAAAAAAAGTTCATATTTTATTCAATTTTTTTTAGATGCATGCTTGCAAAGTAAAATATTTGTGAATTTTTTAAAAGAAAAAATTAATAAATATAGAAATGTACTGAATTATTGTATTTTTTTTTACATTTGGTGAATTTTTTAAAAAAATTTATAAATATTTTACTTTTTAAATGTGACTAAATTAAATGGATCTAAAAATTTTTTAAAAAATACTTAAAATATTTATTAAAAAAAAAGTATCCTAAAAAAAAGACAAACACGAAAAATAAAAAACTCAAAATCTATTTTTCAAAACTGTTACCAAACTCCCACTTTCAGTGTGAAAAAGGAAAATATATATATTTAAGAATAACAATTTTGTTCATCCATCTTTATTACCTCAGAACTTGTGGGGGGAAGCAATACTTTCTGCTAGTTATATTTTAAATAAAATACCCCGAAAGAAAGTGAATCAAACACCTTATGAAATGTGGCATGGTAGAGTACCATCCTACAAATACTTAAAAGTGTAGGGGTGTTTGGCTAAAGTGGCTATTCCTAGTCCTAAAAATTAGCTATTCCTAGTCCTAAAAAGACTAAGATAGGTCCTAAGACCATTGATTGCATTTTCATTGGTTATGCTAAGAATAGTAGTGCATATCGGTTTTTGATTCATAAATCAGAACATACCGAAATGCATGTAAATACTATTATTGAGTCTCGGAATGCATCATTCTTTGAACATGTATTTCCAAATAAGACTGGACAAGAGATTAGTAATAATAAGAGATCTTTTGATGCTATTACTAGTAATGATCAAGAACATGATCAAAAGGTGATTCATATTCACCATTTATATTACTAGGATGAGGATGAGGAACCATGTTCTTTACAAAATTCACCAAAAGGTGATTCATATTCACCACCTCTATCACTTCTAAGTTTCTTGATTTTCTTACCAAGTTGATTTTCAATTTCATTCTTATATTGAATGAAAGTTTCCAAAATTTCATCCTTGGTTCGAATTAAATAAATATAACTATATCTAGTATAGTCATCTATAAAAGTGATTATATACTTTTTTCCACCTCTGGTTTGAATTGATTTAAAATCACAAATGTCACTATGAATTAATTCAAGTGGTTCGGTACTTCTTTCAATTGAATGAAAAGGAGATTTAGATAATTTTGCCTCAACACAAATTTCACATTTATGATTTGAATCAATGTCAAATTTAGGTAACGTATTTATGTGTAAATATTACTCTCCTTCCTAAACCAGCAAGTAATATTCAGATAGAATAGTCTTTGGATCAAGTTTAATTCGTGCATCATTATGTTTGAAACTCTCTCATTCAATTGTCCGATATGACTGATCTCCTCCTAACATTGATGACTGAATCCAATGTGTTGTGGTGGTATAATTTCTTATTAGTGTGTGTTGAAATCATGTAAAAATATATTCTATGCATATCAAGTGATAAGGATTGTGTTTGTAGTGGACCTGATGAAGTATTATAGCCTCTGGAAGTCGGCACAAATGACTTGCCAATAAGTAGAACAGTCACCAAACCAATCACAAAAGATTCAAAAATTATAAACCAAGCATTGCAACACAGGGGATATGATCCTAACCAAAGCACATAATAGCCTTATGAGAGAGAGAGAGAGAGAGAGAGAGAGACAGAGAACTGGCCAACCACACTGACAAAACCATAACTATTAACAAGAGAGCACCAATGACTCAAAACACTCAAGAACCCTAATTTTCCCTTATTATTCCACAAGGGTGGTGAAGGAAAACACTTCCCAAAAGTTCACACCATTTTAAATCATTGAATGAGAAGAAACTCATCACCAAACACCACTTAACAAAGCATAAAACCAAAGGACACGCTACAAAGACCAAATTCAAAACGAGGTACTGAAATTTTCCTTACATCATCCAGTTATGGGGCGTCACGTAGGATTTCCCTGGCTCAGACGGACCAATCCCAGAGTTTCCCGTCAACAGTGCCATCAGACTTCCACCACGCACCCTACCTTCTGGAACCAAAACCGGAGCAGCTGATATACCTCCATCATCAACTGGAAGACGAGCTTGCTGAAGAACTCCAAATTGTTTCCAACCAAAACTGGGAGGACTGGGCAAA
Source organism: Camellia granthamiana (assembly GCA_036172215.1). NCBI lineage: Eukaryota > Viridiplantae > Streptophyta > Magnoliopsida > Ericales > Theaceae > Camellia > Camellia granthamiana. The sequence continues at coordinate 6,269,880 of CM069913.1, read as the reverse complement.
TTCACACCATTGCTATCCATCTTCGTGATATCAACATTCATATCCTCAACGTTGACAACATCTTTGATCTTCTCAGCTTTTCTAGGTTTTGGATCCTGGACCATAGCTCCCACGGTCGCACCCCCATGAACCCGTTTGTCCTGCACTAGAGCACCGTGTGATGTACATAACCCAGTCTTTCCCCTAGCAAACGAGTTACAGAGTCCATCACCTTGACCAAATTCCGAGCCAGGCTGGCCCCACGAGCATCTCTTACCTCCTCCGTGTGCCTTGCAAAAATCAGTGCTACCTTGTGCACTCTTCCCACACCCTTCGGATTTGCATCGCTTGCCCCCACCATGACGGACACAAAAGTCAGTCCGTCCTCGTGCACTCTTTGTGCAGTCTGGCACAGCACATCGCTTACCACCCCCGTGTGCTACACAGAATTGGGTCCCACCATGGACGCTCTTCGGGCAAACCCCACCACCTTGGAATGAACACCTTTTCCCTCCACCATGTCCCTTGCAGAAAGGCGTGCTCCCTTCAGCACCCTTGGTGCACCCCTCAAACGTGCACCTTTTGCCACCACCATGTGCCTTGCAAAACATCGTGCTACCTTGAGCTCCTTTGTTGCATGATTGATACTGGCATCTACGGCCACCTCCATGTGATATGCAAAGACCAGAGAGACCTTCCGCGCTCTTTGTACAGTTCTCTTTCTGACATCTCTTGCCACCACCATGTCGAATGCACAATCCAGATTTGCCTCTAGCGGCACGAGTGCAACTTTCATGACTGCATCGACGCCCACCACCATGTGCAATACAGAAATCTGTACGTCCTTCGGCACTTTTAGTACATCCTAGAAATTCACACCGTCGACCACCTCCGTGGGCCTTGCAGTAAACCGTTCGCCCCTCGGCTCCTTTATGGCAGCTGTGTTTCTGACACCTTCGGCCACCACCATGGGCAATGCAAAGGCCAGAAGCACCTCTCGCTCCCTTTCCACATCCCTTGAACTGACATGTCTTAGAACTACTGCTGCGTGGCTGCTGCTGTTGTTGTTGTGTGATCCCGGAAGTACAGGTGACTGAGCTTTTTGCTGTTGTTACTACGCTTGATGAGAGGTCCGGAACAATAGGAGCTGGATGGATTTCTCTCACAGTATCGTTGAGGAAGAGACTAGTCCCTACTTTCTTTGGAATATGCAATGGATGGAAAGAATTTCCTGCTTTCCTGTGTAATGTTGTTGATCCGTCATCCATATGAAAGGCTCCACCAATGGCCAGTGGCATCTCCACCACACTTTGAGACGGTTTGGAGCTCGAATGGATGCTAGTGATATCAGATTCAGTGGGCCCAGTGGAGAGACTCAGCTCCAGATCAACCTTGGGCTGCAAATCAGTTACTTTCAGATTAGAGCTTGCAGATTTGTTTAGGCTGGATACCTTCTCATTCCCAAGATGAAGAGCAAAGTCTAAGTCAAGATCCATCGAGGACTCCTCATCGATTTCTTTGGCTGAAGACACCGCAGTGCATGCAGTTGCTGAACTCCCCTTACTGTCTGAGGAACTCGATGAATGGCCTAACTTTAGACACAACGAAGATCCCACTTGCTGGCCCATGGATCCGTAAATCAAACTCCACTTTCGTTTAATTCCCTTAGACGCAGACAAGAAAGGGATAGAAACACCAGGCGAATTAAGTCGTAAGATGGTATCCATGCAATAATCATCTCCAGATCCTCCTACTTGGACGGACTTGCCCAGATTCTTGAATGCATTTGAAGAAGGGTTAGCAGCAAAACCCAAATTCTGAAGCCTGGCATCCATGAACCAGCAGCGAAGATACAACACTCTTATTTGAACCAAATCTCAATTGCAAAACAACAGTCTGCCTGACTTCCGGGCTAAACAAACCTTAGATACAAAACTAGGGTTAGATGTCTCTGAAAGAGTACATCCCACCCCCGCTTACAAAACCTGAAGTATCCTTCCGATCCATTTGCTATAAAATCTTTAATCTGAACTTCAACTAATCAGCAACAATAGCTGAAGACAAATCTATACACACTTGGATCCTTCACAACAACATCGTGATGACCAACCATCCTGTTACACAAAAAATCACATCATCAGAGGGATACTCACTGACAGAGAGGAACCAAAATGAGGCTTGACATACAACTGTACTAGAAACACGAACAGAGAGTCACAGACACACAACACTACACAGACAGGTCGACAAGACAATTTTTTTTCTTTTTTTTTTTTTTGATAAATAGGTCGAGAAGACAATTTTTAAAAAATACAAAGCACAAAACGTGGAGAACATGCGCAAAATATGTAGTTTTATATATATTTATCATATGTCATACGTATGAACACTTAATTTAAAAATAATAAAAATATAACACAAATTTCTAAAGTTTAAAAGATGCAACTGCATATGGTTACATCAATACATGATAACTGCATATGATTACAACATAACACTAGCCTCAATATTCCATTCATAAAATTTAGTGGATGCAACTGCATATGGTAACATCAATACCCAATAACTGGTTTTCTAGAGCAACAACAACAATAGAAAAGCTTAAGGTGTGAAACCATTAATGAGCGTTACTAGAGACTGGAAGATAAAAAGAAAGAATCAAATGACACACACATTAGTATAGCTGCTGAGAGTGCCATTAAGGTTAAAGGCTTATCCCCAAAAAACTGAAAAGCCAAACCACAAAATCAGAGATTCCCTGACAATTAAAACACATTGTGCAATAAAAGGCTGAGGTCTCCAACCTATGGACATAATTGAATAGCTAGCAAGACAAGCATTCATTGCATGATAGTGTACAATGTACTCAATTTCAAGTTTTCGTTAATTTTATGATTTTGCATTTCTGATACTTTATTGTCAAAGATTCAAAGAGATCACAAAAAGAACATTTTGACAAAACAATGCAAGAAACTAAACTACAACAAGCACAACTAACAAAATAGTCACTTGTATTATTTTTTGGTAAGTCAAAGTAATCAATTAGTGTCTGAACTTCTAAAAAAATGGAAAAGGAAAACAACCCCTTAATTTCTAATCCAGACAAATTGCAAGAAGAGTTGCTTCTGATGATTGGAAAAACCAGCTAGGCTCTGGAGATTTTAAACGAATAACTGGGGGAACCAAAATAAAATTGAGCAAATGATCTAATAAAGAGGTCATACCCAGTTCACAAAGGCCCTTACAATAGGATCTGGGAGACGGAGTAGACTGGAAGTCCTACTTCCACCTTTTCAGTGAAAGGATGATTCCAAAACGCTAGGACAGATAGCACTTGCCATCACACTAAATCATGACCTCTTGGAACACAGTGATAAAATGAAAAACTAAATTCTATTTGCTGCATTAGCTACAATTGAGAAATTAATGAACATGTAAAACAAGGAAAGAACATAACTTTTTAAAGCCCGTGTGAATTTTTGGTACATGATGAAAACTAACAGACAAGGAATAGATAGAAATAACAGATTCAAATACTAACTCAGCCTACTACTAGTACAGAAAGACAATCTACCAAACGTTAGAACTGCCGAGAAAAGATAAGGAAATTTATATGTTTAAAAATATATTAGCTTGATGAATAATCGTACATCATATCACATTAATAACTTTTATAAAAAGATTCAATTTTCCACGACTCGTCACTGGATTATCAGCAACGAAATGAACCATAAAGGAACCCAAAAAAATGAAATAAGCAGGCAAATCCAAGTCATAATCATGAAAATAAAGCAAAAGCAAAACAATAATACTAATTAAATCATTGTGATAAAGAACAAGGAGAAAAAACTGATACAAAAATCAACAACGAAAAAGGCAGTTTAACAATTTATTCAAGTGATAACAAGTGAAATTTATAAGAAGCAGGTATTCCCTAAGCCGAATCAAATCAGAAACAGAACAAACATAAATCTGACCTAATACAGATATAGGCTAAAAGGAAAAATAAAAAATAAAAAAAGAAGCAAGAAGCAAGAAGCACAAAATTGATCTCTACATGCATCAAAAGAAGCAGAAAACCCAAATCAAATATAAAAAGACCAAATAACCCCAAAACACAAAAATTTGGCAGAAAGTTAAGATGATTAATTGACAAAGAAACGAACAGAAATAACAGGTGTTAAAAGGGTAACCACTATTGCGAAATTCACAGCTAAGCAAGACATAATTAGATTTGTCTCTTTGCTAAGTAAAAAACAAACTTCACCGTTTGGTTGCCAAGAAAACAAAGGAAGAACCATTCTAGTCTATAATTTTCCGGTCTCGAATTACGAAGCAAATGAGCTGATAAAGCTGATACTTCTGCGTTTTCAGAACAGAACCCAAAGTTCTAATTTTTCTTTGGTATTCGTTCCGTTTCTCAGCAACCAAACAAGAGAAACAAAACACAGTGAATAAAGGCAGTAATTAAACAAACAAATAGATTAATCAATACTTACTCAGAGCTCAATCAGTACAGATCCAGACTCGAACCCAGCAAAAACCCAATAAAAAGAAATCGCTGAAAAGAAAAAAGAAAAAAACTTTCAAGTTAAAAACTTCAAATTGAAGATACTACACATCAAATTGAAAGTAAAAAAATTCTGGGAAGAACGGGAACAAAACAAAAAAAGAGAAAAAGAAAAAGGAAAATAGATTGAATCGGGCTTACAAAGCAGAATTGGAATCTGAAGCAAAATTGAAGGATTGAATCGAGTAGAGAGGCTCGAATTGGGGAGCAAAGAGAGAGTACCTTCAAGATTTGATTACTTCATCGAGAGAGAGAGAGAGAGAGAGAGAGAGAGAGCGAGAGAGATTTTAGAGCGCCGGCAGCGAACAAAGACAGGGCGGACAGAGAGAGAAAATGATGAAAAGTACATTTTATCTCTCTCTTTCTAGAGAGAGAGAGAGAGAGAGAGAGAGTGGGCGATTACGAGTGGAAACAAACGAATTTTAGAGATTTTAGAATTTTTTTATTTTTTTTTTAGATTGAAGAGATTTAGATTTGAGAGAAAACAACATAAAAATAAGAAAAAAATAAAAAGAAAGCGCAGGATAAGGGGGACCGGCGTACGTTAAGCGGAGGCTTTCAATTAATTTTTCGATTCTCGTGATGCAGGTAGGTACAGTGACAAATATAGAAGAGTAGTGATCCGTATCATAAAAAATAATTCATGATTATAAAAAATAAGCTTTTAAATTACATATATAATAAGTTATAATTTATAATATAAGGACAGAAATTATTTTTTGATCATTTTCATGAAACATTTTTTATAATACCTAACCTTTTTTAATGGAGAAATTATTTGTTTTTACCTATCAAAAAGCTATAATAAAAAATAAAAAAAAAGGAGGAGAATTACATATAAGTGAGTGAACGAAAAAAAATTATCAATACATAAGTGGTGTTTGAAAGTTAAATTTGGATTTTTTTTTTTTGGCTAAAAAAATAAAATAGATTAATAACAAAAAATGTCATATTAAACCAATAATCATTGTACTTTTTGTCTCACAAATATCTCATTTAATTATAAAAAAATTTAATCATCTTTCTAAATACAAAAATTTTAACCTATTAAAATAGTCAAAAATTAAAATAGTCATCGAGAGGTGCAAGTGACATTTGCACTTTACAACCTTTCATTTACATCTTACCACAGATACACTTGTACCCTATATGTTTGTAATTTTTTTCTCTTTCTCTCACTTGTATGTAGTTCTCCATATATATATATATATAATAAAAAAAATAGAGAATATAAGAAAAAAGTGAAGAGTATAAAAATAATTTTATAATAATAGAGGTATAAATGATTTATGTATTGGATTACCTAAATAAATTTTGTATTTTTGTCACTTTAAATTTTTTTATTTTTCACTTTTTAAAATTTTTCTCATAAAAAAATTATTTATTTTTATTTTTTAGGTACTATTCAATAAAAATAAAATAAAAAAGTTTGTATTGAGAGTCTAAGGCTTTATTTGGTTTAAATTTTTAAAAATTATTTTTAAACGAATTTTCGTTTATTTTTATTGCATGCGCACATAGATTTTTATGTAATTTTTTTATTTGTTTTTAGTGAAATTTTTTAATATTTTATTCAATTTATTTACTTTTTAAATGCATCTAAAATAGGTGCAACTAAAAGATACCAAAAAATTGACTAAAATATAAAATAAAAATATCACTAAACATAGAAGGACATTTGAGTTCAAACCATTTTTTGAAAAATCAAATTAAACATAGCCAAAAATTTTGGTTATATTAACCCAATTAAAATTAAAATATTAGAAATAAGTGAGGAACAAACTTTAATAGAAATAAAAAGAAGGGAAGTAACGTTAGGATTCTCGGGCACTTACATGGGTGGAGATAGAGGTGAGCCGCAGATATGTCGATCTGTTCAAACCGTTCGAATCGAATCAATCCGTCGCATTTTGGACAGATGCGTAATGACGAGCAGATAGTTGCGGATTGATTTTTTTTCAATCCGCCTAGTTTTGGATGAATGGCAGATTTTAGGTTCCTTTGGCCGCAACCGAACTGTCAAATTGCGAATACTCCTCGTAATTCGTAAAATTTTGTGTTTTCAATTTGTTCAGTGATTCTGTTTGTGTTTTCAATAAAAAAAATTTAAAATATTATGTTGAAAAATAGTTTTTAACTTAAATATATTTTTTGAATTGAAAAAAATAAATGTATTATTTATCTATATTTTTTAGTTTTTAAATCTAACTCTAAAAATAATAAATAAAAAAGATGATATATGCTGGTTGATTTTTATTTTCAAAAACAGATATAGATGTAACAATACAGAGGCATACAATCTCTACTACTACTATGTTCATAATTTTGGTAGTTTGAATTGTTTTTATATTTTAAGAACCACAAATTGTAATATTTTATGTGAATGAGGTATGCAATGATTGTAATATTTTAAAATTTCAAACTTTATTTCTTTGGATGAGGAATGCAGTGATTATAATACTTTTTTAAGTTATTGACTAATACTTTTTTCTTTTTCTTTTTTTATAGAAAGTACACAAGTTGAATTATGTTGAAAATTTATAAAATTTTAAACCGCCAAATCGATTCGCATCCATTCTCCAATCCACTTAATCCACATCTGTCGGATTGACGAATGGATAGCGGATTGAAGACTCCATAATCACAACCAATCCAGGCCCACCCCTAATGTGAGACCTAAACTATATGAAATTTACACCCATACAACTATGTGCAAAATTTTTAATAATGTTTTTTTGAAATCTTTAACATTTTGTAAATAAAGAAACAAGTACATAGTTGTAGTTGTGCACTCTATTCTTAAATTTATCAAAATATTTCTCTTTTTGCCTTTTGAGGTGGCCACTCCCCCCTTCTTAACTGTTACATTTTCAAGTTATTCTTCTCTATCTTCTCTCACCCTCTGCTATTATACTGTGGCTTTCCCAAACCTTTCTTCACTACCATCGCCCCATTTCATCCGAACAATCCCTAATTTCATTTCAAAATCCTAGATTTATCAGATCAAAACCTAAAAATATTCAAAGATGCCCTCATGGAATCTTATTGTTTCAATTCTCCACCTTAAATTTGGCAAAAAGAGACATGGTGATAGTTATTTAATTTTCATCTTTTCAATAAAAGTAGAAAAAGATTTTTATTTTTTTATTATGACAAATACTAATAAATGCTCCCTGGTTTGATCAAGATTGGATGCAACAAAGCTCAAAAGTACTTTAAAAAATTAAAATATGCGAAAAACCTTATAGAAACTCTAGCTGAGAAGACCTTTTTTATGTTGAATATTATTAAAAAGTGCTCACTCACTGCATAACAAAAGGATTAAAAAATTGAAGAACAAGATACTTTTTCGCCAATTTTACAACACCGTAGAGCATCTCTAATTTTATTATTATTATTATTAAATTTGAGTATAAATTTAAACAAAAACTAATATGGGTAAGTACAATTCAGTGGTATTTTAAAAAATTATTTATAAATACATTAAAAAGTTTAAAATTTTAATTATTAATATTTATAAAATTTATCATTGATGTGTAATTTTTTTTTTTCTACATTTTCACTGAATAAAATAGAACACTCCAATCATTACTCTCCTTTTTTTTTATCAATTATTTTCTAAAAAATCTAAGCTTATTCTAAAATTTTGTTCAATCATTTTTTATAATAGAAATCGTCATTGATTTAGTGACAAAATTCTCTTAATTTAATACACAATTTTATGAAATAATTAGAATGCACTTTTAATCATTGTTTTTTAAAATTAAATTTGAATTTAATAAAAAAAAATGAAGGTTTAAAAATGATTTTTCTACCAATTTTTTGAAACACTTTTTTACCAAACATTTCATTTGACATTTTTTTTTTTTTTTTGTAGTTTCCAGCATTTAATATAATAGAAAATAAAAGTCAATAAAAAATATTTTCCATGATTAAAAAAACAAATCCGTTTAAGTAAAAAAAAAATGTACTTTTAAAATACGAAAAATATTTTTCAAATTAAAATTTTATTAATATCATTATACTATCACTGTCACCATTACCGCCGCCACCACCCAACTCTGCCTTTGCCCCATCACTAACGCCAAATATTGAAAAATATTTTTGTTCAAACATGTGATAGCGTTTAGTTTTTACTTATTAGAATAAATTACAAATACAATTATTGAGATTTAATTAAAATACGAATCGCTCTATTTAATTTTGAAAATTGCTTTTCACCCATAAGGTTTCTAATTGGAAAAATTAGTCTAGGGTCCCTCTCCCACTTTTCGTAATGAAAGAGATCCACAAAAAAATTTTTTGATGTCTAAGGTCTCTAAACATATTTCAGAGAAATTTGACTCTTTGTCCCTAAACTATCGAAGGTCGTTTGTGTCCCCAAACCAACATAAACCTGAGTGAGAAAAAATAAGAATTACGGTCGACAACATTCGGATTAGAAAATCGGTGTCCCTCTCTTTCATAGTGATGAAGCTTCTCAAGCCATGTACATGGAATTCATTGGGTAATCAATGTAGCATTTCTAGGGTTTTCAGGGTTTTGTTCTACTCCACTCAGACCGAGATCGAGACCGAGACCGTGACTTCCTCGTCGTCTTCAAAGGACACTCTGTATGGTAGACTTTTACAATTCTGAAACCCTAGGGTTTCAATTGTACCAGTACTCGACCAATGGATCGGTGAAGGAAATGATTGGCTTGACTTGTCTCTTAACTTTACGGCGAGAACGGCAACAGTACGGCGATAGCGGCGACGCCGTTGACGGTGTCGGGATCGTTTAAGAGTTCGGAGAGGCGAGCTCCGCAGAGGCCGCCGCGTTTGAACGCGGATGAGTTCTTGAATTTGCTACACGGGTCGGATCCGGTGAAGGTGGAGCTCAATCGGCTGGAGAATGAAGTCAAGGATGAGGAACAAGAGTTGATCTGGACAGGTCTGAGAATGGTGAAGTCATATATGTATGTATATATATATTATACTGTTTGTTTGTGTTTTTGTTTGTTTGATACACTCAGTGAAATTTACTGAGACAACTCAGTGAAATTTCAAAAAAAACAAACTCAGAGAAATTTGTTTAATTTTCTCTGCCTTTAACTAAGTAAAATTGGTGAAATCATATGTATATATATGTATTGATACTGTTTGTTTGTTTTGGTATACTCAGTGAAATTTATTGAGACAACTTAGTGAAATTTCAATAAAAAAAATCAGAGAAATTTGTTTAGTTTTCTCTGCCTTTAAGTGAGTAAAATTGATGAAGTCATATGTATGTATTGATACTGTTTGTTTGTTTGGTACACTCAGTAAAATTTACTGAGACAACTCAGTGAAATTTCAATAAAACAAATTCAGATAAATTTGTTTAATTTTCTCTGCCTTTAACTGAGTAAAATTGGTGAAGTCAATTTTCTCTGGGTTTGGGAAGTCCAGAATTTATTAATTTTCTCTGATTTGAAAATTGGTCAAACTGAACCCAGAGAAATTCTTTGGAAGTCCAGAATTTCTCTGGACAAAATTTCTCTGGATGAAATTTCTCTGGATCAATTTTCTCTGGACCAATTTTCTCTGGATCAACTTAAGGGACCTTAGACATTATAAAAATATTAGACGTCCTTTATGCTATAAAATCTTAATAAGAGGGACCTTAAAAAAAAACCCCTTTCTAATTTCATAACAAGTCGCACTTTTTATTAATAAAATATCAAGTTAATTAATAGATTTTAATGATGTTAAAAATATATTTCAATTAATAATTTAAGTAATTTTATTATTGTATAGGAAAACAGTTATAACCTTTATTTTTTTAATTAATTCTATTAAATAAATTTTTTTAATAAGAAGATATTTATAATTTTTTAAAATATAAAAAATAATATATATTTTAAATAAAGGGAAAATTATTTATAAGTCCTATTAGGGAGACTTATGCTACATATGGTCCTACTAAAAAACTTATGTTCGCATAAGTCATGTGGGAAGTTTGTTGACACATTTACCCTCAATATTAGTTGTTAATATCATAAATAATAGTAAAATCATATATAGGATATTGAATTACCATAGATCATATCTATATAAACGTAACGTAACGTGACACCTACATAAACGTAACGTGACACCGATACGTAACGTGACACCTATGATCTATACTGACATGCAATTTCCTATATAGGAAATTAGGAAATTGCATGTTACCATAGATCATATCTACATAAACGTAACGTAACGTGACACCTACATAAACGTAATGTGACACCTATGATCTATGGCAACATTCAATTTCTTATAGGAAATTGAATGTTACCATAAATCATATCTACATAAATGTAACGTAACGTGACACCTACATCTATATAAACGTGACGTAACGTGACACCTACATAAACATAACGTGACACCTATGATCTATGGTAATATTCAATTTTCTATATAAGAAATTGAATGTTGCTATAGATGATATTTATATGAAACGTAACATGACACCAATATAAACCAGCAACATTTTTACATTTAATTTAAAAAAATAAAAACTCATTAAGTTTGTGAAACGTATCATGACACGTTACGTTACATTTATATAGGTGTCACGTTACGTTACGTTTATATAGGTGTCACGTCACGTTACGTTTATGTAGGATCTTGTAAAATACATTTCTATCTAAATAGGACTTGAGACTCTATAAGAAATTATACAAGATTTAACCTGCCATAAGTGTTTAAAAAAGGACTTATAAATAAGCCCCCCTCAAATAAATTTCAAAAGTATACTTATAATTTACCATTTTACTAAAGATGTACGAATAATTACTAGTGATTAAGGAATTAAAAGAGTCGATCCTTGAATGACGTTATGAAAACCATTGTGGATTTTGATCCCTGAATTCCATGGATTATACCCACATGTGGGGTCCATAGAGAGATCACCTGATATTTTATAAAAGTGGGTCGGTCTCTAAGGCGGTTGCTCTTTTTTTTTTTTTCTTTTTTATTTATTTATTTATTTATTTATTTATTTTTAAGAGTAATACATAGTGATTAACAAATTGGGTAAATTATAAATATACATTTTAAGAATTTTTTAAAATACAGATTATCTTTTATGATTTAAAAAATTATGAATATTCACTTGTCATAATTTTTTATTTAATAGAATTAATTAAAAAAATAAAATTCATAATTATTCTCCTATACAATAATAAAATTACCTAAATTATTAATTGAAACATATTTCTAACATTATTAAAAACTATTAATTGAATTGATAATTTATTAATAAAATGATAATTTGTTAAGAAATTAAAAATTCCATGAATCGAAATGTAATTTTTAAAACTATAGAAAACGATTCGTATTTTAATTAAACGTAAGGATATATTTGTAATTTACCTTAACAAATTTGATTCACAAATTTATTTATGATGATATGACAATGAACGGGGTCTTCAAAGAGTATAATAAATTAAAAATTAACCTTAATTTTGTGATAATAATATTACATGTATCATTTGATATATTAATTAGTATATCAACATATATTATAATATTATTATGATCTCACCCATTATACAAATTACAAATACTCAAAATTTCTAAAATTATATAAAAAATGCTAAAAATTTCAAAAATTCTATTAAAATTTCTATCAAATATCACATGAGACCCACGTGGTGTGAGTCTCACATCCATTTGAGACATTTGATAAAAAAATTTTATGATTTTTAATATTACTCAACTATATTATATTATCTATTAAAACATTTTTTAATTTGTAAGTAGTAAGTAGTAGCTTTGGGGTGTTTTTTTTAAGGTTGTGATTCTTCGACGGCCAGAAAGGTCAGAATACTGTGTCGTCGTCGTTCGTCAAGCGTGGCGATGCGATATCCACAGAGATAGAGATAGAGCTCTAGAAAAATGTGTTGTCTGAGAATCCCAAACGCCAACTCTCAATGTGACGTCTATGTTTACTATCTATCCTTAGAAAGTTTAAAGAAAAATTACTGTTACATTCTTACCATCTCATTGCTTATTAAGGAAAGATAATAACTCCCAAACAAAGTTTTGAAATCATGATTTCAATTAAAATTCTTTTTAAAAATTATAATCAAACATTTAATTCAATTTTTTTTAAAAAAAAATTGATAATCAAACTCTTTAAAAATTCTATTTTTAAAACAAAAAAATAAAAAAAAAAATATTTTTTTCCTTAAAATTATTTTTTATTTTTTTGAAAAAATATTTTTTCAGAAAAAAAAATATTTTTTTATTTTTTTGAAAAAAATATTTTGTTATTTTTTTAAAATATTGGCCAAATAATTTTTTATGATTTAGATATATATATATATGGGTGATTTAAATTTTTTTAAACTTTACAAAAAAATAAATATTTAAGAAAATAAAAAATATATTTTTAAAAAATATTTATAAAATAAAATAAAATATTTAAAATAAAAAATAAGAAAATATTTAAAATAAAATTATACATTTCAATAAAAAATAATTTTTTAAAATAAAATAATATTAAATGCACAAATTTAGTAAATACAATGCACATTAAAAAGATAAATATAAAAAAATTTAAACCTAAAAAAATAAAATTCATAATTTTTTAAAATATTTTTTAAAAAAAAGTCCAAAACAATTTTAAAACTAATCAAACAAGTTTTCTATTTTTAAAAACTTATCTTTCAAAATACAACTCTACACTCAAATCAAGATTCTAAAACTAAACCAAGTAGATGTAATTGTTCGTTAAGTTTATCTCAAGTTTAAATTTGATAGATGTGATTTATTATGGATCTCATTTTAATAATTTAAGTTTTTATTTTGTAAGGCTTCCAATATCTATTATTTATGAAAAAACTAGATAAAAATGTTTTTTAAAATAGAATATTCATTTTTTTTAGATAAACACGACAAAATAAAATGAAATGAAAAAGTTATGATTATTATATCGATCTAATTTCTTTTTTATGAATTGATATACATAAAAAAAAATGAATGATTTAAATTATTAAAAGAAGACTCGTGGTGGACACACCACTAACCAATCAAGTAAAGACGAACCCATTTTGAAATACATGAATTTGGCATTAATCATTTGAAATTAAATTTAGATATGATAGTTTACCTAAGTATTTTAAAATTATATTAAAAAATTTTATCATGATGAATTTCAAATATTTATATAAAAGTAATTATTTGAAATAATACTAATTAAGAATTCTTCTTTTAGCTACAAAGATATAATACTTATTTTTTTTTATCCACCTATAATTGTTGACTCTTCAATATTTTTCTAAAATCCAACCTCAAATTTCTTGATTTGAAACACATATATCCAAACGGAGCCTTATAGGCAATAGTTTGAAACGCTTATATCTGCAATAGCTTTTAATTCATTTAGCCTTATTAAAGGGGGAAAAAAATTAGTATAATTATATCAAATTTACTATATTTTTTTTTTCAAATTTTAGGGGAGGTTAATGCAATTATTTTGGCCAACTTATGCTATATTTAGTTGAAAGATTTATGAAGGGATTTAAAAAGGAAACGAAAAATATGTGTGAAATTAAGTAAAATGTATATTTTATTCACATTTCACCTATATTTTTCCTTTCCATTTTCCTTTTTAAATCTCTTCCTAAATCCCTCAATCAAACACAACATTATAGATTATAACTTTGGAAAAACTATTTTGGACTGTTTGGTTAAATTTATTTTAAACAGTTTTTTATTTTAGCAACTTATTTTAACCCAAAAAAATTGATTTTAAGAAGCTGTTCACCCCTTATTTTTACTATCAATTTTTGCTGTGAGCATGTTAATTTACGATTATATTCTTAGAATTTTATTCTATTTATTTATTTATTTTTGGGTGTGTCTGTGTGTGGAAATAGAAAAAGAGCCAAATGGACTATGAATTTTTTTTTAATGGAAAATGTGGACTATTAGTAAATAATAAAAAATGAAAGTTAATTCAATTTACAATTAACAAAGGTTAATTTGATTTACAATTAACAGAGGTAAAAATGATATTTACCCATCAAAAAACTATTTCACAACTTATTTTAGCAACTCAAATCTATAATCTAATAGTTGTACTAAACAGATTAATAATTTATGATTAAAATTATAATTTATAATATATTTTAATAGCTGCACAAAACACCCAAAATGTGTTATCATATTTAATTTTTGTATTGTATTTCACACATTTGAACTAAATTTCAATCGTACAATATTTTTATAGATATTTTTCTGAGTAAATTTTCTAAGTCTTTAGTATTGCTGTTATTGATTCCTTACAAAAACAATTTATAAATAAAAATTTTCAAAAAATATATATATAGCAATTATGTTCTTGAAATTGTAAGTCGAAAAAGTAAGGTTTTGTGTGGAAAAAGAAAACCGAACCATACTATTTATGAGAGCATCTCCAATGCATCCTTCATAACTTTAAATATGAAGGATTTGCTCCTTCAATCCATTATCTAAATCCATCTCTATTTGGCAGGAGGATGAGTTGATCCTCCATATTTGGAGAGAGGATGAAAAATAGAGGATCCCCTCCAAAACACTATTCATTCTATTTTTTTACTATATTAAAAATAACTTTTAATATGTAAAATTAATTTTTATAAAATTGGCATCATTAAAAAGTATGAAATCATACCTTTAAAATGAGTATTCAATTGAATTGAATTGAAAAGAGGAAAAAAAAAATGTCATTCTATTTAAAAAATGTGTACAACATTTTTGTTCATATATCATCATTTAGACTAATAAATTTTTTAATTTTTTTTAAATTTAAAAATAAACAATTAGTGCACAAATAAATTTATTTTTCATTCTATTTTAAAACGTGATTAAATGTAAAGATTTTGATTTCCTCCCCCCCCCTCCCCCAATATTTTGCTGGTGTTTTATGCACAATAAAAAAATATAATGAATAATCTTATTTTTATTAAAAAAATTTTAATCACAATTTAAATTATAGAATAAAATATAAATTTATTTATACCTCAAATACTTAATTTTAAGGAAAAAAAAATCACATTAGTGGAGTTTTGAAAAAATAATTATCAATCAATGAGAAACTTTATAAATATTAATAATTAAAATTATAAATTTTTTCATGAATATGAATTTTTTTTTTCTCACTTCAACTAGTGTGTAATTACCCCTAATTTTAAATAATAATAAAAAAAATTGTAATGGGGTCAAAAGACTCTCATTACTCATTATTAAATTGGTGTTTTTTTTTTCTTTTTATATTTAAGTTTTGCTTAAGAATTTTAAAATAAATTATTAAATTTTTATTTTTATTTTTGCATGTATTTTTATAAAAAAAAATAAATAAAAAATACTTTTCAAACAAATATTTATTAGAGTTTTTTTTTTTTTGACATCGTCCAATAGTCGGCAGCGGCTCGTCACCGTTCGTGGTGCCTCGGGGGTGGGTGGTGGGGCCTACAAGGAGATTTTCCAAATTGAAAACCCTGGGCCCCAATAAATCGTTGGATTAGGCGGCTTTCGTTGCTGCGGCGGTTGCAGTTGCGGTTTTGATTTTAACGCCAACAAAACCGCTCACGTGAGCGATAGGTAGGTGGGTATCATATGATTGGTTCAACCCCCACGTGTTCTCTGGATGCGTGAATTTTACGAGCCAATCATTGGAACACGACACGACATTGTTTTGCAACGCCTGATTGTGCGATTGTTCCTTAAAACAAACAACATTTTACTACTACATCTTTGTGCGCCCCACTTCTCGGTCTGTAGGTGTAGACATGTTCTCAAAGTTGGTGGAGTGAAAGAGCCTACGAGAAATAAAAGCGAAATGATACTCCCTTCCTTTTTTGAGAAATTTAATTTTTTTAATAGTATAATTATTATATTTTAAAAGTATTATTTTTTTAAAAATATCAATTATTATAATTATATTTTTTGTATTGTTAATGATGAATTTAAAAGAAGACCAAAATAAAAAAATTATATATTATTTTAATATTTAATTTTTGAAAATGAACTAATATCTTGAAATAATGAAAAATAAAATAAAAGACTAATATTTTGAAATGGATGGAGTTTTTTCTATTTAATCTTGAGATTTTGTGTTTAGTTAAACAATTATAGGATAAATTATTTCATCGTTTGGCAAGATGGGTTGGGGTATGTTAGGGTTAAACTAGTTATAAAAAGATAAAATAAATTTTTTAGCTCCAAACTAAAAAATGTCACATCTAAACCATAATCATTTCATTTTTTCTCTCACAAAAGTTAAAAATGTCAAAAAGTCCATCCCAAACGCTCCAGACTAAAAAAATAAAAAAATCAACCCACATCCCAAATGAACCCTATATATTGTCTTCTTTATATTTGATTACTTTTTTATTTGCTGTTAAAATTTATTTTTTCTTATTTTGATCCTTTATGTTTTGAAATTTTTTCAAATTATTTTTTGAGATAATTTATGTTCAAAATTACATAGTAAATATCATAATAATTGTCACATAATATAAAAAAATATACATATTATTATATTAGAGTTTAAATTTACATTAAAGGTGTGAGTTATATATAATAAAATATTTTTATATCACGTAATTGTTAATGTGTCATTTTCTGTCTAATTTTTAACAGAAATTAACTTTAGGAGTAAATTAGAAAAAAATTTAAAATATGAAGGATCAAAGTGAGAAAAAATAAATTTTAAAAATCAAAGTGAAAAAGTGATCAAACATAAAAGGGAAAAGTGTAATTTATCCATTATTAGTTAAAAAGTTACTATAAAAAATAAAAAATCAAAGATTCATACAAAAAAAAAAAAATCAAAGATTTCATTTTCTTTATATTTTTTTGTACTTCCAAAAAAATTATCCCTAACATACTATTTTTTATCTCATATTTTAGTAAGAAAATTACTAAAATAACCCATTCCCAAACTAATATTTTTTATAAAAAAAATCAAAAAACTAACCAAAATAGTCAAATCTCAAATGGAGTCTTAGTAGTTCCCTCATATTTCTATTTCTTTCATAACTTTCAAGATATATATATACAAATCCGAATTGTTTATGTTAGGTTTTTATTATTGGTAATCTCGTTGGACAAAACTCTATTTAGTTGTATTTTTATTCACTCTATTGTTTTTGTGAGTTTTGAAAATTTAGATGTGAATCCAAGATGCTTGTGTAGAGGAATTTGTGCTGACATTCTGTATCTTGACTCGAGTATTATTTGTTTGCCATTTCACTGACTAAGCATAGGAATTCAAGGGACAGCAACCCCGAGGCCAAGAAAGAAGTCAAAGTTGATTAACTACTTGAGCGATCTTTTGTGCACTCGAGCAGTGAAGTGTTCCATCCAGTATCTGCCTGCATTTCTGAACTTCTGGGAGACGTATTTAACCGCTCGAACGGTCTTCTCAATTCTGTTTAGTATAAAGTCCATTGTTTGTTATTTTTAGGGTGGCATACATCTAGATTGTCAGAGAAGAGTAAAATACAAAGTGTTCTTTATTGAAGGGTGTTTATATATGAGTTTCCTTAATGATTTGAGCGTGATCGATTGATCAACGAGCTTCATATTGACTATCATCAAAGGTTGTTTTGTTTTTTCATTCACAAAAAGAGAGATGTGTTCATCGATGGATTCTGAAGAACTTAGGCCTAAAGCTTTGATGGATTTTGAAGTGGCTCATCATCCTGGATTCGATATCGGCATCGTGGATTTAACGTTTGGTAAAGCAATTTTGAAGTGAAGACGATAGTGGAAAAGGCACATCAGGTTTGGTTTAATTCAAGTAAGGATTCGCTAGGTAATTGAGAGTTTTCGTGTATAATTCTTTTTTGTCTTCTTAGTGGATTGTTTTGTGGTTTGGACTCATATTTATTTTATCACAATTAGAGGAGTTCAATTGTAATTTTTTTCATGTTAAATTCTTGTATTGATTTGTTATTGATTGTTTGATTAGGATTGCTATTCATTATTTAAGATTGAATTATAATCACAAATTAATATCTTGGGAGGGGGGTTTTAGATTTTTCAGTTTATCTTACAAATCTCAAATAAAAAAAAATATATACAAAAAATTAATTTAAGTATACGAATTTATCGTATTTTGCTTTATAAAATAAACTGTTTTAGTTTAAAATCATATTTATTGTCAATTTCACAAAACAAAACATGATTAGTAAGTGTTTCTATTGATTTTCGATTAAATTAATTTTTTGTATATATGTTTTTTATTTTAAGACTTACGAGATAAATGATTCGAATTATTATAGAGCCTACAAAATAAAGTGTTGAGAATAATAGAGAAAATGCAGCCTTAAGGGAAATTACTCTCATATTTTACACATATTCGTGTAAGTGTAGACACATGCTAAGAATTCATTTAGAAATAGTTTTTTTATGAAAAGACATATAAAAAAAAATAGAGAGAATGATTATTGACTTTTTTTTGACTATTTTAAATAATTACCAAACATGACTTTAGTGGAAAATTTAGTACTTTTGGTATTGCCAGAGAAAACACTCATACGTCAAGTAATAATTACCAAACATGACTTTAGTAGAAAATTAAGTACTTTTGGTATTGCCAGAGAAAAAATTCATACATCAAGTAATATCTGTACTCAAATCGTAATCAACCATAGAGATAGATTATTAAGTTGAACTGGAAAGGCATTTCCATTTACATGATTCACCCTCTTATATAATGTTTTATTATTAAGTAATGTTATCACATGTTACTAATGCTAATATGATATGCTGATTACAGTAAAATTTTATTTCTGGTCATAAGATATTGATAAATGATATGAAGTATTATTTTAAAAATACTTAATAATTTTGTTGTTGGGAAATGATAATAAGCAGGATGGTCCATAAATTGAATGTTGATTTATAAAAATATCCATAAAAGCCTAAAAAATAATTAAAAAACTAATAAACAAAGGTAATCCAAGCTAGCTAAATAAGGTATGAGTTAATAATGTTAAAAGCTAGTGATAAAAACTGCATCCAAACAAGGCCAACAAAGATTTATTTTCATAATAAGAAAATTGAAAGATCAACCAAATATCACTTGATTTGGGGGCATATGCTTTATTGAAGTTAAAAGGAGCACAAATTTGACATATTAGATATCACCCCCCCCCCCCCCCCCCCCCCCAAAAAAAAAAAAAAAAAAAAAAAACCATCTAAAAATCAATGGTGGTAAGAGGAGCTCAACAAGTGCATTGAAATCTTTTAAGTTGTCAAAGGTCAAAGATGTGTTATTATTGTAATTGAAAAAAGTCAAAGAATTGATTCTTTTATACTACCATATTGATCTCTCAACCATCCAATGTCGACACAAGCAATCAAGAATAACTGTAAACCTTCTGATCACCACCACCCAACTGAAAAAAAAAGAAGTGGTCTTTGGAAAAAGATCAATCACACAAACGCCCTTCATTGGCCAAACATAGAATTTAAAATATATATATATATATATATTGATATTAGCTGTTGAGGATGGTGTGTGGAAAAGGTATATCCTTCGATATTTGATGGTGTTGATTTAAGGAAGACGCGTTACTTTGTACACATATAATTGAGTTTTTAAATTTTATTTTTGATTTTTGTTTTGAAATTTGTTACTTAATATGTTAAAAAAAAACAGTAAAAAGGGTATTTTAATTTTTTTTAAAAATTATTTCTAGACTAAAAAGAAAAAATTACATAAAAATAATGAGTGCTTGTGAATATTTTTATAATTTTTTTCACCAAACTTCCTTTTATTTATTTTTGTTTGAAAAACAAATTTTGAAAATTAACCAAACAGATTATGTTTTTATTCTTTTTCTAAGAACTTCATAAACAATTTATCAATTTTTTTTAATCTCAATTTATGTAAGAAAAATCAACTGTATGTGTCAATTTCCGACCACACTACCAAACTGGTACTCAGCTGGAGAACATTGACAGAATAGATTGCCCGAACGACCTGTCACAGAAAAGAAGAGATTCCGGCAGTGGTTCGTCCACCCGGGGGCACTCCGACGATCAAGTCAGTTATCTCTCAAAGATAGCAAAAGTGCTTAACTCACTATTCAGAGCATAAAAAGCATACCTTAGACCCATGAGGGTACCTCTCTTTTATAGCCAACATAAACCTAGTCCCAATAGAAACCTAACTTCAATGGAGTTAGGATTACTGCTAATCTTAGACTCCCAGTAGGATTGGGATAAACTCTTTAAGAGTCTTATCTTTACCCAAACTGAAGTCCTCTCTCATTCTAGGGCTCTTGTCATTTATCCGCTTATCCCGAATTCCGGTTTCTTCGCAGATAACCTCGGCCTAGCCGAGATCATCTCCGTGTCACGACCAAGACACGTGACACCTCGGCTGGCACTTCGGTGACACCTCGGCCACGTGTTGTCATTCAAAACTTATGTTCCTACAACTGCCCCCTAGGTTCTATTACCTCAGCATCCTGAAGTGATGGAACCTATATCATTCCTTCCTTTAATTATGACTCCGATTTAATTTTAACCTGTAAATTTTTCTTAAAATTTCAACAAGTGTTAAACTTGACCTCGGTTTAATTTCAACTTGTAAATTTTTCTCAAAATTTCAACAAGTGTTAAATATGTCGTCGGTTTAACTTCAACTTGTAAATTTTTAAAATTTCAACAAGTGTTAAACATGACCTCAGTTTAATTTCAATTTATAAATTTTTAAAATTTCAACAAGTGTTAAACATGACTTCGGTTTAACTTCAATTTGTAAATTTTTAAAATTTCAACAAGTGTTAAACATGTCATCGGTTTAATTTCAACTTGTAAATTTTTAAAATTTCAACAAGTGTTAAACATGACATCGGTTTAAGTTCAACTTGTAAATTTTTAAAATTTCAACAAGTGTTAAACATGTCATCGGTTTAACTTCAACTTGTAAATTTTTCATAAATTTCAACAAGTGTTAAACATGATATCGGTTTAACTTCAACTTGTAAATTTTTAAAATTTCAACAAGTGTTAATGTAACAACCCTCGTACTGATTACCGACAAACTACTGAATTAGCTACGGGTTACTGCTAAACTGAACTGATAATGACTGATAATTGAATTAACTGAAGTACTGAATGGACTGATTGAAATCGAAACTGAAATTGAATAAGTTTATCTATTGAATTGCATATTGCGTCTGTTTGATTGATTGATTATCTGTTTGAATTCATATGTTTAAACTGCTAATTGAAGGCCTTATCGGCGGCCGAGTTAGGAACCGTTTAGAGTTTTGGGATCAGTAGAATATTTGTGATTTAATGGTATATTTATTTGAAAAAAATTGATTAGGAATGATTAAATTAGATTAAAAGGAGTTAATTGCCAAATTTAACTTATTTACCAAATTACCACCTATAGTGGGCCTTTATTTATTATTATTGTTTGAGCCTTATCACCTAATCAAAACAATTGATCAGCCATTTCCTACACTCCAACCGACCAAAGTGAGAGAGAGGGAGAGAATTAAGAGGAAAATTGAATTCATCTTGCTCATCTTGTGAATTGCTAGAAGAACTTGAAGATTTGTAACATAGATTGCTAAATTGAGCTTGCAAGACTTGTAATTGAGACTTAGGTAAGGAAATCCATCTTCTTCTTGTTGTCTTTAAGCTTCATCTTGCATGTTCTAGGCTCCATTGTAGAATCAAGCCATGATTTAGTGCATAGAGGTTGAATTATGCTTGAATTCATGCATGCATGGCCATTTTGGTGCATTTTGAAGTTGAATTCATGATGGATTGTACATACATGCTCATGTTTCTATCAAAGTTCATGTTTTCATTTTGTTTTCCAACTATTGAGCTCATTAGAGCAAAATTTGAACCTTGAATTTGGTTAAAAACTCATGCATTGCATGTTTTGAAATTGTTCTTGAAAATGGGTTTGAATTTTGGATTTAATTGACTCACCTTTGGGGCTTGAATTCATAAATTAGCTTTTGAAACTTGTTATACATTGTTTTGGGATGTATTTTTCAGAATTTGGGCCCAAGAGGTCGAGAATTGAGTTGAGAATGCTTGGTTTGAGCTTGGAAGGCAAATCTGGAAATTCCAGATTTGGCTTCTTCGCTCGAGCGAAGGATTCCTTGCTCGAGCGACCAACGTTTCCTCTGAGCCACGCTCGAGCGAAGGATTGGTGGCTCGAGCGTAAAAATCGAGCATCCAGTACTTTTACTGTTTCATCAGACCGCTCGAGCGAAGGATTGTTCGCTCGAGCGAGGCCTTTGATTTTGGAAGCTCGCTCGAGCGAAGAAAGGCTCGCTCGAGCGAGGCTCTTATTTCAGCAAATTGTGCAAAATGTTTTCTAAGTGTATTTTTGCATCCTCATCCCATCCTAGGCATTCTTAGGCCTAGTTTAAGGCATCTTAATGAGGATTTAGACATAGAACCACACCGAGGAAATTTAGGGATTTAATTATCTTCCCGACTGTGAAACTTAGTGTGTGTTCTATTTGTTAACTGTCTAGGGTTGGCTCTCGGGGATGCGCTCTAGCTGCTATTAGCCCAATCTCTGTGAGTAACAATTGTGTAAAGATATGTTCAAAATGATTATCTTTTGAATACTGAACTGAACTGTTTATTGAATTGATATTGTTTACTGAATGAATGTATGTCCTGTATTCTGAACTGTACTGTGGCATCCTTAGCACTTACTGTTTACTGTTACAGAGATCTCTGTCGGTTCCTTTGTGGAACCATACTGTTTACTGACTGATGGCCATCACTACCGTTGGGTCTGTTAAGACCTGGTCTCTAAGACCTACTGTTTACTGCACTGATAGGCTAATGGATGTACCACATATGACTGATTGACTGAAATACTGTTTAATGAACTGATTTCATTGCTGTAAGGACATTCATTCATAACTTTTTTACGCATTATGTTATTCACTGGGCTTTAGCTCACTGTTTATATATATATGTAGGTTCTCAGCAGCCAGACCGGAGCTAGGAGCGTGGGTTAGTCCCCAGTTTTGTCAAGCCAGCCTATGTGCCTCACTGCGAGGTTCCGAGACGCCATGCCATGGCTTGGGGTGTTTTTTGTTTCCCCCACCTGTCTCCCTACTGTTTTGTGTTACTGTTTAGACTGTTATCCCTCTTACTGCACTGTTGTCAAGGGATTTGATCCCTGTACTGACTGACTGTAAATGATTGTATAGACTGTACTGTTCTAAACTGTTTGAATGCATGAAAAATGTTTTTGGCATACAGATTGTCACAGCTCAGTGGACACTAGTTATTTACTGTATTGGCTTCCGCCAGGCCCTGAACTCTGTTTTACTGTAAACTGTTAAGCAGGCTTTCGGTAATCTCGGATTACTGGCCGGTTACGGTGCTAAACCCATAGGGCGGGGTTTGGGTCGTGACAGTTAAACATTTCTTCGGTTTAACTTCAACTTCCAAATTTTTCTTAAAATTTCAACAAGTGTTAAATCAACCTTAGCTTGTAAATTCCAACTCCCAAGCATCATTCTCCAGCCCTCTTTGGTGCATTACTTCCAGTGTCATTGTGAGTCCATTTGGACCATCCTCCATTGGTCGTGTCGAAACAGAGTTCCTTCCCCTGAACATCTCGATGTTCTTTGGTGCAGGTTTCTTTTGTTCAAACGTGTCTTCTGGGATTCTCCATGCCCGATCTCCCGCGAAGGCCGGTGAGAATGTCCCTTAGTCCCACCATGCTGAGGAACTGCAGGAACCGTTTTCTGCCTCCCTTTCTGGTTACCTTTCTTGACCACTGGAATCGGCGTATCTTGTAGCGGGAATGGTGGTTGCATGATGTTGTTCTGCATCATGAAATTGACGACCGTTTGTAGGTCCGCCAATTTGTCTGCCATTCCCTTTATCTCGTCGTCCCTCCGCAGGCATCTATTTTTTCATACCTGGAGGTCGTCCTCGTTATAATACCCGTTCCGGTCCGATTTCTTTGGTACGCCGCCCTCCTGGCCGATGTCCTTTCCTCTGTGAGTTCTTATCACGAGTCTCTTCGTTGCAGTTGTCTTCTTCGACGTCAAGGTCAATGTATTTCTCGCTCCCAGTAGGGGTGTCGTCCCTAACCTTCTCTTTCTGTCCGTCGTTGGCCACATATTCTCCTTTCTTTCTCACAGACGGCGCCAAATTGTGTGTGTCAATTTCCGACCACACTGCCAATCAAGCACCCAGCTGGAGAACACTGGCAGAATAGATTGCCCGAATGACCTGTTACAAAAAGAAGAGATTCTGGCGATAATTCGTCCACCCGGGGGCACTCCGACGATCAAGTCAGTTATCTCTCAAAGATAGCAAAAGTGCTTAACTCACTATTCAGAGCATAAAAAGTATACCTTAGACCCATGAAGGTGCCTCTGTTTTATAGCTAATACAAACCTAGTCCCAATAGAAGCCTAACTTCAATAGACTTAAGGTTACTGCTAATCTTGAACTCTTAGTAGGATTTGAATAAACTCTCTAAGAGTCTTATCTTTACCCAAACTGAAGTCCTATCTCATTCTAGGACTCTTGTCCCTTATTCGCTTATTCCGGATTCCGGTTTCTTCGCAGATAATCTCGGCCTAGCTAAGATCATCTCGGTGTCATGACCAAGACACGTGGTACCTTGGCTGGCACTTCAGTGAACACCTCAACCACGTGTTGTCATTCAAAAATTATATCCCCCACATCAACCATATATTTTCTCGGTCTCTAATTCACTTTGACTTGTTTTTTTCCCTCAAAGATTTAATAATATGAGGGCATGATTCGATTCCTGTGCATTGCGATTCTACATTCACATGCCATTCACGTGATATTATACTATTTCCATTTTTTTTTTTATTGTTTTGTTTTGTTGTGCTCATTATTATTATTATTATTATTATTATTATTATTATTAAATTTTATGATAAATTACACTCATTTTTTTGAGGTTGAAACAAAATATACTAAATTTCACAAATCTGTATAATTTTATTAAGCTCCTTCAATTTTTACTTAATATTTAATTCTTTTTTTCATTAGTAATGAATTAGTTGTATGAATAAAAAAAATGATATTATTATATCGTTTATATTGAAATGTATATTCTACTTAGTGTCTTCATACTATTTACATTAGCTTAGGTAATTTTGGTATTAATAAAAAGGAAGTAGGTATAATCATGCCAAACTTAAAAAGATGTACAATTTATCCTAAATTTTATTAACAAGTAATTTAAGTACACTTGTCAATAATTTTGATTGTATTTTTTTTATAAAAGCAAAAATATTAGAGATCTCAAAAATTTTATTAAAGTTTTTTTAAATGTCTCACATGGGTGTGGGACCCATACGAGACCTACATTGTGTAGGTCTCATACCCATGTGAGACATTTGATAAAAACTTTGATAAATTTTTTAAATTTCTAACATTACTCTTATAAAAGTGCTTGTCTTTTGTTAACCAATATTAATAACATTTTATTAATTTATGCATTCCTATAACAATAATGCAATTTTCATATTTAAAAAAATATGTTAGGGGTGAATAATAATATATACTCACTTTAATGAGCAATGTATTTAACATGTGCAAGAGAATAATACCAACATTTTGCCTTGGTGATAAGCTAACTTTGTGGCTTATAGTTCATATTTTATTAATAAAAAAATAGAGCATGTATTGAGAATTAAATTACTAATTATCAATTATGTATATGACTAATTTGCACATCCCAACTTTTTATGTAAGCATAATAGAGTCCAATTAAACATATTATATTCCAACAACTAAAATTTTATTTTATTTTCTTGAAAATAAGTAAAAGATCATATTTCTCAATTACATGTATATTCTGATATTTTGTTTCTCATAGGTGTTTTATTCTATGAAATATTTATATATTCTTGACACAATTCAAAATTAATTAAAAAGTCATCTACTTTGTACCTCTAATCATTAATGCATAGAAATCACTTTCCACAACAATCCTAGTGAAACACTAACCCTAATGAGAAGCTTTTTTTGACAAAACAAGTAAAACTTTGCAGCATCCATGGTGATTCCAATTCAATAGCATACTAATATCAATGCAATCAATTTTAACCCTTTATTATTGTATATGACTTTTTTCTTTTTTGGGTAAACCAAGAACAGTTATATTAATGAATTTTAATCTTAATGAGGTCCATTACAACTGCACATCCGCATGACATCCCTCTGTTAATTTTTTTTTAGATTTTCATGTTTTAATATTTTTGTTTTTAATTTTTAAATACACTCAACTTTTTTTTTTCCTTTGTTTTTAACAAATAATAAGGTGTTAACTGGTTAATAAGTTAGAGTACAATAAAAGGGCTGCAGTCACGTCGCTTCACTTCATTGACTCAAACTTTGAACTTCTGATTACATAGACCACTGAACCAATTATCCTGTCCAAATATATCTAACTTACCAACACCTAAAAAGTAAAATATTTATAAAGAAATCTATAAAAAAAAAAAAAATACAAAAGTTTAATAAATTTTTGTATATCTTTAGCATTTATTGAAATAATTTTTTTTCGTGCATGTATCTAAGTTAGATACATTTAAAAAATGAAAAAGAAAAAAAAAAACTCAAAATTTTGCAAATTGTACTTGGAAAAATCAGAACAAACAGAGAATTTGGGGGGCTGCTATTGGCGATGGAGCAAAGGAAAAAGGAAGGGAGAATGAGAAAGGGAAGAATGGGAATGGTGTGCCTCATACAAACCCCATCTTTTGCATTACACACTTTTTGTTGATTCTCTCTTCAAATGTGGTGATGGATGGGCCGTGGTGTGCCACGTCAGTAAAAAAATATTTGCCACCTCTCTCCCTCCCTCTCCACTCAATCTACAAGTGTAAACATCAATGCTCTTTGATATTTTAGTTTATCTTTCCAATCAAAGAATGGTGAAAATTTTTGGTATTTATGTTTCACAATTCCTAGCCAAAAATGTTTGTTTCTAGTTTTTAGGATAGATGAGTGCATGTTTAATTGTGTTTTTATTTCTCATGTATTTATTAAAAAATAAAATAAAAGTTGAAAACATTTGCCCTTTATATATATATATATATTTTAAATTTTTGTACAAAATTGGATTCTGAAATTTCAAAAATATATTTTTTTAAATTTTATGTGTTTTTTGAAAATTTAATACAAGAAACGAAAAACAAAAATACAAACAAACAAGCCCCGACTCCCCGGGCATGTAATGAATAAACAACCCATCACTTTTTTAATTAGTGACACAAAAATAAAATGGTGAAATAAAGATGCTTTACTAATACCATTCCTGTCAATGTGATTGAGTGCACTCCTCAAACATAACATAACTCAAACTAGAAAAAAAAAGTTGGAGCAAAGGATCACTAAGAATCTACCCTAGTCCAGCATTCATATCTATACGAATCTAGGGAGATTTGATCAAAACTCTCTCATAATAAAATTTTAATATATTAAAGACAAATATAAAAAGTTTTCTTTGAAAAGTCCAACACATACCGTTATTATTAAAATATTAAGTTTTAAAATAATATAACTTTTGACGTAGATATTGATTTTTAAAATCTCTCATCATTATCTATCAAATAAGATCCATATTAACTATGAAATTCTTAAAAAAAAAAAAAAAAAAAATTATTACCGCCGAAATTGATATAAACAGTAACAGCAACATGTTATTCTGGTAATATTGTCTAAAAAAAAGAAAATTTTACTTTGTCTTTACTCAATTATGTGTTTTCTCTTTAGAGGTTTATGAAATAAAATAAATTGAGCTGTCATTTTCATCAAATAAGGGTCCAATGGAAGAGTTTTGGCTAAATTTCCGTACTATCCTATACAATACTATCTGTAGCTCGAGGAGAAAACTGACTTTCTGATGCAATTTTCTGATCTTATTTGAATCCATGGAAGTGAATGATGGTTCAACAAATTTATAGATGCTCGCAAATTTGAAGATCTAACAGCAGAATTGAGGATGTCCTCAACTCACCATCTCTATCAGTGTCACAGCTGCAAAGGCACCTCCAATGTAGGCAATATAACCTGCACAAACCAACAATTCAAGACTTAAAATTGTCTAGCAATAAAGACATATATTATTACACTACAAGGCCAACTTTTTTGGAACATACATAAACACTTTTAACTATATGGCATATTGTAGCAGAGGAAAATGCATATTGAGCTTTGATGTTCAACCTGGTCATATCCCATTGCATAAAGGTTTTTTTTTTATAACCTAGATTACATGACATTATTGTACTGCTGTTGACCCACCAATATCTCCTATATAAGTAGAGGATAGTTAGGTTCAGTGAACCATAAATTATATACCAAAGAATAATCTCCTGACTGGATTCTATGTACCAGGTAAGTGGTTTCTTTCCATTTCCAACATTAGTTATTTCAAACCTGTTATTCTGAACATATTCATTTCTTGAGTTTTAATTCCAAAATGAATATTTTTTTTTTTTGGGGGGGAGGTGTTGTTTATAGGTAGAGAAAGGGTACAAAGTTCCAAAGGTGAAAGAGACAAGAAGATTTGACAAGAATTTTTGAGATAATATAATCGAAGTATGAGGACAGGAATGGAAGAACATGGGTAGGCAGATCATATTTGCCACTAACAATGTTCTAATACTAAGTCTTATGCTCTGTTTTTTAAGCAATTTTTTTTTCCCAGAAAACATTTTTGATGTTTGGTATCGGAAAATGTGTTTTGTGATCAACGGAAAACAAGCTTCTTGGGTGGAAAAACATTTTTCAAATTTGAAAGGTGAAAAATATTTTCCAGACTAAAGTCTTACCAACACCACCCACCACCACCACTAATAGAACCACTAGCACATTAGTTTTAACATCACAACCAAACATAGAATTTTTTGAAAAATGTTATTTTTTTTCCGAAACAAACACAGTTATGTTCTAAGTTCTTGGATTCTGATGTTCAAAAAAATAAAAAAGCTCTTAGTTGCTTGTTCTTTTAAAGCAACTGAAAATAATACACTAGTGTTATGATAGAACAAACGAAAATGAGATATACGTAGTTCATCTATAAGCCTAAGTCCACGAGCAAAGAATGGGGGTTTCAAGAGCAGCTGCCTCACTCTCAAAGCTGTTTGTAAGAAGAACTCACTCCAATCTCATACCCCTAATCCCCATAATAACAGATAATATATACCAAGATCAGAATACAGCAAGAAACGGTTCAGACCTAACAGATTAATCAGGTCGTGCAGGTTGCAAACGGGGCATAAACACAATCCGGGTAGAATATGATATACCCAAAATGATAAATAATCAAGCCGAAAGGATAATTATGTTACATTTGATAATGATGTGTGTCTCATTTTGTGAGACTGCAACTCAATGTTTCAGGTGCCATCTGATTTGCATACTTCTTGTGACTAAGAACAAGAGAGGACTGAGTAATAATGACCAAGTGTTTTATGTGTTTGGGCAAAACTATTATATTTTAAGGATGTTTTTTGGCTGACAAATGAGAAAATCTGACCTTCTCAGATAAGAATGTCCCCAGTAAAGAACCTCCCAAAACAGCCAGCTGCATGAAACAATTTTTAATGGATCAGATCTATCAATGTAAACATCAGCTCGTTGAAACCCAAGAAAAAAGAATGATAACTAAATAATCATATTACCAAGTCTGACAAAACTTAAAATTTTGAACTATATATGGTCAATTATATTTAGACTGTCATTATTAAACCTTGCCAACATAGCCTAATCGCAGGCCACTAAAGTCACCGAAATCGTAAAATTAAGAGAAAAACATGTATTTTATTTCTTTAACCAAAAAACTTGTAATTTGCACATGTTACCAAATCACTCTTTTATCTTCCAGACCCAAAAGCATGTTTCAAAACTAAAGTATTTCTGCTTCTTCGCCAAAAAATTCTGCAAGTTGATTTTTCAGTTATGAAAGGAACTTGCTGTGTTGCTGATGCAAAGATGAGTTTAAATTTTTCTTGAAGTTTAGAAGTTACCAAAGTTGCAACTCTGAGACCAGCTAGTGCTCCCCCAATGATTCCAAGAGGTGAAGAAGCGGCAGCAAGTGCTGAATAAGAAGAGCATGTTATGTTAGCATAGGGAGATTTAGACCTGCATATTACGTTATGAAAATTTAAGTAAGAATAAAATTAAAAATTAAAAAATTCTAGATCTTTCTTTATCAGGGGCCTGAGGAAACAACCCATTCAACCAATCCAACTACAACATCCGATCATAACACAAGTTTTTTATGATGATTTATATGATTCCAATAAAATGGATAGATTTTTCCCTCAATGGACAGTAGAGAACAAATCAAATGGACTTCAAGCATTCTCTCCAAAAGGAGTTCAAAATGTGGCTTCAATTGTTACCAGTTTTATTAAATTCATATTTGATCTCATCTAAGAAATTTAGCCATCATACAGCAGCACAACACATTTGACTTGAATATTTATGTATACGACAAAGGCTAAATGATTGTCTTGCACAAACTGTCATATGTAATTTGCATCCATTCAAGTCTGCAAACAAATAAAATGCAGGATTTTTCCTGCTTAACCAGTGACCTATTGTACAGAAAAATTATTTGTCACCCCATTCAGCAATAAAGACAAGCAGGAAGGTGCTAACGACTGTGCTAGCAGAGGCCAAAATCCCAGCACCATTTCCTGAAAATTCTGGAACTGCAACTGACTGGGAAACATTGTGTGAAAAGGAAACCAGAGGAAAAGTAAATCCAAGGACATCTCATAAATTAAGAAAGTGACATCAATCTTTTTAATTGAATATAAGTATTAACTTGATTTCTTTAATGCATGTAAACAAATTAAAAATGTGAATTTAGTTCTTGAATTGGTTCCCAGTCAATTCCACAGCTGTTGCTGACTACACGCCTTTTGTCGCAAAGATCAATTTATCTCAACATAGGGCTTAACAATAATAACATAAAAGTTCAAGATTAAGTTGCATAGTAAATAAAAAGTGAAGCTTGTAAACTTCATGCCTGCAAAATAGTTTCTTTTATGTGCAGCAAGTCATTCTTATTATGAACCAACTAAAATACTGCAGAATAAAGTAATAATTCTTGGAGATGGATCAAAAGGCCGCATATCAACATGGACACAGAAACTGCAAATTAAATTTATCGACATGGGAACATAGGCATATCTCTGTCTACATGCGAATCAATAATTTGAACTTATTTATATTTAAGTGATTGACTTTGTGTTTGTGAGAGGAAAACAGCGGCAACTAAAACAAAGGAGATAATATGCTGATTCTTCAGCATATTCTAAAAGGTGTACAAAGCCATCCAAACTCGTGTTGGACAAAGGTGTCACGCCAACAAGGGTCTGACAAATCAGTATTCAATAGAGAACGAAAACAGGAATTCTAATCCTAAGTAACTACTTTATATTAAATTTAAACTTTCTTGCATCTTGGGTTTTCTTTTTTTTTTTTTGGCAAGAAATTAGAAACTTACTTATCATGCTATCAGGAGTTATATAAGGGATGTCATCGATTCTGTATGGTCGGTATTTACATAAAAAATTGTATCAAATCGATAATGTCGGTTTTATTATTTTAAATATCGATACAAGCCGTTTCTCCCATCAAATCACACCAAATCGAACCGATTGAACCATTCGGTTTGGTGTAGTTTAATTGGTTTAAGTTCTTTCAAACTTAAGTTACTTTTAAATATAATCACTAATTTATATTGACATGGGTAGGCCCATAAAGGCTATAGCTCACTTTGAACAACCCAAGCCCACCACTTAAGACCCAATACATAATTCAACTGATGAGGCCCAACATGACTGGAAGTCAACATGGCATTAAGGACCAATGATACTCAGACATGTGGCAGTTGAAGGACAAGCCACATAAGCATACAAAGATCCTGCAAAATTATTGCACTGCACATCAGCCATTAATGAAGCCCCTCACAACATTTATTGCGACAAGCCCTCCCCGTCGAGACAGAACGGCCTCACCATGAACAAGACAAGTTAGGGCATAGACTTTCGGCCATGGCGACAGGTCGGAAGGGACAACGAAATGATTACCAGAGGATATAAGCAGACGTCGAAGACAAGAAGAAGGTTAAGCTTTCTATCTCTAATCTATCTCTATACTCCACTTCTCTTTCTAACTTGCTCGTCGAAGGGTTCACTGGGGGACTCCCCGTTCCCTGTTGGACTCTTGTGCGGGTCTTCTGGTGGGCTTGGTCATTCGGACACGAGTTCTTGAAGCATGGATTAGTCCGACCCGTTCCATCTGGAACACGCTGTATCATCAGTTGGCGCCGTCTGTGAGAACCTTTTGCTCCACGCGGCAGTTGTGCTCATTGTCGCCGGAGACCCTTTCCCAATAACCCCTTCCTACCACCTGCGAAGGTGGATGGTCACAACTAGATCCATGGCTTCCCACCCCAATGTTCTCGACCACCAAGCCGACCCTCCCAATCCAAACAACCCACCACAGTACTTTACTGAGCTCACCAACAGCATTAACCGCCTGGTCGAGCAAAACCAAGCTTTGATTAATGCTCTACTCCAAAAAAACCTTCCTATGCCTCATCCACCACCTCTAGATATTTCACCCAACCAAGAACGAGCCCCGAGCCATACTATCCAACAGCCCTATCCACCCAACTTGGAAGGCTTGCGACCCCTCCTCCAGATATAAATCTGCCACCCCGGGCCCCGTATCCATTGGTCCCGGCACCAACCCCTGAAGGAGAGGCCAGTAGCGTCCAGCCCCCGTTGCCTTCCGGTGGTGACAACATTCCTCTTTGGGATGCAGAACTCTGAGCCATGAAGCTCCAGCTCCAAGAAGTCATGCAGAACATACAGCATAAACCATCTACCACAGCCAACTCCCTATTCGTTGCCTCTATCAGGGACAAACCTTTACCCCCCAAGTTTAAGATGCCCACAATCGACTATTTCGACGATACATCGGACCCGGTCGATCACTTGGAGACCTACAGAACCCTCATGATCCTCTATGCATTCCTCGATGAAATCATGTGTCGGGCTTTCACCGTAACACTCAAGGGGTCGGCTCGACTCTGGTTTAGTCAACTGCCAGCAGACTCTGTTTCCACTTTCCAGCACCTTAGTAACTCCTTTCTCAGCCATTTCATTGGAGCCCAGTGCCAGCGGCGTCCGGCAACCCAGCTCCTCAACATCCGTTAGACTGAGGGGGAGTCGCTGCATAGCTTTGTCACCCGCTTCAATACCGAAGCCCTGCAGGTGGCGGAAAACGATGACAAGGTCATTCTCACAGCGTTTATGGCCGGCTTACGATCATCTGATTTCCTTTTCTCCCTCTCCAAAAACCCCCTGACCTCCATGGCAACCCTACTTTCTAAAGCCCAAAAATACATGAACGCCGAAGATTCCTTAGCCGTTCGCCAAGATCCTACAGCCAAAAACCCGACCCCCAGAGAGAAGAGAAAGGACTCAGAAACCAGAAACATCCAGTACAATAACCAAACACCTCAGTATACCGACTGTGTAATAACCCACATTCATATCTTAGTCATGTTCATGTACATTTGCATGATTTTGTCTTGTTAAGCTTGCATTTGTAGACTTTGACTTGTTTTGCCTAAGTAAAGGTCCCTGTCTTGTTTTGTGCTTATGTGATTTGCCTAAGTGTTGTATGCATGCTTTGTTCCTTCCTTGCTGTCTCAAGCCTAGGTCATGCCAAGCCTAGGTCATGTTAAGCCTAGGTCACACCTTTGAACTTCTTATACCTAGGACCATCTTGGAACCACTTTGGTTGACCTCCACCTTCACCCTAGCATATTGGCCGAGCTGTCATAATCTAGACCGAGGTGTGCATCACCTAGGCCGAGATGTTATCATCTAGGCGTCCTAGATCCTTGATCCTTGCACCCAGTGATCTTGTTCTTGGACTAGAATGACCTAGGCCGAGGTGTGGCACATCTAGGCCAAGGTGTGGCACAGCTAGGCCAAGTGTTGTCCTTCCTAGCCGAGATCATTGTTCCCTTACTTGCCGAAGCCTATGTCCTAGCCAAGATCATTACCTGTCGGAGTGACCATGTCACCTTACTTGTTGTATACACTTTGTCTTACACATGTCTTGTCTTTCTATCACCTTTTGAGGAAGTCCAATTCGGTAGTGCCACATGTCCCAACAAAGGGTTAAGTCAGCCAGCAGAGAGAGAAAACACATCATTTGTCATATCTTGTCTTTGAAGAAAGAGAAGCTCTAGGAAGAGGAAGGAGAAGTTCTTAGAGAGGGAATAGATTTCCAAGCTTGATCTTCACACCTTGAGCCGTTAGATTCGTGTCTTGAGGTTAGAATCTTGATCTACTCTTGTTGTTCATATTGTTCATCTAGCTGCATTGCATGATCGCGCACGATTTGTAAGCCATGCATTGATTTAAAGTTTGGTTTTAGGAAGATAAAGTGATATTCATGTGTTCTTGAATGAAAGCCTTGTTTGATCCGAAAGCTTGCATCAAGATTCATGTTTTTGTGTTTGTCTTCATAAGATCTTCAAGTATGGGTACCCAGGTCCATGTTTTCGAACTCATCTCATGAAATCCCAGATTTTGTAATAACAAGTTGTGATTAAGCATTCATGTTTTCCATGTTCTTCATGTCCATGTTCTTCATGTTCTTCGGCAGAGGGAAACCCAGATTTTCCTGACTTCATTTCCTTGAATGTGGCCATCGGGACCACACCTCGGCAAGGAGGTGTGGGACCTCGGCCAAGACTTGGTTAGTGCCCATTATGTTTTCCCGAGATGAGAAACAGTGTTTTGTTTTGGTCCGACTTAGTTTTGAAGGAATGCCGAGATCATTTGCATTCATGTAAAGTTTGTTTGAGAGTGCATTCAATAGACTTGGCCATGTGTTTGTAGGACTTGGACTCTTGCTTTGACCCCGACGTCTGAAGAACTAAGTGAGTGGTATTTTTAATAAAGTTATGTTATAAAGTTTTGATAAAGCTTCGCTTCGTTTTGGAAAAGTATTTGATCAGGCATGAATGATTATCCCTAATTTTTGTATCAAGTATTATCTTGTTTTGATGACATTCTTGGAAAGTCCTCCCATGCTAAGGGACTTTAAGCCTATGTAGCACCATGTTTGAGAGATCTCTGCCATCGACGGTCTGTGAACGGATGGCCCCACCGACGGTCTGGTGTATGGGTGGATTTGTCTAATCGATTCCAGGTCGATTATTCCCTTGTTTTGTCCGGAATGTCATCCCCCATGTATTATGTAGATGTTATTAAACATCCCAAGAAGCTTTGAAAGATTTGATTGATGAACTTGATTCATCCCATGTTTTGTTACAAGCCATGATATGTATTGTTTTGATAAAGATCTCGGATATCATTCATTTAAACCTTTATTACTAATATCATTCACTGAGTATCCAAGCTCACCCTCTCCTTATATATATGTAGGTGGCAAGCAAGAAGGCGGTGACGCTTAAGATGTTATGTGCAAGATGTTTGATTCATGTTTTGTATCGTCTTGAAGATTATGCTTCTTAGTTTGTAACTCATGTCTTTTGTATACTTCGGCTTGAGAAGCCTTTTGATCAAGATGTAATATGTACTTTATTTTATTTGTATATTAGTTTTAACCCATGTTAAAATGCATGTCATTTCATTTGATCTATGCACAACTCTTATGGACTAATTAGATTTAAATATATTGCTTCTGCACATGTAAGCCCCATATGTATACTCTGATTGTGTGTGAATCTTTGTAAGTTGGCCTTTGGTAATCTCGGATTACTGGCCATCACAGCACCATTTTACTAGGGGTGGAATGGGGTCGTGACAGATCGACCCCCCCGAGCCGACCGGTCGGCGCCAACCCGACTGCCCAGCCGGTTCGAACAGTACACACCCTTCAATTCCCCCATGGAACAAGTCCTCAATCAGATCCAGCGGGACTACCCCCTGAAATGGCCCCAACCATCACGGTCTCCTTCCAATCGGCAAGACCAGTCCAAATACTGCCGTTTTCACTAGGACCACGGCCATAATACCGAGGAGTGTGTTAACCTCAAAGATTAGGTCGAGGGCTTGATACGTTAGGGACGTCTCAGCTGATTCACAGAAACTCGCCCTCAGCAGAGACAAAGGACTGAACCCATCAGAAACAACCGTCGGTGCACCCCTCCTCGGCAACCAGTATAACCTAACCAAGGTCGTGATCGCCCTCCATAGCAACCTCGGGCACAAGGTAACCTCGCCCCACCTGTTGGAAAAATCAGAGTTATTTTCGGAGGGCTTGCTTGTGGAGGACCATCCCGTTCGGCTTAGTGGGCAGAACTTAGAAAAATCAGGCAGGGCTCAAACAAAGAAGTTACCACATTGGATCGACCCTCCAAACAGCCCAAGCAGTGGACAGAGCCTATCACCTTTACGGACGTCGACTGCACAGGCATCCGTTACCCCCATGACGACCCTCTTGTCATCTTTACCCTTCTCTCCAATTACAAAGTCAGACGGGTTCTCATCGACAACGGCAGTTCTTCAGACATCATCTTCCTAAATTGCTTCCGCCAGCTCAAGATCGGGGAAGAAAGTCTGTCCCCTCTCCAAACCCCATTAGTCGGTTTCACTGGAGATCGAGTGACCTCCATCGGCTCCATCGACCTGTCCATCACAATTAGGGAATACCCACGGCAGACCACAAAGTTACTCACCTTCCTCGTCATCGACTGCCCCTCTGCCTACAACATCATCCTTGGCCGCACCGCCTTAAATGCTTTCCAAGCTATCACATCCACTTTCCATCTTGCCGTCAAGTTCCCCACCGACCTGGGAGTCGGCATAGTAAGAGGAGAGCAGACCGTGGCCAAGGAATGTTACGTCGCCTCACTTAAAAAGGTCAAGCTAAAGGAGGCTATGATCATTGAAGGGCTCGACGTTAGAGACGAGGACGAGCTGGTCAGAGGGGAACCAGTGGAAGAGCTCGTTGAGGTTCCCATCGACCCTACCAACCCGGCAAAAACTGCCAAAATCGGCAGCCAACTATCCTCCCAAGCAAAGGTCGACCTCACTACCTTCCTGATTGAGCACAACGACGTATTTGCTTGGACCCACTCCGACATGCCGGGTATTGACCCCTCTTTCATAACTCATCGTCTCAGCATTGAGCCCCATTTCCGACCCTTCCGCCAGAAGCAGCGCATCTTTCACTCGGAACGCAACACTGTTATCGCCTCCGAAGTAGATAAGCTCATTGAGGCACAGTTTATCAAAAATGTGGACTACCCCAGATGGCTGTCAAATATAGTCTTGGTTTGTAAAAATAATGGTAAATGGCGACTCTGTGTCGACTACTCAGACCTTAACCGAGCCTGCCCCAAAGACAGTTACCCCCTTCCTTGCATAGACCTGCTCGTTGATGCCATGGCCGGCCATCAAATGCTCAGCTTCATGGACGCCTTCTCTGGATACAACCAAATTCTGATGCACCCGTCTGACCGGGAGCATACCTCCTTCATCACCGACCGGGGGACCTACCATTATTGTGTCATGCCGTTTGGGTTGAAAAATGCTAGGGCCACTTACCAACGGTTAGTCAACGCCGTCTTTCATTATCAGATAGGCCGGAACATGGAAGTATATGTTGACGACATGCTAGTCTAGAGCAAGCTCTCCATTGATCATCTGGCCGACCTCCGAGAGACCTTCGGCACCCTACGAAAATATCAAATGAAGCTCAATCCGGAGAAATGCGCCTTTGGCGTGGGATCTGATAAGTTCTTGGGTTTCATGGTCAGTCAGTGGGGCATCGAAGCTAACCCTGAAAAGATCAAGGCCTTAATTGAAATACAGTCACCCAAAACGGTTAAGGAGGTTCAGAGGCTTACTGGCCGAGTTGCCGCCCTCAACCGCTTCATTTCCTGCGCAACGGACAAGTGTCTCCCCTTCTTCAAAGTTCTTCGGCAAACTTTTGAGTGGACAATAGAATCCGAAGAGGCCTTTCAGCAGTTGAAACAGTGCATAGCCAACCCTCCCTCATTTCTCAGGCAATAACGGGCGAACCCCTTTTCCTCTATTTAGCCGTGTCAAACACCACAGTCAGTGCATTACTCATCAGGAAAGACAGCTCTGTCCAACGACCGGTCTACTACATCAGTTGGGCTCCCAGGGGAGCAGAGCAGAACTACCCATTGCTTGAAAAAATGGCCTTAGCCTTGGTCATAGCCTCAAGATGACTCTGACCTTACTTCTAGGCCCACCCCATTGTCGTCCTCACTGACCAACCGTTGAAGAAAATAATACAACAACCAGAGTTGTCTGGCCGACTTATGCAATGGTCAGTCGAGCTCAGCCAGTTTGACATCTCCTACAGACCCCGAATGGTGATCAAAGGCCAGGTTGTCGCTGATTTTATCCTAAAATTCACTAATCCCACTCCAACCACGGCCCCACCACCTCCACGACCCCCGACTGATGCAGAAGACCCCCACTCTTGGACCTTCAACGTCGACAGATCATCCCGCAAAGAAGGCAATGGGGCTGGTCTTATCCTCACTGCCCCTGAGGGTGGTTACTTCAAATGTGCTCTCTGTTTCTTGTTCGACGCAAGCAATAATGAGGCCGAATATGAGGCATTGATAACAGGTCTCCGCCTAGCCAGAGACATTGGTGTTAGCCATATCCTAGTGTTTAGCGATTCCCAGCTCATTGTTGGACAAATCACGGGGGAATTCGATGCCAAGGAAGACACAATGCGATCTTACAGGGATATTGCACTCCCCCTTGCTCAATTAGCTTCTGCTGACCAGTCAGACCTTAGTTACGGTGTCCGCCTTGAGTACCTGGCCCACCCCGCCATTTCCCCAAACCAACAGCAAGTCCACTTCCTCCAAGATGAACCTATTCCATAGGCGGCCGACATCTTTCTATTTCTGATAACGGAGGAACTGCCAGATGACAAACAGCAGGCCGCCAAAGTCAGGGCCCGGTTGTCCAACTACATTCTTATCAGTGGTCTCTTGTACAAACGTGGCTTTTCATGCCCATACCAGCGATGCCTCAATCCTGCTCAAGCGACTTACGTGATGAGAGAAGTCCATGAGGGTATATGTGGCAACCATTCGGGGGCCAGGTCACTAGCACACAAAATACTCCGCACTGGTTACTTCTGGCCTACTCTCAGCCAAGATGTCGCTGAATTCGTGCTTAAATGTGATAAGTGCCAACGCTTTGCCAACATCCCTCACGCTCCTCCTACAGAATTGATCACACTTTGCAGCCCTTACCCATTCGCCAAATGGGGGATCGACCTAGTTGGCCCATTGCCTACTGGCCGAGGCCAAACCAAATTTGCAATTGTCGCCATTGATTACTTCACTAAATGGGTGGAGGCGGAACCCCTTGCCACAATTACCGAGTGGAACACAACCAGATTCATCTGGCAGTCAATCGTGTGCCGATTTGGCATCCCCCAAGCCATCGTCTCCGACAACGGCAAACAATTTGACAATGCCAAGTTTAGGAAATTTTGTGCAGAACTTCAAATCTAGCCATGTTTCTCTTCTCCAGGTCATCCCCAAGCTAACGGTCAAGTTGAGGTTACCAACCGTTCTCTTCTGAAGATCATCAAAACAAAGCTGGAAACAGCTAAGGGACTCTGGGCTGAGGAATTACCAAATGTACTCTGGGCCTACCGCACTACCGCTCGAACCCCCACTGGGGAGACCTTTTTTCGCTTAACATACGGCACTAAGGCAGATCTAGACCTAATCGAAAAGCTCCGAGAGACCACTGCTGTCAGGTGGGCCTCATACCAATAAAAAATGAGGACACACTACAACCGCAAAGTCCGACCGAGGGAGTTTGCTGTGGGGGACCTTGTTTTGCGCGAAGCAACTCTTGCCACCAAAAATCTGACTGAAGGCAAGCTGGCAGCCAAGTGGAAGGGACCTTACGTCGTCAAGACCAGACCTCATCCGGATACTTACCAACTTCAGGACATGGAAAGACGAGACCTCCCCCACCCATGAAACGTCGAGCACTTGAAGCGTTATTTTCAATAAAGCCTTATTTTGTATTGATCAGTTGTTGTATTTTCCTTTTGACAATCTACACATTTGAATGTTCTTGTTCTTCTCTCGCATGATGTAAATTTCTGATCAAATGGGCTACACTTTAAATGACAACAATCTTACATCTTAGTTATCTGTGTGGTATTTCAATAATGTCCTGATTGCAACACTCAGCTAAAAGCCTCAGCCAGACTGAGCATGAAGAGCTCAGCCAGACTGAGTTACTTAAAGCCTCAGCCGGATTGAGCATGAAGAGCTCAGCCAGACTGAGTCACTTAAAGCCTCAGCCAGACTAAGCATGAGGAGCTCAGCCAGACTAAGTTACTTGAAGCCTCAGCCAGACTGAGCATAAAGAGCTCAGCCAGACTGAGTTACTTAAAGCTTCAGCCGGACTGAGCATGAAGAGCTCAGCCAGACTGAGGCACTTAAAGTCTCAGCCAGACTAAGCATGAGGAGCTCAGCCAGACTGAGTTACTTGAAGAGTCAGCTAGACCGAGTTAATCATGGCTCAACCCAAACTGAGCACGAATGAAGAGCTCGGCTAAGGCCATTCTTGCAAACTTCATGATTGTGGCATAGTTGCCATACTTAGTCAAATTCCAGGTCCATGTTTTTACACCTCTTAACATTCTTTACTTTTTTTAACTTTTGTTTCCCAACTTAACCTTTCATTTATCAACACTCTTACAATGTGATTTAAAACTTCACTTTTTGGGACCCTTACAGTTCAACGTTTTACAAGCCAGACTGACTCGCTACTGGGTTGCGATTTGCAATTTCGTGTTTTTGACATTCTCACATTTTAAACTTCACTTTACATTGTGGTTTTCTCACAAGTTAGACTGACTCCCTACTTCTCAATTTTCACTGCAATTTATACACAAGCGTTATTTGAATAACCATTCTCATTCTTCTCATATTTACAAAAATAAAGGCCACAGTGTGACAAACACAACTCAGAATTTTATTTATTCACAAACTTATACATAAGTTTACTGCAGAAATTACACTTAAAAAAAAAAACAATAACAACAAACAAAACAACAAAAATTTTATTTACAAACAAAGTGCAAACATTTTACATTCATCATTCTTCCTCGCTCGAAACAAGATCTTCATCGTTCACGACCTTCATCTAAGGGGGTCTGGGCCACATCGTCTTTCTCTACTCTAACAGTGTTGAAGTCTAAGTTTAGGAACAGCTCTTCAGCCTTTCGCTTGAAAGTTTTCCAGCCGCTGTCCCAGAACTTAGCCATCTCATGTTTGTAGAAGTCTGACCGCTGGAAGCTCTGGATTACTTTTTCTTCACTCCTACTCCCGGCGGTCGCTCCCGACGGGCCAGCCCCCCTAGACCCCTCTCTTGCCAAGTTGCTGGCGATCGCGACATCAATGGCCATCTGGAAGTCGGCGGACACCTTGAATTGCTCAACCACTGCAACACATAGGTCAGGGTACGCCGCCCTCTCAGATGCCAGTTTTGCCCTTTCTTCCTCCAAGGCCTTCTCCAACCCCGCCTTCTTTGCCGCTGCCTTGGCGCGCTTGTCTACCAAATCTTTCTTCAACCCAGCGATCTTCAGATCTGCTTCTTCATTTTTTTTGATCGACTGGGCGCGCAGATCCTCGTTACAGGTCATCGCCTCATCCCACCGTTCGTTGGCGACGGTGCAGGCCTTCTGCGCCTCTTCTAACTTCTTCTGCTTGCTGACCAGCTGGAATTCGAGTGACACCACCTTGCGGCGTTCCATCTCCAACTCCAACTTGGTCGCGAGCAGCTCAGCATGGGCAC
Organism: Camellia granthamiana; assembly: GCA_036172215.1. Taxonomy (NCBI): domain Eukaryota; kingdom Viridiplantae; phylum Streptophyta; class Magnoliopsida; order Ericales; family Theaceae; genus Camellia; species Camellia granthamiana. The sequence goes on along the minus strand of CM069913.1, from coordinate 6,227,428 downwards.
GGTCGGCAACATTTCTCTGCACCGTCGTCAACACCTCCATTTTCTTCGCCTTCTGGGCCTCTTCCAGCCCCCTGGCACACGCACTCCGCGCGCTCTTTCTCCACCCTGCAGTCTCCATCCCTAAATTTTCAAGCTGGACCTTCACCTCCCCCAACTTTGTCTTCAACGGCTCAGTTTCGCCCTTTGTGTACGCCGCTTTCCTCAGTAAGGCTCCTGCTAAGGTCGTCGCCTCCATCTGGGCAGAACACAACTCCCTTAGCAGTTCAGCCTTAGTGAAACTGGCCATTGAGCACACGGCTGCCTCTTTCACTACCCCCAAAAGGCGATCTGCAGCTATCTTGGCTGGGCCTCCTTCTTCCTCCAGTTGCCCAGACACTACTGGAGCATGGTAGATGGCAGTCTTCAGCTTGACCCCCTCTCCTTGGCGCACAGGATCCCCCTTGTGCTACTGTTCCACCCCCTCCTCAGGGCCAGCTGACCCACTTTCCACTTGCATCTTGGGGCCCATGGCACTTATGTGCTCTTCTTCCTCTTAGGCCCCTTGACCTTTGTCCCCCTATGCCTCTGGGATAACCACCCCTTTTGAAGTAGCCCCCACCCCCCTCTCCTCTGCCTTCTCCGCCATGGGAGTGTCCTCCCCACCAACCCTCATCTTCTTCGAAGCGGGCGCATCTGTAGCCCCCTCAGTGGCAACCCTCCTCTTCTTCGACCTCTTCAGTCCCACCTCTACCTTCACCTCTCGTCTGCCCCTCTCCTTCAGGGGGTCTATGGGTTGTGGCAATGGGGCAAACTCACTCAGGTTCTTATCACCCAAAGGCTTAGGGTGAGGTCAAATCCTCTCCCTCATTACCACCTTTGGGGCAGGACCCAAATTCGCCTCTTTATACTTGTCCGCTCAAGCGAACAATCTCCTTTCCTCCTCCTCCTCCGCCTTCCTTTGCACCTTTAGCTCCTCCATTGCTGGGTCCTCCCCCAAAGGTTGCGGTCCCAATTTCAGGGCGAACAACGTTGAAGGCAGGACCAGCTCATCCCATTTCACCCCTTTCTCTTCCCTTCATTCCCTCACTTTCTTCACTCGGTCTTCGGCCTCCCCGCCCAACTTAGGCTCGACTGATTTGGTGGGGACCTTCTACGTTGTGTGAACTCCAGCTCCACCGTTCGCCGTCACAAAGAACCATCTCGGCCTCCACCCCTTCACCGAAGATGAAAGACTCGCCACCAGCCCTTGCCCTGCCACTGCTTGCAGCGCCACCCAGGTCTCCTACTGACCGGAGGCCTTGTGGCAGGAGAAGAACTCCTCTACTGTCATTGCCGTCCCTCCGGTCGCCTGCAGCCAGGCACTCTCACACGCCATTACTATCTTCCAGGTGTTCGGCATCAGTTGCCCTGGTGCCGCTTCTAGCTTGTTTAGCACATCCACCACTACTTGGGGGAGAGGTAGCGTCAAACCCCCTCGCAACGCCTCCTTGTACAAGCTAAATTCGCCCGATCGCATGTCTGATGCCCTCTCCTTGGTTGTGGGCAATCTTAGCCCTATCTCCGAGGGAATTTGATACTTCTTCCTTATCCTCTCCAACTCCTCTGCTGTCAGTACGGATTTGTCCGGTTTGGTGTGCCAATGGTCCGGCTCCACCTGGCTAATAGGTCTCGCAGCCGAGATTATTGTCTTAGGGCGAGCCTGCACAGCTTGACTTGCTCCCTCCCCCTCCCTACGCTCCGTACGATATTGTTCCGCTAAGTCCACCGCATCGTCGTCGCCTAACGGATTGACCCTTAAGGTTGTTGCTTCCTCTTGGGCCATCTCTCTTGTGTGTCTGCGAATAGCTTCGGATGCGGACGCAAGAAAGTTCACAAAGTGTTGTAGGGGTGTGTCACTGGCAACGAACGAGTTTACTTCTGAGATATTTTGATTTTTTGCAAAGAGATAGGTAAAACGTATAATATCAAAATCCCAAGGCTTGCCTATATTTCAAGGGTCACAATTAAATTTCGCTAATTTGAAAATTTTCAAAAATCCGCCAAAACTGTCTTTTTAACACACTATATTGACCTATCGTTTCATTTCTTACTCAACGCCTAACCTTCCCCATCATGGGATTCCGCCACGTGTACGCCCACGATCCACTGCCCCCTTCCCCTACCTTGTCTTTTCCACTTCAAATCACCACGTGCCCTGTCACTCCTGGAGCCCCGCGCACCGCCACTTGCCCCTCCACTCATGGTCGGTCCCTTCACTCGGTCACCCTTCGCGGTCGGCCCTCCTTATGGTCGGTCCCTCCACTCAGTCACCCTTCGCGGTCGGCCCTCCTAATGGTTGGTCCCTCTGCTTGGTCACCCTTCGCGATCGGCCCTCCTCATGGTCGACCCTCCACGAGGCCAGCACCCCCCATTCGATCACCCGTCGTGGTCGGCCCTCCTCATGGTCGGCCCCTTCGCCTTGCCGGTCTCTAGCAACCATTATTCTCTTCATTATTCCTTTCGTTGGACTAAAGCTGCACTTGGAAATGGGGGACTACTGACATGGGTAGGCCTATAAAGGCTATAGCCCACTATGAACAACCCAAGTCCACCACTTAGGGCCCAATACATAATTCAACTGATAAGGCCCAACATGGCTGGAAGTCAACATGGCATTAAGGACCAATCACACTCAGACACGTGGCAGGTGAAGGACAAGCCATGTAAGTAGACAAAGATCCTGCAAAGTTATTACACTGCACATTAGCCATTAATGAAGCCCTTTACAGCATTTATTGCGACAAGCCCTCCCCGTCGAGACAGAACGACCTCACCATGAACAAGGCAAGCTAGGGCATAGACTTTCGGCCATGGCGATAGGTCGGAAAGGACAACGAAATTATTACCAGAGGATATAAGCAGACGTCGAAGACAAGAAGAAGGTTAAGCTTTCTATCTTTAATCTATCTCTATACTCCATTTCTCTTTCTAACTTGCTCGTCGGAGGGTTCACTAGGGGACTCCCTGTTCCTCGTTGGACTCTTGTGCAGGTCTTCTGGTGGGCTTGGTCATTCGGACGCGGGTTCTTGAAGCGTGGATTAGTCTGACCCGTTCCATCTGGAATACGCTGTATCATCATATATAAAAATATTAAATTAGCTATTTGTCTACCATTTCAAATATATCCAATCCATCCATTTTAATAAATACTTTTCAATTCCTAAATTAACAAAAATAAAAAATAAAAAATTAAAATTTCAAAAATAATGAATTAGAGTTAAGATTATATATAATACTATAAGAGATTACAAACTTAAGTTATAAAGATAATAAGGTTAATTAATTAAAGTTAATAATTTATTATACCTATCAATATCATTATATTATTAGATTTTATATATATTATAAATATAATATATTTTGAAGCGGTTGGTTTTGGTTTAGTTCGGTACATAAGGTGGTTGAACCGATACCGAACCGAAAATTGAAAAAAATCAAACTTAAAACCACACAGACCAATTTTTGTTAAAAAACAGACCAAATATAGCTAGTTTGGTCCCTTTTTTTGATTTTTCTTACATGCTTAATAATAAAATTAACTTTATTGTATCTTCTACCACTTTCATGCTAAACAAACTAAAAATAAAAAAAAATGTTTTTCCCATTTCTCTCACTTTCCACCACTTTCATCCCAACCAAACTTGGCCAATATTAACATTTCTATTCTAACTATGTTTTCTTTACCAAATGCACAATCACTACATGTTGGTATAAAACAGCCCTCAAAAGTTGTTGATTTGTTATTTTAAATATAACAATTTGAGAAGAATTAACAAAAGCAAACCCTACATATTTTTTGGCTGCTACATCATTTTACATTTCAACAATGTCAAAACAAACAATTTGGCTTCTGGGTCTCACAGTTGCACTTCTAAAATACTAAATTCAGCAGAAATTTGCAAGAAGAAACAATAAATGAAACAAAATAAACCTGAACAATTTGATTAGAGAAGTGAAGAATCGAAGATAGCTTGAGAGAAAGAGACTCGGATTGAGATTACAGAGCTTCGAAGTTTGGGGGTTGAAGCGAGAATTCCAACAAAATTGCAAACCACGAAATTAAAATTAAAAAATTTAGCTTGAATAATCCCTCCAACTTTTTAAATTAATTAAATTAGTCTAATTTACCACTTTTGATAATTCCGCCATAGGAAAATGCAAAATTCTGTGATTTTGTTTGTTTGTTTTAAGATTAGAAAAATAAATTTATAATTGATTTTAACAAACTATCCTTCAACTAGGGTGGACATGGGCCCGTTGGCCTGCTCAGTTTGCCAGACTCAATCTTATTTTTTTAGAGCTTGAAAAGGTTGTTTTAGCCCATTAGGCCAGATTGAGTTAACATTTTTGGTCTGATATATTAATGGGCTGGACATGAGATTTATATTTTCAATCCAGCCAGCCCGACCCATTATTAAATTATTTAATTAATTATAATAAATTAAGATATATTTTTCGTTAGAATGTAGATTTTATCTTTATTGATTTTATTAAAACTCATTTGTGATGATTTGTGATTGAATTTATTTAAGAAATTATTCAATTTATAATGATGTCAATATATTTATTTAAGAAATATAACGTGTGACTGAATTTAATTATGAAAATTTTTAAAGTTTTTTAATATATAGCCAGATGGATGAGTTTGTGATTGATAATTATTTTTTAGGTCGGGCTTGGACAGATGTAGAGGTTCGATGTTAGGACCAGGCCGGTCTTGGATAGATACAAAGTTCTTTATTAAGTAATATATAGTGTTAGTCCGATCTGACCTAACCCGACATATGTCCACCCCCTACCTTCAACCACTACTATATGACAACTCTGTTTAGTCAAGCTCTTGATTATATTTTACGAGACAAAAACAATTTTAAATTTTTTTAAAAATAATTACTATAATCTAAAGGTTAGGAAAGATTAGTTTTTGATGATACAGTTTGTTCCAGTGAATGGGTCGGACAGATCCAAGCTCCTCAATGCCCACGTCCAAATGATCAAGCCCACCGGATAACCTGCAAACAAGTCCAACGGGGAATGGGGTAGTCCCCCAGTGAACCCTCCGACGAGCAAGTTAGAAGGAGAAGTATGATGTAGAGAGAGATTAGAGATAGAAAGCTTAACCTTCTTCTTGTCTTCAACGTTTGCTTATATCCTTTGGTAATTATTTCGCTGTCCCTTCCGACCTGCCCTCCTCGTCGAAAGTCTATGCTGTAGCTTACCTTGTTCAGGGTAAGGGGGTCTTGTTCCGACGGAGAGGTGTTGTCGTAATAAATGCTGCGATGGGCTGCATTGATGGTGATGTGCAGTGGCAATAACTTTGTAGATCTTTGTCTGCTGATGTGACTTGTCCTTCACCTGCCATCTGCCTGAATGTCATTGGCTCTTTATGCGATGTTGGATTCCAGCTGTTCTGGACCTCACCAGCCAGGTTATGTATTGGGTTCCAAGTGATGGACTTGGGTTGTTCATAGTGATTCATGGCCTTTATGGGCCTATACACGTCAGTTTTCATTTTCTCATTATCAACATAAAAAATTAAAAATGAAAAAAAAAAAAAAAACCAAACAAGACCAATGTTTAACTGCGAAATAATAAGAAAATAAAAAATTTGAAAAATTACAAGGTTTAATTGAACAAAATTTAGTTTGTACGCGTAATTGAAAAAATAGGTAAAATTTAATGACTTTTGTCATAAATTACTCATTGTTACGTAGTGCGTCAAATTTTTTTTTTTTTTTTTTTAAATTGACTTGATGTGCCCAACCATTAAATTTTTTTTATTTTTTATTTTTGGTGAATTAAGAATTGTTGTGCTTAAAAGAATTTCAATGAATTTGACATTTTTTAAATTGCCATGACGTGCCCAACCATAAAAATGAAACCAACCCCAACCCCCCCCCCCCGGCCCGGGGGCGGCGCCCCAAAGAAAAAAAAAATTAAAACAAATGGGCCATCGTGTAAAATCCATGAGAAAGGGATGTAAACGGTACAAAAAAAATAAAATAAAATGTGAAATTCATTAATGAAATTATTTAAAATTTGAAACACAATAACAACCTTGATTCACAAAAGAAAAGAACAACAATAATAATAAACCATATGCCATAACCAAAAACTCATTTCCAGCATTCATACAATTTCACATCAACCCGAAGCCGAAAATGACCATCTCCTGCAAATGCATCAGTGCTCACAGTAGCTATCCCTCTTGCCATGAAGAAATCACTGGTGCCACCAATCACCGACACATCCCTAGTCTTAGTCATAATTGGATCAGCACCGGCAAAGTTCAATGTCCCCTTATGATCAGTTGAGTTGAAAACAAACGAAAACCCAATCCAAGCACAAAGTGTTTTTCATATCATAGAAATAAAATTCTTGTGCTCGCCCAATTGGGAGCAAATGCAAATTGTTGTCTAAAGTGATGGGGTCATCGAACACAACCAAGTCACCAAAATGGTTGAACCCTAAGCACTAAAAGTGTTTTTCATGTCATAGAAATAAAATTCTTGTGCTCGCGGGCGAATGCAAATTGTTGTCTAAAGTGATAGGGTCATCGAACACAACCAAGTCACCAAAATAGTTGAACCCTAAGCACTAAAAGTGCTTTTCATGTCATAGAAATAAAATCCTTGTGCTCGTCCAATTGGGGGCGAATGCATAATGTTGTCTAAAGTGATGGGGTCATCGAACACAACCAAGTCACCAAAATGGTTGAACCCTGCCACGTGAGTTAGGTTGCCCCACGCAGGTGCACCTATTGTGGTGGATGTTGAGTTTTTGAAGTTGTTGCCGCTGTAAAGGATGTCGTGGAAGTAGAATGCCATTTGTTTACAGGGGTGGCGAGGGTGCATTTTGTAGCCGTGTGTGAGAATGGTGGTTGCAAAATGAAAGAGGAGGAGGAAGAGAGTTGAACTGAGTTTTTTAGAGCTCATTTTTGGTTGGTTGGTTGGTTAAGGATTGAGATAAGTGGCAAACTAGTTTGTACATGCTATGATTTAATCTTCTTAATATATATATGGTTGCTAAGTGTGAAATTAATGATAAAATATTGATAGACTATGTGCTTACAACTAACTGCATTAATTATAAAACAATTTGAGGTTGAGAGATTTAATTAATCAGAGTTGTGAAGTACTTGATGATTTGTAGAGATTGCTTGATCAAAGGATTTGAGTTTTGAATGATTCATGATCTTCATTATCTCCAAGAAGCAGGAAAGAGAAAATTGAAAATGAAAATAATGAAATCTTTCTAACTCAGCTGGCAAATTAATACACGTAAGGATCCTCTAAAGTGATATGGTGAAGTGATCCTCTAGAGTGATCTTTTAGGGCTTAACACGTGTCCTACTAATAGAATCAAAGGTTGAGATTTCTCTTTCATCAAAACGACGTGGTTTTGGCGAAGAAAACAAAAACAAAGCATCTTTCTTTCATGAGTTCATTTTTCTTTCATGAGTTCCAGTGTGATTGAAAAGTGGGAGAGACAAAAACAAGAAGAGAGAGTGGAGCGGTTGAGGAAGAAGACCACAGCGTCGCGCATTGCCCTGCCGCCGCCGGTGACGAAGTCGCGTCGTCCCACTGCCGTTGCCATTGAAGCTATTCTTTAAGACCCCCTTCACCTGTTTGAAGACCACCAAATATTCTGATATATTCACATATATACTATTATAACAGAAGAAGAAGGGTCACTTTCATTGTTTTCATTCTTTTTTTTACCATGCTCAAACTAGTAATGAATAGAAATATATGCAAGTGATTACATTTTAATCTTGATAGACATTTCAAAAAATCAACCCATGATAGATATACTAAAATCAAACAAAACTTTAAGACAGCTTTAAAAAACAAATAAATAGAAAATTAAAACCAGAACCGATCAATTAAAATAGAAGACATAAAAATGAAGCAAACCCACTTAAGTTCAAAAAAGTGACACCCAATAACTAACTGAACTTTATGTTTGCCCAAAAACAAAAACAAAAATACAAATACAAATGAATTTAACAAAATTAATACCCAACTCAGGAAATTGGGTTTTAGATTAATAAAAAAAAATCCATCACAAAAAAAAGAGGATGAAGCTGGAGAAAGAAAGTGATAGGAGGATGAAGGAGGATGTTTGCCCAGATCCGTCAATTGAAAGAGGATGAAGTTAGAGAAAGAAAGCGATAGGTGTAGAGAGAGAGAGCGAGAATGAGAGAGGGGTGGAGGAGACGAGAAGAAACAAGATGCTATCTCCGACAGTAGCGGTGGGAGACGAGACTTCGTCGGAGGCGGGTGGCGGGCGACGTGATTGTCTTCTTTCTCGATTTCCCCTCTCTCTCTCTCTCTCTCTCTCTCTCTTCAGTTGGTTTGGAACTCACCAAATGAAGGAATTTTTTTTTTCCTTACCAAAATAATCTCAACCTTTGATTTTATTAGGGATGCACTAGTCAAGCCCTAAAAGATCACTCTAGAGGATCAGTTCACCATATCACTCTAGAGGATCCTTACGCAATTAGTACTAACTTATCCCAATAGTCCAAATCACATTATAGTTTGCAGCCCATACTTAAATAAATAAATAAATAAATAGTGGTAGTTAGAGTAAAGAATTGGGAACCCCATTTGTGAGGGCTACCAAATTTTTTAAATAGAAGCAATTACAGGGCGTGGCTCCCTCTATGGGAACTATTATGTTTATGGAAAATGCCTGAGACCTCGAATTTGTAGAGCTCGAATGGCGCGAAATTATTCTCTTACCGGTAAGAGAATTCTCTTACCGGTAAGAGAATAAAAAAACACTCTAAAACGACGTTGTTTTGGGATTTCGAGCCATTCGCGCCTCTTGATTTTCGAGGTACCTAGCAGTGCTGTATGTTTATACCCAAAAACACTTTCTTGAAGACCTTAATTTGCAATTCAAGTCAAAATATTTTCAATTGTAGATTAGTGAACAAATAAGAAAAACTTGGAACAAAGGTAACACAATGATAAGCCACAAAAAAACTTGATTAGTTTTTTCATAGAAAATAAAACTACACTGCACCAGGATGAGTACAATGCTATCAGCACTGCTTGTTACCAGCACTCATACAAATTGATAACAACTCGAAGCCTGAAATACACTTCCCCCTCAAACGCATCGGTCATCAAGGTGGCCACCCCTCTAGCCATGAAGAAGTCACCTGTGCCACCAACTACTGAGATATCCCTAGTCTTGTTCAACAATGGATCGGCTCCTGCAAAGTTAATACTTCCCTTATGTTCGGTTGAGTTGAAAACGAAGGAAAATCCAAGCCACGCGGTGAAAATATCCTTCTTGTCATAAATGTAGAAGCCTTGTGCACGACCTACTGGGGTTGAGTGTAGATTATTGTCTAGTGTAATGGGATCATCGAACACAACCAAGTTGCCAAAATGGTTTTGCCCTGCCAATATGGTCAAGTTTCCCCAAGCCGGTGCCCCTACAATGGCTGAAGTGGCATTCTTTGAATTCTTGCCATTGTAAATGATGTCATGGAAGTAAAATATCATGGTTTTACAGGGGTGGTGAGCACGGTTAGTCCTACTCAGGGAAGCTGAGGATCCAACCAGGAGAAAAGAAAGGAGAAAGAGAGATGAAATTGAAGTTTTAGAAGCTGCCATTAGTACCTGTGAGGTGAGGAGGGTTGAGGTTGGTATTATCAATCTCTTTATATAAGGATTTTATAAGTGTTCTTTTTCAATAGGGTCCTATAAGGCTTGGCTTGTAAGGAATTTTTTTTTTTTCAAAAATTTTAAATATCTTAAAGTTATATCAAAATTTTTATTAAATTTTGAGATTCACATAGAGCCCACGTGATATGAGTTTTATATCTATATAAAACATTTAGTAAAAATTTTGATAAATTTTTTAAAATCTCTATCATTACTCAATTTTTTTTTATGACTTATAAAATGAATGAGTAATGATTAAGACCTCACCCCACAAGATCCCTCCAAGATTCTCACAAATTTAGATCACTTACCATGTGGACTTTACAAATATATAAGTGAGTTTCACGCATATATAAAAAGTTAGAATCATTTTGGGAGTATAGATTCATCCCCAAAGAGGGTCCAAATATTTCCCAAAATTAATTAAGGGTCTTATTTGGTATTTCCTCCACTTTCTTTTTCTTTGTTGGGTTAGCGTAAAGTTTAATATTTAAGGTAGCAATTTTTTTCGGGTCCCATATATGTATATGAGGGGTACCAAACTGACAGGTTGGATAGAAGCTCATCTTAGGCAATACTTTCAAAATACGGATGTGTAGTGTTTCATAAGATTTTGATTGATAGAGAAACATAAGAGTTCACGATTTATGTTAGAGATAGGGAAATAACATGGAGCTAATCAATTGGTGATTGATTTGAAGAATGGAGACGTGATGCTCCGGGAGTATTGAATAATTTCTCCATCTTAAATAGTTGACAACTTTTCACATCTACTATTATTATATATTTTTTAAAAAGGACGAATTACACTAACAACATTTATAATTTAAAATTTGTATTATTTTAGTTTTTAATTTTTTAATTATGATATATTTGATTTTAAATTTTGAATGTTATTTTAAATAGAACAATTGAAGATATCATTGCTTCATTTTAAGGACAAAATTGTCAATTTGATAAAATATAAATTAATTTGACAAAAATAAATGTTAAAAAAATATTTTTAAAATTATTTTATCCACTAAAGATAAAATTATATAAAATTAATAAATCTATTAGACATTTATTTACTAATTTTTTTTACCAAATTAATTTTTATTATGTGTTTAGATGATAATCATGTATTGAGTGGTTGTTTTTATTTTCATTAAATTAGTTTCTATTTTTTCAAAAGTTAAATATAACGACAATTTCAATATCATTATTAAATTAATCTATTAAATCAAAAAATCTAAAACTAAAAACATTTCATATATTAAATATATCGATTACACATTAAAATCTTAATAACCACCCATTACATGATCATTATCCAAACACATAATAAAAATTAATTTAGTAAAATAAATAAATAAATAAATGTCTAAAAGATTTATCTATAATTTTATCTTTGGTGGGTACAAATAATTTTTAAAATATTTAATTTTTTTAACATTTATTTTTGTTAAATTAGTTTATATTTTATCAAATTGATGATTTTATCCTTTAAATTAAGCAAATGATATATTCAATTATCCTTAGTTGAAACAAGATTCAAAATGTAGGGTCAAATGTGTCACATTTAAAAAATCAAGAACTAAAGTGATACAAATCTCAAATTATAAAGACTATTAGTATAATTTATCCGTATATTAATTTTCATGATAGATGACATTTTCCTTTCGAAACAGTTTGGCAACTTGATTTTTGAGTTTTTATTTTTTATTTTTTTTACTACAAGACAAATGTTTTACAAAATTAAAAAAAAAAAAACAAATTCAAACAAAATATCACATCAAACCCCATAATCATTTCATTTTTTCTCTCACAAATATCACATCTAACCACAAAAAAATCAAACTATCTTTCTAAACACAAAAAAAATTTTCTCCAATAATTCTATAACTAAAAAACCTACAAAAAAATCCACTTCCCAAACACCCACAATGTATTTGTTTGGCTTATGAATAGTTTCCATAGAGCTAACCACAAAAAAACAAAAAAAAAACAAAAAAACAAAAAAAAGAAAAAAAAAAAAAGAAGTTGTTATATTGAAATAATGCAATGGGGAAGACATATTTCCAGTTAAATATTGAATTGTGAAGTAGGGAAGAATACATACATATATATATAGGGTCCGTCAAGCATGAATTACATGTTTACTTATTCAAATTTTAATTTTGTTTAACTTAATTCCTAAAATTTTTAATACACCTATAGTACATGAAGTGTCTGTTTCATGTCACTTCAGTCTACAAATTTTTTAATTTTATCAATTTTATCTATAAATATTAGTGAAAAAAAGATAAGACATAGCATTATAGTGTTTGGTCATGAAATTGAGAAAATTAAAATTTTGGAGTTAGAGTGAAGAGAATGCATAATTTACTTTAAGGGCAATAGGTGAATTTTAATGATTTAAATGGACATCTAAAATTGGAATAATATGAGTCAAATTAAAATTTTAGATACAAAATTAATAAAATTAAAACTTGAACTATTAAATTGACGCATAACAAATATTTTGAGGTATATTTTATCATACGTTTTTTTTTTCTCACGATGTTTCTTAACATAATAGTAATTATTATGATGTTAAAAAAGAAAAAAGAAAAAAAATAAAATAAGAAAAAGAAAAAGACTCTACATGGATTACCCATAACAATTATTGCAAGGATATTTAGGTATTTTTGACATATAATCAATTACAAAGCGGTTCCTTTTTATACACATGAATACATAGGGAAGTAGTTGCCCCAGTGGTCCAAGCAGTTACCTTTTTACGCATGCATAGGAAAGTGGTTGCCCCAATGGTACAATGCATTGGTGTGGTTGTCCCAATGGTCCTATGCATTGGCGTGGTTGCCAAAATTGATGGAATACTTTGACAAAAAGCTTCCAACTACTACTTGTATTTTCATCAAAATTAATTTCACAATATGGTTTAGGTAGGCCAACTCTTGTCCACATATCCACCTAAACTTTTAAATTTACAGTACTTTTTGGATTCCATAAATACGTGTTAGCTTGAAAGTTGAGCGACTCAAATGCCTCGAGTGTCGTTTTGACAATATTTTTTTTTTCTTCTTCTTTTTCCTTCTTTCTTGAACTAGTTTGAGAGAGAGATAGGCGAGAGAGAAACAAAGAGGTGAGAGAAAGAGAAGAGAAACAAAGAGGTGAGAGAAAGAAACAGATAGACGAGAGAAAAAGAGAAGGAGAAAGGAGAAGCCGATGTGAGAATTAAAATAATTTTAATTCAGAAAAAAGAATACCTCCTGCCATAATGTTCAAACCTTTGAATCTTTATCCTTGAATGATCAAACCTTGAATGTGTAAAAAACCCACTCACAGAACATTTTTACAGAACCATATGGGAAAAGTGAAAGGGATAGAGTTTCAAGCCTATTCTATTCACAAAACAACGTCTGTGTTTGATGGTTATCACAGGCATATATAGATAGGTTTGGACCCATATCCAAGTGTAACTCCTTATAACTTCCCACCGTCAGAAAAGTTGTAAAGTCCTATGAAACCACCAAATGGGATAGTGAATAGACATGAGTTATCCATTAGTCATTAAACCAATTAAATATATATAATAAATATATATAATATAAATAAATAAATAAAACAAACATGTGGCATATGGGCCACTTTATGGATATTCTTACATTCTCCCATTTGGCACATATAACACATGTTATTGACTATCGGGTAACTAACAAACTGATGATGATCATAAAAATACCCAAACCTTAGAGGTATAATACACGAATCATGGCGGTTATACTCTATCAATTAAGTATTTCCTTCTATGTATTACATTGTATTACACTCTCAACTTTATGTGGTGTCATTCTTTATGAATAATTTCTAATCAGTTATTCTGGGTCCAATGATCCCTATGGATCAATAGTCTCAATGGACTGCATAGCATCACAAATACTTTAGGTGCACAAAATGATGTTTTTCACTAATAATAATCAAAATGTCTTGACAAAACAAAATAAAATAACAACTAGGAAAATTATTGAGCTAACCAATCAGTCTCATGCCCTCAACGTGTTTTGAAAACACCTTTGCAGAAAGACCTTTGGTCATGGGATCTGTAATCATCATATTGGTACTAATATGCTAAATGCTGACTTCTTGCTTTTTAACACGGTCTCGAATAGCAAGATACTTTATGTCAATATGCTTGCTTCGGCTACCACTTTTGTTGTTGTTAGAGAAGAAAACCGCAGCCGAATTATCACAGTAAACCTTTAATAGCCTAGAAATTGAATCCACAATTCGAAGCCCTGTGATAAAATTCCTTAGCCAAATAGCCTGTGAGGTTGCTTCAAAGCAGGCTATAAACTCTACTTCCATTGTTGACGATGCAATTATCGTCTCTTTGGCGCTCTTCCATAAAACAGCACCGCCTGCTAGCAGATAGACATATCCTAAAGTGGATTTTCTAGAATCTTGACAACCCGCAAAATCCGAGTCTGAATATCCAACCACCTCAAGACAGTCAACATGTTTGTAAGTAAGCATGTAGTCCTTGGTTCCCTTTAAGTACCTCATGATTTTCTTTGCAGCCTTCCAATGTTCCATTCATGGATTACTTTGGTATCTTCCAAGCATCCCAACTGCAAATGCAATGTCAAGTTGTGTACAAACCAAAGCATGCATTAAACTGCCTACGGCAGACGCATAGAGAATGCTAACCATTTGTTTCTTTTCCAAATCATTCTTCGGGCATTGACTTAAACTGAATTTGTCACCCTTTAAAAAGGGCGCTGCACAACATTCTCCATAAAACCATATGAAGTAATAACATTGTGGAACTTTAAATACCACTGTCGGGAAGCTTGTTTTAGTCCATATATGGATTTCTCGAGCTTGCAAACTAAGTGACTATCTTTATCAGAACAAAAACCTTCAGGTTGGTTCATGTATACTTCTTCCTCAAGATCCCCATTTAAAAATGTCGTTTTCACATCCATTTGATGTAGCTCTAAATCAAAATGAGCTACTAATACCATGATAATTCAAAATGAATCATTTTTTAAAATCGGAGAAAATGTATTATGATAATCAATGCCTTCTCTTTGAGTAAAACCCTTGGCTACAAGTCTGGCCTTATATCGTTCGACATTACAATTTGAGTCTTTCTTGGTCTTATAGACCCATTTACAGTCAATAGCTTTAACTTCTTTAGGCAACTTGACAATTTCCCAAACTTAATTCTTAGCCATAGATTCCAACTCTTCCTTCATGGCATCATACCATAATTTAGAATCATCCCTATTCATGACATTGGAAAATGAAATAGGATCATCTTTAGGTCCGATGTCAAAATCAGACTTCATTGAGTATACAAAATAATCACCAGAAATTGCTGACTTTCTAGCTCGTGAGGATCTTCTTAATTCTGTAGTCTCAATTGGGACTGGAGCTACAGGCTCTATGTTGACTTGGTCCTCATGTGGTGGAAGTTCTTGAATTTGTTGATTTTCAAGGATATCAGGTTGATTATCCTGAAAGACAACCAATTCACCTATATTCACAGGTGTTATATCTGGATCCCGTGATTCCTTCCACTCTATCTTTCGAGGGTAACCCCCACTAGGGTCAACTTCCTCAATAAACTTAGCATTTCTGGCTTCAACAATTCTAAGTGAATTTGAAGGACTAAGCATGCTCCTTACCATGTCCATAAGTGTTCGGTTCCTTCTTTCAGCAACACCATTTTGTTATGGTGTGCCAGGCATTGAATATTGTGCAATAATGCCTTCTTCCTTAAGGAACTTAGCAAATGGACCTGGTAATTGTCCTAATTCTGTGTACCTCTCATAATATTCTCCACCCCTGTTTGACCTCACAATTTTAATTTTCTTTTCTGTTTGTTTCTTTACCTCTGCTTTATAAACTTTAAAGGCATCAAGTGCATTGGCCTTATCAAACAAGAGGTAGAGATACATGTATCGTGTGAAATCATCAATAAATGAGATAAAATATCTCTGACCATTCAGACAAGGTGGAGTAAATGGTCCACAAATATCAGTGTGTATGATTCCAAGAATTTCTTCACTCATTTTGGCACCTTTACAGGTCTTGTTGGTCTGCTTTCCCTTTATGCAGTCCACACAAATACCAAATTTGGTAAAATCAAGAATCGGAAGGACTTCATCATTAACCAACCTCTTTATTCTTTCAATGGAGATATGTCCCAATCTTCTATGCCAAAGAATAGAGGAGGACTCACCAACAATAGTACGCTTAATGCCAATATCATCATGCAAGGTTAAAAGATTTTGTTCAAAAACAGGATCCAAATTTAATTTGTGCAAACCATTAATTAAAGTACCAAATCCTACAAAAACAGAGTCTTTAAACAAACTAAAATTTGCACTAATAAACTGAAATTCAAATCCAAATGATACTAGTCTAGAAATAGAAATTAAATTTTTTGAAAAAGATGGAATGTAAAATGTGTTTTCAAGATCCAAAACAAAGCCATTTTTTAAAACAAGTCTGAAAGTTCCAACAGTTTGGACGTGCGAACGCATCCCATTGCCAAAATAGATGCCTTGTACACTTCCCGTCGATTTCCTTAGGTTAAGGAAGCCTTGCATGGTATTAGCAATGTGAATTGTAGAACCCGAATCAATCCACCAATCATATTGATGAGTATTAACAAAATTAGATTCATAACACATAAGAGATATGAGATTATCTTTCTTCTCAATCTCTAAGGACTTAAGACGAGCTGCAATGCCCCTCATTTCTATAATGTGCTCACGCACACTCCTAGAATTGTTATGCTTCATTCCTGATAGTTTATTCATTAGGGTGCTTGCCAATGCTTTGTCAGAACTAACAAATTGCTCTTCAATAGCCCTAATGTAGTTCTTGACCTTATCAGATAGTGAGATTGAGCCCCTAATGCTCTGGCTGATATGTGACTTTATGAGCATTAGGCTTAAGCGATTGGATCGCTCTCACTTATCATAAGCACTCTTTTTTGTAGCAGAACTCTCGTCCGTGGGTTCAGGAGGTTCATCCACACGGAGTGCCAGATCGAGGTCCATGCACCCTAATGTTAGAAGGATTTTGTCCTTCTAGTTCGAAAAATTATCACCGTTCAAGAATGGAATACGAGAAGACTCATTAGATAGTACAGAGGTAGAAATCACTGCAATTACCAAGAACATTATTAATGCTTTGAAACAATAGCTATAGTCTGAATCAACTAATGTCAAATTCAGTAACAAATCTAAACCTTCCTGTGGGTAGAGGTCACTAAACTGTATTAGATTTACTGTTACTTTATAATAAGACTAATGGGTTCTAAAATATGTAAGGAAAAGAAAACTCATACTTGTGGGCTTAGAGTGTTCAATCTCTTTAATACCCAATCCATTATCTTATTCCAATTAAATTTCATAAATAATTACTTTCCTGTGGGACCAAGAAATTATTTATAAAACATAATTGCAATGTAAAAATGTCAAATTAATTTTTAACTTTATGTGATCAAAATACTGAGGATCACATCTTTATGTCTTAAGATGCTGTGGCTACTCTTAAAACAGAATAAAATTTTAAATATGACATAATTTATTAATGTGAGCAAATCCTTATAGTCACAACAAATACATAATCTTTCAATGCACATAATGTATAATACATACAATCAGAGTAATATCACATGAAAAATCCCAAGACCATGACACATGTAATTCAACCTTATACTAGATTTTACTTAAAAATTGGACCAAAATAAATTCCATAAGCCCAACACATAGTGTATTCATACTCTTATTTCACATGAATTTTCAATACATAAATAATTACCTTAATGTATGTAATATAATATTACATTATTTTAGATAACATGCCAATGAATCTCAAAAATTATAAAAACTAAAAGAACATGTCATAATTCACTGTATGAGATTTAATTGAATTTGCTTACTATTTAAACATGCAACGATAATAAACAAAACATCCTTAACAGCATGTTAAAATTTCTTTATGAAAATTCTAGAAATAAATTCAAGTCTTTCATGCTTTTTTTAAAAATAAACCAAATAAAAGTATGAGAATTCCTAGATTTTATACAGAATTAGATTAAATATTTTGCTCCTTAATGTGTGTGTCAAAAATAATAGTTAATGACACACAACAAGTCTCCTAAATAAAATAGATTGAGAGTAGGAAAAAATTCTAAATAAATGTAAATACCACTAGCACAAATCACGATGGACTCTACTATTGCAATAGTGCTTTCTTTTTCTTTAATAGTGATATTCAAAAGTTATGCAATATAAATTACTCATTCTGATTCTACAATGATTCTGAATTGTTAAATTTTATGGTATGAATTAATATACAAATATCACATGTATAGAATAGGCTTGATTCGATTCACGAAATTAATAATAGTTTGATGTAAGAATTTGAAATAAAAACTAAACAACATAACAGAAGGTTGGCTCTGATACCAATTGTGAGAATTAAAATAATTTTAATTCAAAAAGAAGAATACCTCTAGCTATGATGTTTAAGCCTTTGAATCTTTATCCTTGAATGATCAAACCTTGAATGTGTAAAAAACCCACTCACAGAACACTTTTACAGAACCATATGGGAAAAGTGAAAGGGACAGAGTTTCAAGTCTATTCTATTCACAAAACAACGTCTGTGTTTGATGGCTACCACAATCATATATATACATAGGCTTGGACCCATGTCCAAGTGTAACTCCTTATAACTTCCTACCATCAGAGAAGTTGTAAAGTCCCATGAAACCACCATATGGGGTAGTGAACAGACATGAGTTACCTATTAGTCATTAAACCAATTAATTAGTCATTAAACCAATTAAATATATATAATAAATATATATAATATAAATAAATAATAAAACAAACATGTGGCATATGGGCCATTTCATGGATATTCTTACATTCGAAGCTTGATCTTCGAGAGGCCGAAGCTTGATCTGCTATGGACGGAGAAGGCAAAGCTTGATCTTCGGCTATGGGTCTTCGGCTCAACTGTTTTGATTTAGATTTTGATATTTTCAACTGTGGTTGTTTTGATTTTTTTTATTAATTTTTTTTTTTGTGATTTTTTGGGTTATTTTGCAAACTGTGATGATTTTGATTTTGATTTTGATTTTTTTTTTATTTTGATTTTGCAAATTACGTTGATTTTGTGTGTGTTGATTTTGATCTTCGGCTTAACCATTATTTTTTTGATCTCTTCTTCTTCTTCTTTGGGTTTGAAGGGAGAGAGAGAGAGAGAGAGAGAGAGAGAGAGAGAGAGAGAGAGGGCTGTGTGGCTTTTCAACAAACCCAGAAGGAAAAAGAGAGGGAAGGAAGAAGAGAAAGAAGGAAAGAGAGAGAAGGCTTTTTCAACAAACCCAAAGAGAAGGAAGAAAATAAAGAATGAAGGAGAAGGAAAAAGAATAAAAAAAAATTCGAGCCATCCGAGCTCTCCGTTTTCAAGCTACGTAGCGGGGTCGGATTGGATTCCATTGCTCAATTGAAGTTTTTTATTTTTGTTATTATTTTTTTAAGCACGAAATACATAGTAAGGATAAATTTGTTAATTTTTAGTAAGAGAAGGGAGTAATGCAAATGGCATCAAGAATTTTTCTATGGGGCTCTATTCGTAAAAATCTAGTTTAAGCCTAATCGACAATGATTTGATCGATAAACTCAAATAAATTTCAAATAAATACAAATAAAAATCAGGCTTTATGATTGAGTTTTTTGCCTTAAATAGATTAAGGAGTTCCTTGGAGGTAATTAAATGAAGGGGAAATTGAAGAGAACAAAATATGTAGGCCTTGTTTGGTAACCATTTTGTTTTCAGTTTTTAGTTTATATTTACAAAAATTTAAAAATTATCATAAAAACTTGTTTGGTAAATTTTTTGGTTTATAAATAATATTTCTCAGTTTGTAAATTTGACAAAAAAAATTGTTAACTCAAAAAGTTTACATTGATTTAAACACAAAAATGAAAGCTTACTGTAACGGAGCTACAGTAAATCAAAGTGGACACACAAGAGACTATGTTTCGAATCTATGGAGTAGTGCATTTCAATTTCCCAATCAACGGTAATATAAACATTGTAGCTAACCTCACATCATCTTCTTCCTCTACTTTATGTTCAAAAATCTTGAAGATCAGGTCTCTCTCTCTCTCTCTCTCTCTCTCTCTCTCTCCTCTCTTCTCCCTCTTCTCTCTCTTCCTTGTGTTTCACCAAGCTTCTATTTTTTTTTCTCCCTCTAAACAACAAATTTGTTACAAATCTGTAGATCCGTTGCAAATGTCCTAACTAAATCCATCTCAGGTCTCTCTCTCTCTCTTCCCTCTCTTCTCTCTTGCTCTCTGTTTTGCATAGAGATTTCAAAAAATTTTTTTTTTTTGGAACAACATAACTGCTTTTTTTTTTTTAAATATAAATATTGTTGGCGGTTCTTTGTAGATCTGTTGTAGATCTGTTTTAGATCCATTGTAAATTTGTTTTTTATTTATTCATTTTTTATTTTTTAAAGAACATATACTATGCTGGTCATTTTTTCTTTTTTTGTTTGTTGTTGGCAATTTGTATGAAGATAGCCCTTTGGGTTATTTGCTGTTTGGGTTGTATGAAGATAGCCTTTTTTTTTTTTTTTTGTTGCTTGGGTTGTTTTTTTCTTTTTTCTTTTTTGAGAAATTTTATTTCAGATAGCCTTCTATATTACATGACCTTCTTTGCTGTAATTTCCTTGAAGCCATAGACATCTATATGAATTCAGTATTCCAATCTTTCTATTAAGATTGGTTAATGCTAGAAATGTGAAGTTATTGAGAAAAAAAATCCACCAAAAAAAAAAAAAAAAAAAACAAAGAAAAAAGGATGAGTAAGTTTGGGTTCTGCAAAAACTTTTTTTGTTTTTTATAAAGAATTGTAGAGGGCATGTTATTTATAAGTTCTTCTTCTTCGTCTTCTTTAAAGGAACTCACAGATCTTAGTGACCTACATATAATATATATTACTTGCTCATGTTTTAGTGAATGAATAAAAATACTGAAGCTAATTTAAATTGTTGTAAAATCAAACATGAATCATAAACACACAGCACTCACATGGTTATTATGGATGCTTATTATAATGTGTATGATCTCATTGTCAAAAATAATAAAAAATAAATATAAATATTTTAGGCTGTAACAAACATGTTTTTTAGTTTATATTTTAAAAAAATTTCAAATATTTTGTCCAAACCAAACGCGCTCATAGTTTATGTTTTTCTAAAAATAAACAAAAACTAGTTTAAAAATTTTTTGTAAACATAAACTAAAAACGTAAATGTTACCAAACACCATCATATTAATTCAAATACATTGTCACTTGTTACTAGTTACAAGAACAAAAAAATGAAGAAATACAACAATCGTGTCACGTCTTAAAATTTTGACAATTAAATATTAAATTAGAACTAAACCACAATCAATATTTCATCATCCAAATCCTAGGGGTGAAACAAAATCTAAAAGTTCTCGTCACCATAAGGTTAAAATAAATTTCAATGCTCAAAAAAATACAAGGGATAAAAAAAAAAAATAACAAACGCCAACCAAACCATCCATCATAAATTCATAACTATCCAATGCCTCCAATATTAAAGTAGCAACAACTAGTCAAAACAACTTAAATAATGCAAAGTTGAAAAATAACCCACAATGCCAAATTGTCAAAATACTAAAGTCATAAAAAAACAATAAATAAATAAACTAATATCAATCATAAACTCCAGAAAACAAAAGAAGTCCGACAGACATGTCCTATAATCGTAGTTATTTCTTGTCACTACCGTAGTCCTAAGTAATCCTGCAAAGGAAGCTCGATTGCGCTCAAACAGAACGCACCCGAGATGCTAAGAAAGAAAACAAGTCAGTATATAAGTATACTGGTATAAGTACAAGATTTGATACCCACGTGTCTACCAGACACAAACAAAAGTACAGTTAATTCTTGTTACGGGACAAGATAAGTAGTTCCACCTACACTGAGATGAAGGGGTAGTTTCCTGAAATACGGTGGCATTTAGTTTCTTATCCATACATAACTAAATATGAATTGAGTATATAAAAAAAATAATGAAAATAAAAATAAATATGGTGGATCAGCCTTGCATAAAAAAGTTTGTAAGACTCACCATTCTACAAAAAATAAAGTTAGTATAATTTAATCATAAGTAAATTGCTAAAGAATTATAAAAACGCACCGTTTCATACTTAAATAATTCGAATTGACCAAACTTTAAAGAACAAAAGTGAATCAACATTTATAAAAGGTAACGTGGAATGATTTAGTAGAAACTGAACAGGTTAAGAGAAAAACTTGATAGAAGAACTTAGACGGAATTCGAACGAAAAATCTAAAACTGAAAACGAAAAAAAAACGATCCAAAGATAATTTTTTCGGAAAAGTTCAAAACATGAAAAGTTTTCAGAATAATTTTTTATTTCAGTTCATGCAAAATCAATAAAAATGAGCTCATTTCGTGGGTTAAAACAGCATCTAAAATCTGTATTGCTAAAATAAATAAAACTATTGTAACCAAGATCATCCGATTACAAGTTCTAATCGTTCCTTTTAGTAAAAAGTTAAAATACAAAAGTTGTCTAGAATTACGTATACATGCCTCTGCCCAAATTTCGTAATTTATCAAGGTCGTTCACTATTTTTCAAGATGTACAAATCAAAATAATTCAAACTATACCAATAAGTTCATATTTAATTCTTTGTACTTTAACTCCACCACTTTGGCCCTTCACTTCCAGCCTACACATATATCTCATGTACCTCCCGTATGCCTAACACCGCTCCGAAGCCAAAATTACACGGGCATATTGTCCCGAGTTTGACCCATACTCCCCGGACGGTTAACATATACATACGCGTGTAAATCAAAGCACTCATCACTCCTAAGAACAAGGCAACAATATATATACACAATCCCACATCTACTTATGAGAACAAACATAACAATGCCAAGTCTAAGACATTCAAATAAATCTCATAATCCTCACATTTTTTTTGTATACTCTTTCTCACCGACACTTAAATAAAACAACAATCCATGGAGTCATGGTGGAGTATTCAGAATTTATCTATGAGTTCTAAGTTTATTTTAATTTCATATATTTATGAGTGTGATTAAACCATACAATAAATACATATAAAAATCCTAAATCTTGCATACATAACAATTCCAAGTAATTGAAATCAATCAATTATATTCATACAAATACAATATCAAACCAAAATCAAATCAATAAAATAAATAAATAATAACAACACAATAAACATAAATCAAGGAAAGTGGGTTTTGCACTTACAATTATTTTTTGAAGATTAGAGAAATATTTAGAGAATTAATGAAGTCACCAAAATAAAACCCTAATCCCTTTTTTCCTTCTCCTCTTTTACCGCCTCTCTCTTTCTTTCCCTCTCTATCTCGACTTGCTGCTACTACTCTCTCTTTTTTTTTTGTTTTAGTGAGCCTCTAAGGCTTATAACTTAATTGACATATTATATCATATTATATAAATAAATCATAAATACAACATATATAAATATAAATATCCCATATAAGATCAATATAAATAATCGGATTAATTATATATAATAAATAACATATTAAATTAATTAAATATCACATTAAATTCTAATGTATCCACACAAATAATAAAGCCAGAAATAAAATAAAGTAATAATAATAAATAATGATTTACAAAAAATTAGGGTCGCTACAAATCGACAGAAAGAAAAAAGTGGGGGTTAGAAAAAGCTACTGGTTTAATCTACTCCTAAAAATGCCAAGTTAAATTACTCCTAGATAAACTCTTTGTAAGTGTGATTGGTGGTTGTTTGATATTTGATTTTGTATCTCTCTTGACCTATTTATAGATTCAGCCACATGAGAGAGAGAGATAATCTAAGCCGACAATTTCCTCAACAAGTCCATCATTTCCTTAACATGATACATATCACATCTTTGATAAGAACCATTTTGTAGATTTGGTGCTTAATTTGATCTTGACTCCTTGATCTCAGCAACTAACTTTCAAATTGCTTAATTGCTAACTTTCTGGCCCTTCATTTAACATGTCATCATGCTACGTCCTTAACACATCTGTCACGCTACATTAGCATGCCTGTCAACAGAAATAATAATAATAAAAACAAATGTACCCAAGGTTATTCTTAAAAATAGTCTATGGTCTTAATTGACAGACCATAATCGAACTTGGCCATAATCGATAGAAAAATACAATGTGGTGCAAATAATGCCTTTCTAATTTAAATGGATTGAAGAATGAAATCTAATTAAATGATTTATAAGATGTTTTACCATAACTGACAGAAAATATTTTAGGGTGCAAACAATTGGAATTCTTGAAGAGTTATATTATATTCATAGTAATTTTTAATTTATCGATATCGATTTGTGAACATTCTATCTTTGGCTCTGTCGACTGACATAACAAAGAGTCACATCCCTTATGTTACCCAAAAGACAACCTAAGAGGGGGGTGAATTAGGTTTTTACAATTAGAAATTAATAATACCCTAATAAAAATTATGACTAGCACAATAGATAAATATAGTTAATGAAACAAAAATAATTAAAACAGGTATTCTAACAATTATGTCAGTTAATGATTTTAGCACAGTGAAAATGTGAAATATAGCTACAAAAATTTAAATAAAATAAAGAGATAATGGAGAGAAAGGCAAACAAATTTATAGTGGTTCAGTTTCAACTCGGTCTACGTCCACTCCTCAAGTTTCGTTTGAGATTTTTCACTATGCTCTAGCTTTACGGGGGTGCTAGCAACCTCTTTACAAATTGAGCAATCCTCCACGAATTTTACACAAACTTTCTATGTCAGGAGCACTGAGTGTATTATACTCTTACAAGATTAAAAGAATGTGTTTTTTGCTTTCACAGAAAGCTACAAGAATTTTCTCTCAAAGATAGATATAAAAAATGAAGCTTTGATTTTTCTGTAAATTTCACACAGGAAAGATAAGCTTAATGCTATAAGGCTCAGTGTATAATTTCTGAGAGATGATGTAAATAAAAATTGAAGAACACTTCTCAGAGAATTTTTCAGAGAATAGATGTGAGTGATTATAGATCAAAGAATATTTTCTGATTTTTTTTGTTGTAACTTTTTTACATTAGAGGTTTTGATATATATAATGAAACTTATAGCTGTTTATAGCCGTTATATTCACTTGAATTTATAGCCGTTGTACTCCATCATTACTAATTTGAATATCTTTTACTCCATCATTACAAATTTGAATATCTTCCAATTGAATCCTTTGAACCTTTTGAACTGCTACTGTGCTAGACTGTTTGAACATCTGTTTTTGGCTATTTGAACTCCTGATTTAATCAAATATTAAATACATTCTAACAACATTTAGGATAAAGGTTTAGGTGAGAAATAATGGGACAAAATAAATTTTGATTCTATTTTTCTCTTTCAAATAAATTAAAACATAATTAAATAAATCATCAAAATAAATTTTGGATTTAAAACATAGTGATGGGTCGTTGAACACACCAAAATTAAATACTAAACTATATCAAATTCAATTAGAATGATAGCAAGTCCAGGTATCGATCCACAAGGACTATTGTGAAATTAAACTAATTTAATTGTTAAATTCCTAAATCAATTTTGATAAAAAGATTGAATGATCATAACCTAATTTAATAACGAATAAATTAAACTAAGGAATTAAATTATCAATAATAAATGAAATTGGGTTTACTGAATTGGGAGAAAAACTAGGGCAAAGAGTCCACCACTAGCCACGTAATTAGGGTTTCCAATTGAAATCAATTATGCTATGGTTTGAATGGATTAATGCTTCGCAACTACAAGCTCAAAGCATTTAACAAGAAGAACATCACATTCAATGTACAAGCACGAACCATCTCAAGTAATACGAATCGTTCACTCTAAACTAAGGTAGTGATACGACTCGTTCCTCATAGCATGGTTTGTCTCATATCTTGAATGGGAAGGAATAGAAAACTCATGTATGGATAACATTCAACAATCACAGAAAGTCAAATATTCGAAGAAATAATGAAAAATATATAAAAGAAACTTCTAAATCACTATATAAATGTTCAAACCTTTACATAATTAAAAATAAAAAAGAAAACAAAATAATTACATGGCTAGGGTTTCATTAAAACCCTAGAAATCATGGAGGAGTGGAAAGAGGTAGATGAAGAAGAAACCACCATGAGAGACATCCTTGAAGCTTTTTGTTTCTCTTCCCTTTTCCAAACCCTAGCCTCTCTCTTTAGGTCAAAACAATTTCAGAACCCTAGAAAAGCCTTTCCCTTTTCTTTTTATACTTCTACTCACTTCCAAACAGGTTTAAAACGTCGGTTTGACTTTCCCAGAAAAAGTCAACGCACGTGTGGGAAAGTCAACGCATGTGCGGGAAAGTCAACTCTGTCCAAATTCTGTCTTTTTGTCTATTTTATGCTCCGACGATGTACAACCTGATTGACATTCAACACACATAAAGTATACAGTTTGACCAGCAAGTGAAATTAAAAGATTCTAATTAAAATCCTCAATGATGTACATTTTGGCCTTAGTCACATCCCCTAACTTACTACTTGCTAGTCCTCAAGCAAGTAAAATAAAATAAAATAAAATTAAACAAAATCTATCTATTTCCTTTTTCGTGGGAAAACAGTTACATTTAACATATGCAACAAGCTTTTAAACCACAAGGTTACCCCAAGTGGACGAGTAAAGTCTCGTGAGGGTTTCTAGAAATGATACCCACAAACATTAACATATTCGTATATACTCAACAACAAATGACCACACTACTCCACTTAACAATCAACTTATGTGCTACTACAGTGTGATATTGAGACATCATAAGTCATTAAAGGCACAGTGGACAAGTATGAAGGAACCTATTGAGTCAAAACTACAATTCAATTAATACAAAAGAAAAGTTCTCTGTACTTGTGCATGCTAGTAGACAAGTCATGAGTACCCTCGGTGTAAAGTGCAATCTCCATATTAGTTAACTATCAACTATAATAGCTCAGTGTAACTCATAATAACACCCAACATATATAGAAAAACTAACCTGTTGCAGCCAAGATTCTAATTTTTTTATTTTTTTTTTATGACTATGCAATGTCCTGATCCATTAAGCTTTCTAATCAACCCATGTAGCAAGTTTTAGGCCAATGACTCCCAAACTAGATGGTTTTAGGGCATTAAGTGTAGAGACACCCCTACGGGCTTAATAGTTTTAGGGCATTAAGTGTAGAGACACCCCTACGGGCTTAATAACTCGAGTTAAAAAGGCTACGAACCCAAACTAGTTAAGCGGTTTTTTTTTTTTTTTTTTTTAAAGAATCTTGGCTCCTCATTTATTCTTTTCTGCAACTCTAGTTATTATCAATGATGTACACCAAGGATTATAATAAAAAGATCACCGCTATGATAGTGTGTTCATGTGAATTAAGGCATACTCATGACAAATGTACTAATACCACAAACACAGAAAACTCTTCTCGTGCAAACATCGCATGCAAGTATCTACCCAATAAACCCTGTTCATACAAGTCTACTATGATCTCCAATTAACATATGCAAATATCATCACCCTACTAGCAAAAAGTCACTTCAAGTGAAGTAATGCAATCAAGTGAAACAAGTATAAGCATGAATTGTGAGCCAAATAGAAATGCACAAAAGAAAATATACCTCTCATCCCCCAATTTGGATATGACATTGTCCTCAATGGAAAAGTAAAGAGAAATGAGAAAATATTACCTGAATTGTAGGTGCACATCCAGGTAGGCAGAGAGTAACATATACACACTTCATTTTTTTTTTTTCGAAGAGATAAAAAACGAAAATAATTAAATAAATGAAGAAAAATGACCTTAAATTAAATTAGCTAAACTATAAAATAAACTAAACTAAACTAAAATAACTAAACTACAAAAGAGACTAAAGTATAGAATAAAATAATCTAAACTAAACATTTTTTTTTTGTTTTTTTGAAATTAATAGAAGAGAAGAAAATAAAATAAAATAAAAACTAAACTACTTAATAATTAAATGAAAAATTACATCATAGAATAGAAAAAATAAAAATAACATCACTAACTAAACAAATAAAATTAAAAATAAAAATAAAAATAAAACAATCCACAAACTAATCAAACTAATAAGAATCAGTAACGAAACAATTTAAACTAAACAAATATAGCAAATTAAAAAAAAAAAACTAATTTAGGATTATTGTTAGCACCATGATTTCGGAGGTTTTTTTTTTTTTTTTTTTTTTTACGAAAATAGAAAATAGAAAAAAATAAAATAAAATATGAATTTTTTTTTATAATATATATACATAAAATAACTATAATAATAATAATAAATTTATAAATAAAATAATTATATATTTATTTATTTATTTGTAAAATTTATTTAGGTGTTTATTTAAAATTTATTAACTTCAATAAATTAAAAATGAAAGAAAAGAAAATAATAATAATAATAATAATAAAATAAAACCAAATGCACAATTTCCACACATGGCCCTGCACCTGCTTATCAAGCAGAGTGCAGCCTCTCAATTGCACAATTTCCCGCACGTGCGGGGCCCAGGCCGCACGTGCGGCAATTTGTACCCCTCATGCAAATTATTTTATTTTATTTTATTTATTTATTTATTTTTTGTAATGATCGTCATCCCGCACGTGCGGGGCCCAAGCCGCACGTGCGGCTTGGTTGATGCACCAACGCTCGCACCTGCTTTTAAAGCAGGGGGCAACTTTGATTTTGTGAGATTTATTTATTTATTTATTTTTTATAACAAGTACAACAAATTTTTATTATTATTATTATTATTTTTTAAAAAAATGAAGAAGTATAACACCTTTTTTTTTTTTTTTTTTTTTTAAAAAAGTAAAAATAAAATAAACATGAAAACATGCCCCCCCCCTTTTTTTTTAAAATGTGGTTGAATACTTGATTTCCCAAATATCACAAAGCAGAAATCAAGGTCTTACCCAGGCTAGGGAGGGTCCCTTCCACCCACATGCATGCAATGACTTTTTTCTGCGACATTGCAACAGCATAGTTTAACAAAAACAAGAAGCACTCGCAAGCGTACATGGTTCAAGAAAATGGAAAACTAACTCTCAGCACCTAACAAAAGGCACCAGAGTTATGGCATAAAGTTGCCACTTCAGAATCCCCCAGGTAATAAAACCCAGCGTAGTCTATAGCCTTCGGGCTAGTACAACCCAAATATACTTAACCATTTCTACCTTCAATTGACATCCGAAATAAATATAGCACATAAGAACATAACGGGATGCCCACTAAAGGCATAATCTTCACGCGAAAACCACGGGTACTACTTTTCTCCCTAACTGTGTTTGTAACTTTCCCTATTCTCCAACAAGGTGACAGATTAGGTTGATTCGGTATCCAGAATCGAGGCACATAAAGCTACCTCAACCTATGGAGCTACCACGCAGAGTTCAAGCCGAGGTAGTTTTGAAGCAATCTCCACACCCCTGGGTATTTAAACCAGACTCTAGTCTCGGAAATCCCAAACCTTTGTGTTCTAGGCTTTACCATTCGAACTCTAGTTTCCACCGTCTCAGTTGGTCTCCTAGGAACTCACTACAAACACGGTTAGGTGGCTATACCAGACCGTCAGATGCCGTTCGGGCACGGCTAACACCAAAGGAATTACACCTTTAGAGGATTTAAAGTCTCCTAGACATAAATAAAGCATAACGAGAACAAAGAAAAACAAAATAGCATAGAAGGAAAAGAAAAGAGAACAAGAAATTAATCTATCAATTGTAGTAAAATGGGTCCATCAAAGCAATGGACTCAATCATATCCCCATCCCCATTCCCAATCCCCTCTATATATGGTTTCAATCTTTGGCCATTTACTTTGAAAGTGTGGCCAGTCTTTGGATCTTGCACCTCAACGGCGCCATGAATAAATGCCTCAACAATCTCAAAGGGGCCATCCCATCTTAATCTTAGCTTACCCGGAAAGAGTCTCAATTTTGAATTAAAAAGCCATACTTTTTGGTCGGGTTCAAAGGATTTCCTATTAATGTGCTTGTCATGGAATTCTTTAGTCCGAGCTTTAAAAACTCTCGAACTCTCATGTGCATCATTTCGGATTTCCTCCAACTCATTGAGTTGTAATTTCCGGTTGAGCCCAGCCGCGGCCATATCAAAGTTAAATTTCTTTATGGCCCACAATGCTCGGTGCTCGAGCTCAACCGGGAGATGGCAAGCTTTTCCGAACACTACTCTATATGGTGACATCCCAATGGGTGTCTTATAAGCAGTACGGTAAGCCCATAATGCATTAATTAACCGTTGTGACCAATCTTTCCTATCCGGTCTCACCGTTTTCTCAATTATGTGCTTTACCTCCTTATTTGAGACTTCCACTTGGCCACTAGTTTGAGGGTGGTATGGAGTGCCAACTTTATGAGTGATAGAGTATTTCTTAACTACCGACTCAAAGAACCGGTTACAAAAATGTGTACCCTGATCACTTATTATGGCTCTAGGAAACCCAAAACGACTAAAGATGTTTTCATACAAGAATTTGATTACAACTCTATGATCGTTTGTTCGGGTAGCTATTGCCTCCACCCACTTAGGCACATAATCTACTGCTAAGAGAATGTACTCAAACCAGCATGACGACGGGAAAGGGCCCATAAAATCAATCCCCCAATCATCAAATATTTCTACCACAAGAATAGGGGACATTGGCATCATGTTACGCCGAGACATCGAACCCATTTGCTGACAGCGCAAACAAGTTCTACAAAATTGATGGGCATCTTTAAAAATTGTGGACCAATAAAACCCACTCTGTAAAATCTTGGCGGCTGTTTTATGCCCACTAAAATGACCGCCACATGCAGAAGAATGACAAAATGTAAGAATGCTATGCACCTCACTCTCCGGCACACACCGTCGGATCACTTGGTTGGAGCAATATTTAAACAACTCCGGATCCTCCCAAAAGT
Organism: Camellia granthamiana; assembly: GCA_036172215.1. Lineage (NCBI taxonomy): Eukaryota > Viridiplantae > Streptophyta > Magnoliopsida > Ericales > Theaceae > Camellia > Camellia granthamiana. The sequence goes on along the minus strand of CM069913.1, from coordinate 6,196,598 downwards.
AATACCTAACTTGCGAAAAGAATCGGTCTTTGTCTTGCTTAGACCAATTCTGCGAAATTTGCCCAATGGCCAAGTAATTCACAATATGTGCAAACCACGGGGGAATCGCTTGTGACAGCTCAAAGAGTTGTTCGTCCGGAAACGAATCATGCAAAATAAGAGGGTCACTATTATACTCAACAAGAATTCGGGAGAGATGATCTGCCACCACATTCTCGGATCCTTTGTTATCACGGATCTCTAGGTCAAATTCCTAAAGCAACAAAATCCATCTAATCAACCTAGGTTTGGTCTCTTTCTTAGATAGTAAATACCGCAAAGCGGCATAATCAGTGAAGATTATGACCTTGGAACCTAGGAGATAAGACCAGAATTTGTCGAAGGCAAAGACCACAGCTAGCAACTCTTTCTTGGTGATAGTGTAATTCAATTGTGCATCCGAGAGAGTGCGACTAGCATAATATATAGCAAATGGTGCCTTATTGACCCTTTGACCCAACACAGCCCCGACAGCATAATCGAAGGCATCACACATGATTTCAAAGGGAAGCGACCAATCTGGTGATTTTATGATTGGGGCGGTGGTCAAGGCCATTCTTAGTGTTTCAAATGCCTTTAAGCATGCCTCATCAAAGACAAAAGGTGCGTCCTTAACCAGTAAACTACACAAAGAACGTGATATCTTACTAAAGTCTTTGATAAACCTACGGTAAAAACCTGCATGCCCTAAGAAAGACCTAAATTGACGCACGGAATTGGGCGGAGGAAGGTCTGCAATGAGGTCAACCTTAGCCTTGTCAACCTCTATACCTCGAGGGGACACAATGTGTCCTAACACTATACCCTCACGAACCATAAAATGGCTATTTTCCCAACTCAAGATTAGGTTTGCCTCAGTACATCGTTCTAACACTCTAGTCAAGTTCCTAAGGCATTCTTCAAAAGACAGTCCAAACACCGAAAAGTCATCCATAAAAACCTCTAAGAATTTCTCCACCATATCGGAGAAAATGGCCATCATACACCGTTGAAAAGTCGCCGGTGCATTATATAGCCCAAACGGCATGCGCCTGTAAGCAAAAGTGCCAAAAGGGCATGTGAATGTAGTCTTTTCCTGGTCAGCGGGGTACACCGGAACTTGATTATACCCCGAGTAGCCATCAAGAAAACAATAGAAACCCTGCCCCGCTAATCACTCTAGGATTTGGTCAATGAAAGGTAAGGGAAAATGGTCCTTCCTAGTCGAGGAATTTAGTCTCCTATAATCAATGCACACTCGCCACCCAGTAGTGGTTCGTGTGGGGACTAACTCTCCTCCCTCATTCTCAACAACGGTGATGCTCGATTTCTTGGGCACCACTTGTGTGGGACTCACCCACTTGCTATCTGAGATGGGGTATATGATACCTACATCTAACAATTTCAATACCTCCTTTTTTACCACCTCTTTTATGTTACGATTCAGTCTCTGTTGCATTTCGCGAGAAGGTTTGGTGTCCTCCTCTAGGTGTATATAATGCATGCACACGGAGGGATCTATCCCTTTCAAATCAGCCATTGACCACCCTATAGCACTCCAATGTGCCACGAGAACACTCATTAACTGACTCTCCTGCTCCGCAGTCAAGTCAGATGCAATGATAACTGGTAAAGTCTCTTGGGGCCCTAAAAATGCATACTTGAGTGTGGCCGGGAGTGGCTTCAACTCAAGTGTAGGTGGTGTGACCAAAGATGGTATGGCAGGCTCTCTCGACAGAGGAGGAAGTGACTCAAACCGGGCTTTCCATGGAGGAAAATCCGGTGTAGAAGAAGAATTAAGCAAGACATTCACCTCCTCAACTGACCCATCTATATCAAAATTTTCAAACCCAAAATGAGCTAGACAAGCTTCTAAAGGGTCCTCTACAAGAATAAAGGGCGAAGCCTCCTCCATAATCTCATCCACAACATCCACTAATAAGCATTCATCTCTCTCATGAGGTTGTTGTGATGCTTGGAAAACATTAAGTTTCACTTGCATGTTACCAAATGAAACTTCCATTACCCCGGTCCGACAATTAATGCAAGCATTGGCCGTAGCCAAGAAAGGTCAACCCAAGATCACCGGGATTTGTTTCCTAGAACTGGCTACCGGTTCCATATCTAAAACCAAGAAGTCAACAGGGAAGTAGAACCTATCAACCTTAACTAGCACATCCTCAATCATGCCTCGTGGCACTTTGAGGGACCGGTCAGCCAACTGAAGAGTAACAGTAGTGGGCTTCAACTCGCCAAGCCCAAATTCCTCGTACACAGAGTACGGCAACAAATTAACACTAGCCCCTAAATCCAATAAGGCCCTATTAATGAAATGGTCCCTTATAATGCATGCAATGGTTGGGGCACCCGGGTTCTTAATCTTAGGAGGTGCGTCATTTAACAAAATGGAGCTTACTTGCTCCGTGAGTAGGACCTTTTGGGACACATGTGTCCTAGATTTATGTTTTTGCGTACAAAGGTCCTTCAGAAATTTGGCATATGAGGGTACTTGCTTAATCACCTCCAATAGGGGGAGGTTGATTTTTACCTATTTAAAGACATCCATCATTGCCTCCATAGATCCCGCCGTCTTATTAAAAGGAGACGGTGTATCAAGGCATTGGGGAAAGGGTGCCTTAGGCACATATGGAGTGCTAGGGACTAAGTCATCCCTCTTAAGTGTTTCCCCTTCACCCTTGCTCTCATTAGGTGTACCCCCGTGGTCACCCTTCCTAACTCTAGTTGCATCAGAAGCAACTAACTAAGGCTCTAACTCCCTACCACTTCTCAAAGCAACCACTGCCTGCACTTGCTCATGTTGCTTACCATTCCCACCCGAACTCTCTGCCCCGTATTGTCCCTTAGGGTTGGCCACAGTTTGACTTGGTAATTTTCTCTTCTCTCTCCGATTCATGTTGTTAGCCATTTGACCCAATTGGGTCTCTATCTTGGCAATAGAGTAAGTGTGGGAGTAAACTATCGGTGCTAACCCCTTAAGTTCTGAGAGAACTTCCAATACCTGAGTCTCAAAGGCAGAGTTGCCCTGAAGAACAAGCGGGGGTTGTGGTTGCCGGTACGGTTGTGGGGGTCGATAAGGTTGTGGTGGTCGGTAGGATGATTGGTTGGCAAAATTATTGAAATTCTACCTTGGTGGTGGAGGATTGTAAGAAGTGCCTTGTGAAGGGGGTCTCCATGAGAAATTAGGGTGATTTCTCCATTCCGGATTATATGTGTTGGAGTATGGGTCATTACTCGGGTTAGAGAATCCTTGAGCCACATTCACATGCTCTTGGACTAACTCCGGAAATTGTGATGCCGAAGGGCACTCACTCAAGTCATGAGCAGGACTCGCACATATAACACATGCCTCACGGAATTGAGGCTGATCTTGCTTGGTAAGGGCATGTCCCGTAGCTAATAAGTGGTCTATCTTGCGGGATAGTGCCTCTACTTGTTGGGCTAACTCTAAGTTTTGCCCGACCTCATAAATGCCCCCTCTTTTCGGGGCTCCAACTACTGGTTGCCGAACTTGCCGGGCTGCGAAGGCATGGTGAAGGGAATTATCACTTAGGTTCTCAAACAATTGCCATGTCTCGGCATCATTTTTAGACATAAATGTCCCACCACAGGACGAATCCACCATTTGGCGGTGCGGCTCAGTTAAGCCATAATAAAATGTTTGAACAAGTTGCCAATCAGGCACTTAGCGGTGGGGACACTGTTGGAGAAGGTCTCGAAGTCTTTCCCACGTCTCATGGAATTGCTCGCCATCCATTTGAGCAAAGTTTGTGATGGCTCGCCTAAGTTGGTTGGTTTTACCTATGGGAAAGTACTTCTCCAAAAACCGTTGCTGTAATTGATCCCAAGTTGTGATTGAATTAGCAGGTAAAGAATTTAGCCAGTGTTTGGCTTTCTCCTTTAACGAGAATGGAAACCATCACAACATTAAGGCCTCATTTGTGAAATTCTGGATCCTCACTGTCGAGCAAATTTCCAGAAATTCATTCAAATGCTTATAAGGATCATCATGAGTTAGTCCATGGAATGATGGGAGCATTTGTATGGTGCTAGACTTAATCTCATAATGAGCAGCAGTGGTGTTGGGTAATTGGATGCATGATGGTGATGTATATGCAGTGGGTGTAAAATAATTCTTAAGGGCCTGGTTAGGCACATTCGGGACATTAGGATTTGCCATCTCTAATGGCTTAATGTATGAATATGAATATTCAAGCCTAGGAACACGGGCAGAGGCCCTAAGTCTCCTAAGGGTCCTTTCTAGTTCAAGGTCCAAACTCCACAATTCAGGGCGACAAGAACGACGCCCGTGCATACACTACCCACACACACACAATAAGTTCGACTTGGTGCACTAAGTTACGAAAGCAGAATGCTAAAAGAGAAATACTCACAGCGATTCAACGAAAACGCTTTACTCGTCTTGCGAATGCTTGACGTGTAGACGTTGTCTCCAACCTCTATTTGGGCTTTGACTTTTGTTTTAGCACTTTGGTGCTTTGCTTGTGAGTGTTTGCTTCTGTTTACTCACTTTAATGCTGCAGTTTTTTTTTTTTTTAAAGCTCGGCTGCGCTCCGCTTGCACTTCAATGATAGCTCCAACTTCAAACGCTCTGCACACTTAGCAACACAAAAGCATAAAATCCTAAACTAAAAATTAAAATAAGAATGTAACTTTAAATTAACTAATTTCGCCAGAAGTCCCCGACAACGGCGCCAAAATTTGATGGGTCGTTAAACACACCAAAATTAAATACTAAACTACCAAATTCAATTAGAATGATGGCAAGTCCAGGTATCGATCCACAGGGACTATTGTGAAATTAAACTAATTTAATTGTTAAATTCCTAAATCAATTTTGATAAAAAGATTGAATGATCATAACCTAATTTAATAACGAATAAATTAAACTAAGGAATTAAATTATCAATAATAAATGAAATTGGGTTTACTGAATTGGGGGAAAAACTAGGGCAAAGAGTCCACCACTAGCCACGTAATTAGGGTTTCCAATTGAAATCAATTATGTTATGGTTTGAACAGATTAATGCTTCGCAACTACAAGCTCAAAACATTTAACAAGAAGATCATCACATTCAATGTACAAGCACGAACCATCTCAAGTAATACAAATCGTTCACTCTAAACTAAGGTAGTGATACGACTCGTTCCTCGTAGCATGGTTCGTCTCATATCTTGAATGTGAAGGAATAGAAAACTCATGTATGGATAACATTCAACAATCACAGAAAGTCAAATATTCGAAGAAATAATGAAAAATATATAAAAGAAACTTCTAAATCACTATACAAATGTTCAAACCTTTACATAATTAAAAATCAAAAAGAAAACAAAATAATTACATGGCTAGGGTTTCATCAAAATCCTAGAAAAGGAGACTAGCCACTCATGGAGGAGTAGAAAGAGGTAGATGGAGAAGAAACCACCATGGGAAACATCCTTGAAGCTTTTTGTTTCTCTTCCCTTTTCCAAACCCTAGCCTCTCTCTTTAGGTCAAAACAATTTCAGAACCCTAGAAAAGCCTTTTCCTTTTCTTTTTATACTTCTACTCACTTCCAAACAGGTTTAAAACGTCAGTTTGACTTTCCCAGAAAAAGTCAACGCACGTGCGGGAAAGTCAACTCTGCCCAAATTCTGTCTTTTTGCCCATTTTATGCTCCGACGATGTACAACCTGATTGACATTCAACACACATAAAGTATATAGTTTGACTAGCAAGTGAAGTTAAGAGATTCTAATTAACGGCCTCAATGATGTACATTTCGGCCTTAATCACATAATTAAATAAATCATCAAAATAAATTTTGAATTCTATTTTTCTTTTTCAAACAAATTAAAATATAATTAAATAAATCATCAAAATAAATTTGGATTCTATTTTTCTTTTTCAAATAAATTAAAATATAATTAAATAAATCATCAAAATAAATTTCGGATTCTATTTTTCTCTTTCAAATAAATTAAAACATAATTAAATAAATCATCAAAATAAATAAGTCTGACAATCTCTCCTTTTTGATGATGGTACACAATGATGTTTTGATTTGATTTGGGAGTAAAAAAAGCTCCTCCTCAAGTCATGTTCCCTAAATTCATTTCTAAATACATAACATCAGTTTGATATCTTAGTCTCATATCATGTCTCTAATTAAAGCTTATTTATTACATCAGATTAGTTTGAAAATAATACCATAATACATAACATCATAACATCATAAGTTTTCTCCCCCTGTGACATTATTAAAAGGAAGTCATGGGTCAGAATCTGGAAAAGGAGGAGGAAAATGATAGGGATAAATGACATCAAAAATAGATAATCAAAACATACATATATATATATGTATATATGCATACACATACAACTCTCCTGCGTCTCTCTCTTTTTTCGCAAAACGCGATTGCCACGGGGCCTGGCTTTTGCTACATTGGTCGACAAAAGCAGCTTTCCTCGATTGTCACTCGCTTCGGCTATCTTTCCCTCCTTGTCTTCTTCTCTTCAACCTCTTCTCTTCAGCCTTCTTCTTAATCACACTCGTCTGCTTCTTCTTCTTCACCTCACTCTCTTCTATCTCTTCTTCATCATTCTCTTTGATCTTCTTCTTCCTCGAGAGACAGAACAGAGAGACTGAGCAGAGTAGAAAGGTTGCCAAAAACGACCCTTCTTTCGATTACATCTCTCTCTCCTACTACATGGCCTCGTCCCGTTCCCTTACTCTCTTTCCGAACCTGAATGATCCTGTAAGCGCTGCTGGGCCAAGTGTCCCGACTCCTACTTTTCCCAACCTTCCTATGATGTCGATTGAGTAAATAATGGCAACTCAATCAAACATTGAAACCAATCATTTCACACTGACGTCCTTTATGGAGACGGTGACTGTAGTCATAAAATTGGCTCACCGACTGCAGAATAGGACGAATGCATGTACAAGGATGCGCGAGTAGAGATAGGCACACTGAAGGCCGAAAATAAAGAGCTTAAACGGAAGACCACTTCTATGGCCCGATTTGGAGCAACGTCGTTCTTGACTTTTGATAGTCGGCGGGGAGTGCTCGCTCCCGACGAAAGCACATAGTAGGGACGTCAAGCGTCGGCCAAGGTCATAAAAAGAAGAAGAGAGTGGTGGAAGATGCGTGTAAGTAAGATCGACGTATGACCGTAAAAAAATGAAGTTCTTTTTTTGTTTTTGTTTTTATGTAAATATGTTTATTTTGATCGGCATATGGCCGTAAAAAAATGAAGGGTGTTTTTTTTTATGTAAATATTTGTATTTTGATTTGTTTTTATTTTTATGTTTAAGTACTGAAAAATAAAATTAAAAAATAGAAAAAAATAAGAAAATTAAGTCCAAACAAAAAAATAGTAACGAGAAAAAAAATAAAAATAAAAGAAATTAGGCCTAATAGCAAAATAAAAAAAAATTAAAATAAAATAATACCAGCAGAAATTAAATTTAATAGGACGTTGGTGTTGCTGGAATGGTAATGCAAAAAAAATACCATGAGGATTTAAAAAAATCAATATATGCAAAGTTAATTTTACCTCAATATGTAGAATAGCAAACTGTTAAGGAGAATAAATGTATGAAGGACTTGTGAGCATTCAACTGATATAAATGTTTCCATATCAATGTAGTAATACACATATATCATTTTAACAAAAATTCAAGTTTCACAGTCATAACAAAACTTTTTAAGTAGAAATCGACATTCCAAGCTTGCCACGATTAAAATTGAAGCAATCCTCATTTAGGGGTTTTGTGAAAATATTTGCCAATTACTTGTCGTTATTTACAAATTCAAGTACAATATTCTCTTTTTGAACATGATCTCGTAAAAAATGATATCGAATTTCAATATGTTTTGTTCGTGAGCGTTGAACCGGATTTTTGCTTAAATTGATGGCACTAATATTATCACAATGTAGCATCAAGTTTAGATAAATGCCATGGGTGCAATAAGGAGAAGTTCCAAAGGTCAAGAATGAGACACACATGCTGTTGTAGCAAGATAGTATGGCAATAATGAATCAATGAACTTATCCATTATGAAGAATTCATGTTATTTCAATCTATTTTCAAGCAAGAGCCAAGGAAATACCAAATTGTTAAAAGTATATACGAAGCAGGTAAGCATGATTTAACAATCGATTTGAGCAAGAGCGTACAGATTTTATACAAGATAATTAAAAAAAAATATGTGAGGTGCAAGCTCATAAATGTGATATCAAAAATAGAATAGAATCTGAGGGGATTTTTTTTTTTTAAAAAAAATAATCTAGTTTAAATTCTTCCCCCTGTTTCATTTGGCAAAATCAATAGGAGATATGATAAATGAAAGCTCATAACTGAAATGTTCTCCTCAATAATATCAAATAAGATGCCAAATATTATCAATAAGGATGCCAAAATGATATCAACCTGCAATCTACCAAGGATACCAATATGCAATCTAGAAGATTTAACAATCATAGCTCAAACATTATGTAAAATACCAAATATTGCTCATAATAAGTTAAACTTAATATAATCTTATGGCGCTAATGTAATTCCAAAAAATGAAGCATGTTTAAGGTATAGCAATTCATATGCCAAGAAAAATTATGAATTTCAATATATAGCATACATTTAAACATGGGCATGATTCTTAAGCAAGAGCATCATCAAAGAGTATACATTGCAAATCATATGAAACATAATCAATCTTTTTCATATTAAAGTAATAACAATATTAGTTCAAAGGATATAAGATAGAATTTTTACCTCAAAAGCTTAAGAGAGTGTAGGAGGCATACCTTTGGTTCATGAGTTAGAAGCTTTTCAATCTTCAATTTTCTTTCATGAGGAGTTCATCTCAAAAGAGTTTAACAAGTATGTTAGCAAAATGATTTCTCCCCCTAAGTTGGTGTTACATTTTTTTAATATGATTTTGTGTAAATATAGCATTCATAGAATAATCACTATTACTCAATAAAAATACAGCACAAATCATTTCTTGTCACAAACTCAAAAGGTGAAAAATAATTTGATGATCAAACAAGAGTTTGGAATGCTATTTTTCAAAATTTTCAAGTTGTAGCACATAGCATAATATGCATAAGAAAATAGTGTTATGCTCTTTGTTTTATTAAGAAATGATGCAACAATCTCATTTAATCACATAACATTATCAAGAGGCATTTTCATCAATTCAATCCACATACTCAAGTGTGATAAAACATTTTACTTAATGTGGAACACAACATGAATGTTAAAAACAATTAATTCAACAATTTATCAATCAAAAGCATTTCATGAGATGTATGCCAATATAATCCATATTCAAAAGATATTCAATAGGATAGATGCAATGTCTTTTCAAACGTATGATACTTCTTTTCATTTAGACATTGTTGATGGATCATAATCAACGAATTTCACAACTCATTCAAATATTTTAATGTAAAGCATATAAGTATGAAATTTTCATATTGAGCATATTCTTGAGATCACAAATGTAGAATTCAAAATACAGATAGTATACATCTCAAAAATATACTATGACATCAAAATTGATTCTACAAAGATATGACTCAAAAAGAAATTAACATATTAGTATGAAGTTATATATAAGATGTGAAAAGTATGCTCACAAAAAAATTTTATCATTTCTTGTCTCTTTTTCATAGCAATGGATGACATGATATAAAATGTTAATGAATACATGAATCATTCATATTCGAATAGGCATTTATCAAAATAATATAATTCTCATTTTTGAGTTCAATGAATGCTTGAAAGAAACTAGCAGAACATGACTTAGCACACTTAGTACAATTAGGTTACATGGAAGCAATGATTAGATACAACCTACTGTATACAAATTACACCTTAAAGAATATAGAACTTTAAGCTTAAATGTGTGTTAGGAGTTATATCTTCATTTACCTCTTTGGAATCTTCACCCATACATTACCTCTATTGTTTATCTTGGTGATTTTCATTTCATCATTCTTCTTCTTGTATGAGCTGATTTTGCTCTTTAGATTGAACACTCTTGTTGCGCATTTCCTCTCGAAGTCCTTGGTGTTCTTTGAGATTCCACCTACAAAATATATTGATTTCTTTCTGGGTACCCATACTTTCTTGGGTCCATGGGGATTAGTCTCAAGAACATTTAATCTCATAAAAGGTTTAGGAGGATCAAAACCAATGCCTACTTTGTCAAAAACACATCTTTTATTTCCAAGAAGCTCGTTGAGATTTTCTTTTCCTTTTACAAAATTTTCAAGAGTTTTGTTTAAATCCTCAACATTGTTTTTCAAAATGTTTTTCTCATTGGCAATAGACGTAAAGTCATTTTTCAAAGTAGCATTTTTCATTTTTAAAACACCCGCATCATTTGAAAGAGAAGTAACTAATTTCTTTAATTTAGAATTCTTAACACAAACATTTCTAAATTTGTTATATAATTCATTGAAAGTACTTTCAAGTTCTACATAATTAGAAATTACCTCATCTTGAGTAGATTCTTCTTCTCCAAGAGCTATGAGACACCGGTTGGCTACTCCATCATTTTCTTCCCAAATGGCTTTCTTTTTGCTGCCATCCATCATTGAAAGTTCATGAGCCATGAGTGAGCTTAGGAGTTCTTGAATGCCTAATTTTGTTAGGTTTTTTGCTTATTGGATAACTGTAACCTTAGTTTCCCATTCATTTGGCAAAGACTCAAGTATTTTTCTTATAAGCTCACCATTAGTATAAGATTTATCAAGAGATTTTAGAGCATCAATAATATTGATAAATTTATAAAACATCTCAGAAATAGATTCAAATGATTCCATAGTAAAGAGTTCATAATCATGAATAAGCATGTCAATCAGAGACTCTTTTGTTTGGCTAGTTCCTTCATATGTGATTTTAAGTTTATCCCAAATCTCTTTAATAGTAATACACTCAGAAATTCTATTGTACTCATTTGCATCTAGTCCACACACAAGAATAAGCTTGGCTTTAGTATTAGCTTGAAGGAGTTTATAATCACGCTCATCAGATTCATCCTCAAGTTTAGGCACACTGATATAATCTACTACCTTGATAGGGATTTTAGGACCTTTAGTGATAATGAGCCACAAAGCATAATTGGTAGCTTGAAGATACAAAATCATTTTTTCTTTCTAATGAATGTAATTGCTACCATCAAAGAGAGGTGGCCTATTGCTAGCTTGTCCTACAACAGAGTAAGTAGAATACATAGTTGCTATGGATCAAAAACTAAAGATTGTTAAATCTAAACAAGAGCCCCAGGCTTTGATACCAATTGTTACCTAAAAGACAACCTAAGAGGGGGGTGAATTAGGTTTTTATAATTAAAAATTAATAATACCCTAAAAAAATTATTACTAGCACAATAGATAAATATAGTTAATGAAATAAAAATAATTAAAATAAGTGTTCTAACAACTATGTCAGTTAATAATTTTAGCACAGTGAAAATGTGAAATATAACTATAACAATTTAAATAAAATAAAGAGATAATGGAGAGAGAGGCAAACAAATTTATAGTGGTTCAGTTTCAACTCGGTCTACGTCCACTTCTCAAGCTTCGCTTGAGATTTTTCACTATGCTCTAGCTTTACGGGGGTGCTAGCAACCTCTTTACAAATGGAGCAATCCTCCACGAATTTTATACAGACTTTCTAAGTCAAGAACACTGAGTGTACTACACTCTTACAAGATCGAAAAGAAAGTGTTTTTTGCTTTCACGGAAAGTTACAAGAATTATCCCTCAAAGATAGATATATAAAATGAAATTTTGATTTTTTTGTAAATTTCACACAGGAAAGATAAGTTTAATGCTATGAGGCTCAGTGTATAATTTCTGAGAGAGGATGTAAACAAAAATTAAAGAACACTTCTCAGAGAATTTTTCAGAGAATAGATGTGAGTGATTATAGATCAAAGAATATTTTCTGTTTTTTTTTTTTTGTTGTACCTTATTTACATTAGAGGCTTTGGTATATACAATGAAACTTATAGCTGTTTATAGGCGTTGTATTCATTTGAATTTATAGCCGTTGTACTCCATCATTACTAATTTGAATGTCTTTCACTTAATCATTATAAATTTGAATGTCTTCTACTTGAACCTTTTGAACTACTGCTGTGCTGAGCTGTTTGAACCTCTGTTTTGGGCTATTTGAACTCCTGATTTAATCAAATATTAAATATATTCTAACAACATTTAGGATAAAGGTTTAGGTAAGAAATAATGAGACAAAATAAATTTTGATTATATTTTTCTCTTTCAAATAAATTAAAACATAATTAAATAAATCATCAAAATAAATTTTGGATTCTATTTCTTTTTCAAATAAATTAAAATATAATTAAATAAATCATCAAAATAAATTTTGGATTCTATTCTTATCTTTCAAATAAATTAAAATATAATTAAATAAATCATCAAAATAAATAAGTCTAACACCTTATTTTTAAAATAAAACAAGTCTACGTTAACCACATTTCGGCTAATTAAAGAGAATTCGCCACCTATAGCATTTTTTAACCATTGTTGTTTTTTAAACCATGTCATGAAAAATTAATTTTTGGTGTGATCCACAAATCCAAAGTGGATGTTGGATCTCCAAACTCACATAATTGAATGTTATGAAAAATTCATAAATTTTGATACTTTGAATAATGTCAAAAAATTCACATTCAATAAATGTGGGTTTATAATTTTCAGCCACCTTTGGCTTAAAATCATGCATCTAATTTCTAATTTTAAACCATCTTTGGCTTTAAATCATGCTTCAAGTGAATTTTTACTATCATTTTATGATATTTTTAAATATTTTTTGAGAGAAAGGGTTATTTTTATTTTTTAGCCATTAATGGCTTGTCACTTTTTGCCATGTTTGGCAAAACATAAGTGAACCTTTACCATCATAATTCTCAATATTTTTTGAGAGAATGGGCTGTTTTTTAATTTTAGCCATTAATGGCCTATAAAAATTCTCCAAAGTCATATTATTTTCATGACACAGTGTACTAACCCTTCGAGCAACATACTTTGGCTCTTTATGAATGATTGACTCTTCAAAAATATGTATATTAATCATATGAGCTACATTATTTTCATATCTTAATTTTTCATTGGCCATTATGCCTTCTAATTTTTTCTTCCAATATCGAATTTCTTCACCAATTAGAAAAATTTGGCCTATAAGTCGATGAATTTTTTCATCATAGTAATTTAAATCTCTTTGTGTAAAATAATATGGAAATGACGAAATTATTTGAGATCATTTGAAATCTTTGCCTATAAAGAGAATTATTTTTTCTTTAGGGTCAAGATTTCACTCCGGCACCAATAAATTTCATCATCGCAATGCCAAATCATTCTTTTCACATCATTTGTCTGCCTTTATGTTGGTAGTAAACAGTAAAACCATCACCATAACACTGACAATTTTTAGAATATGAGGTATTCCACTGATAATCTGTATCCATGGGAACACTGCCACTCTATTGACAGTTTGCATCCAGGGGTTCACAAGATGTAAACATACCTGTTGAAGGCATGATTCCATAAGGATAAGTCTGCTTCTTCACCATCATCACTCCCAGTTACAATGGTCCCACTGGACATGCCAATTTGTGTTGGTAAAAATCTAGTTTAAGCCCAATTGACAATGACTTGATCGACGGACTCAAATAAATTTCAAGTAAACACAAATAAAAATCAGGCTTTGTGATTGAGTTCTTTGCCTTAAACAAATTAAAGACTTTCCTGGAGGTAATTAAATGAAGAGGAAATGAAATAGAATATAATATGTATTGATTCGAATAAATTGTCACTTGTCACTAGTTAGAAGAACTTAAACAAGAACAAAAAATTGAAGAAATACAACAATCGACAGAAAGAAAAAAAGTGGGGCTTGGAAAAAGCTGCTGGCTTAAACTACTCCTAGATAAACTCTTTGCGAGTGTGATTGGTGATTGTTTAATATTTGATTTTGTATCTCTCTTGCCCTATTTATAGATTTATCCACATGAGAGAAAGAGATAACCTAAGGCTACAATTTCCTCAACAAGCCCTTATAATTTCCTTAACATGATACATATATCCCATCTTTGATAAGAACCATTTTGCATATTGGCTCATTAATCTTAGCAACTAACTTTCAAATTGCTCAATTGCTAACTTTCTGTCCTTCCATTTAACATATCATCATGCCATGTCCTTAACACATCTGTTACGCCACATTAGCATGCCTGTTGATAGAAATAATAATAATAATAATAATAATAATAATAATAATAATAAAAACAAATGTAACCAAGGTTATTCCAAAAAATAGTATGGTCTTAATTGACCGACCATAATTAAACTTGGTCATAATCAACAAGTCATAATCGACCAAAAAACAAAATGTGGTGCAAACAAACTCAGATGTGTGGTCTTATTTGTTTTAATCTTAGTTCATGAACTAAATCGTAATGAATTGATCTTAATTTTTTAAATCAGAATTAAATCATAATTAATAGTTTTTATAATTCGGACCCATTTTGATCAATTTTTCTCAACATTCCAATTAACGAGGTTGATTGATTATATTGGAATATCAGATTTGGTTTGAATCAGTGAGAACTTGATTGTGAAAAATTATTACGAAGTCGAAGGGCACTATCTAATAATGCCCATCAATCATTAAAATCCAACATAAACCCACCCCCCCCCCCCCCCCCCCCCCCCCCCCCCATACACAAAAATATTATCTAACCGCGTTACAAGACCACCAAATAACTTCATGTGTAGAGGATTGAAAATCGAAAAGTCAATAAGAATTTATATCATCTCTCTAATTGGTATGATTTTCAAAATCTATTTTTAGAAAACTCTAAAAAATTAAAAATTAATTTGACAAAAAAAATGAAAAAATCATAAACAATTATCAATTTTATATAATTTTATTTTATGTGAAGATAAAAATAAGTTTTAAAATTTTAAAAATATCTTTTTGATGTTTATTTTCATCAGGCTTGGACTGATAATTAATGGGCGAGCCTCGCTGAACAAAAATTTAAGTCCAATATTGATTTAGGCCCATCTACAACACCACATAAAATGGGCTTTTACTGAGCCCACATTGCACTCATGCGCTGCTGAAGGCAAGGTAGGCTACATTGCTTGAAAGAACGGTTGGGCCCAAAAAACCGTATACCCGCCCAACCCACATTGACCCACTCCACCACTCACAGTTTAAGGGTGTTGGCGGGTTGAATTGAACGGGTTACACACACAATTTGCGTGAGTTTTTGTGAAGTTTAAAATCTTACACCAGCCCAAACAACCAATTTTTTTTTTTTTTTTGTTATATAAGGTATCCTGAATCAGCTTACGCGCACCAAACAACCAACTCAATCCGCCAGTTCTTCTAGATTAAATCGAACATTTCAACCTTGAACAAATCTTTTCATTTTATTTTATTTTTTTTAAAAAATTCATTATATGTTTGGCTAGACTATTATTGAAGTTTCCTAAACACTTGCATATCAAACATTTTATTTTTATTTTGTAACTTTACAATTGCACTCTAAATCTCAGGATTTTAGAATGCATTTATACAATATGTTAAAATTTACAACCTGTCTATCCCTTTGGTTTAAAATTGTCAAAATACTAAACCAATATGTTAATTTTGGGATTGGTAATGTGTTAAGAAATTGTCAACCCACTAAGAGCGGTTTAATTGAGATTATTTTTCTCAAACCAACCGTCGCATACCCTACATAATCAACCACTACGCTTTGTTTAGTAGCCAGAACTTGGGACTTCTTCTCTTTAAAAGATTTCAAGTTTACATTACTTAATATATGTCGAATAAAAAACTGTATGTAAGTACTTGGAGTTTAATTTAGATGAAATCTGTAGGGGTGAGTCTGGTCCGGATTGGATCGGATTGGGTAAAATCAGGACCAATTCGTTATCTACGGTTCTTAAAAAATTAGAACCAATCCAATCCGTTTAAATCATGGAACCAATCCGAACCAATCCATTTAAATGCGGATTGGATCGGTTTAGGATTACGGGTTCACATAATTAAACAACAAAAAAATATATATATAACACTTTAATTTCATGAAAATATAAACATATCGCTATATTAGTTCTACAATAGCAACATGTTTTTCTATAATAACAACATACTGTTCTAGAATTTAAATAATCATAAGAAAACTGGATTCACCATAAAAACTTAGACCTTTATAAGTTAAAACTAAAAACTAACAAATAAAAGTAATAAAAGACGATATATACAGGTTTAGGTTTAAGTTTAGGTTTTATATAAAATAAGAGAAGATACTATGAGAGAGGATGTATAATAAAAATATAGACTATTTGTATACGGTCCGGATCGGTTTCAATCCGGAACCGTGTGGTTCAATCCGGAACCAATCCGTGGACTACGGATTTTTAATTCTTTAATCCGGAACCGAACCACGGATTCAAAAAACCAATCCAAACCTATCGGATTAGATTGGACGGGATCGGATTACGGATTTCACGGATTGCTTGCTCAGCCCTAGAAATCTCTAACATCACAATAGTTAAAAAAATAAGGATAAACTACTAATTGGTCCTAATAGTTGGACTTAATTTCCATCAACTTTTATTGAAAATAAGTCGTAGTAAAATTGTGGTTAAAAATAATTTTTTATGATAATTTTTTACATATGTCACTAAAAATTGACAATTAGTGACTTTTTTTGTCATGTTTTTTAAAAATTGTCTTTAAAATTTATAATTAGTGACTTTTTTCTATGATGAATTTTTCAAACTATGGCTGGAAGTTGAAAATTAGTGATATTTTTTGTGACAATTTTTTTAAACTTTCGCTAAAACTTATAATTAGTGACATTTTTTCTGACAATTTTTAAAATATCGCTGAAAATTAATAATTAGTGATATTTTTTTAATAGTATTTATGAAAAATATTGTTAATTATTATAAGAGCTATTGAATAATAAGTCCAGCTATTAAAATTTATATGCAAGTCCAAAAAAAATAAAGGGGTGTTGCATGTGTCCCATACATTCACATTAAGGGAGGGAGAGTCTTGACGTAGCCCACCTATGAGACAACATGCACTGGCCAAGGAAAGTTGAGGTGTTTAGTAAGCACACCAGAGAAGTCATAGCCAAATGCCCAGTCAGGGGTGGACGTGGGTGGGCTGTGGTCACGGAATTTCTAATTTGTCATCTATTTGTCAGATTAGCAGATTAGAGAAAATCAATCCGCATCCGTCTGCCAATCTGGCGGATGTGGATTGAGCGGATTAGCGAGTTGGCAGATGAATGTGAATCAGTTTGGCGGTTTAAAATTTTATAAATTTTTAATATAATTCAATTTATGCACTTTCTAAAAAAAATATATATATATATATTATAGTCATTGACTTAAAAAAGTATTAGAATCACTACAAATCTCATCCAAAGAAAGAAAGTTTGAAATTTTATAATATTACAATCACTGCATACCTTATCCACATATTACAATCACAGCATGCCTCATCTACATAAAATATCACAATCTGTAGTTCTTAAAATATAAAAACAATTCAAACCACCAAAACTATTAACATAGCACTAATAGAGATTGTATGTCTCTGTATTATTACAATTATATTTGTTTTTGAAAACAAAAACCAAGCAGCATATATCATCTTTTTTATTTATTATTTTTAGAGTTAAATTTAAAAATCAAAAAATATAGATAAATAATACATTTATTTTTTTCAATTCAAAAAATACATTCAGGCTGAAAACTCTTTTTCAACAGAATATTTAAACCATTTTTCAATTGAAAATATAAATAAAATATTTAAACAAATTAAAAATACAAAGTCATACAAGTTATTAAGGGTGCTCGTGGTTTGGCAGTTCGATTGCGGTCAAAAGAATTTCAAATTCCCCATCCGTCCAAAACTAGACAGCTTGAAAAAAAATCAATCCTTAACCGTCCGCTCATCATCATGCATCTATCCAAAATATTCCGGATGAATTTGGTTCAACTAATTTAAAGGGATTGATATATCTGCTGTACAACCCTATGCTCAATTACCCATCTCATCATCAACACCTCCACCATTGGTTTATCTAGAGGAGAACGACATGGATTCAAAAGCCTTCAATATTTATAATACACTAGAGGGAGCGATTGTGATTGAAGCTGCCTATAATATGCTTGCCTCTTGGGTATATTAAAAGAATATACTTACCTTGGGCAATAAAAGAATGGAACCAATTATAGGTCTCCTTTTTTTTTTTTTTTTTTTTATAGTTTATTTATCATCTTGATTTAAAATAATAATAATAATTATTATTATTATAATTATATCGGTGGTTTTTATGATTTGTTTCTTGTGTTAATTTGATTTATATAATTTTAATTGTATCAATTTTGTTTTTTTATTTTTTTTTACACTATTTCAATTTAGTTTAATTAATAATATTTGTTAAGAAATTAAATAGAAATCAAGAATAAATTGTTCATTTAAAAGGAAATGAATCATTTCAAATTAGACTTAACCTCTCGATCACTTTGATAAAGGTTAATAAACTATTTTGTCACGTAAAATTCATTTTAATTTTTAAAATAATATTATTAATTGGGCATAATTGACACAATATAAAAAAAATTAAAAAAAAAATTGAAACAATTAAAAATATGAAGACCAAACTCACAGAAGAGACAAACTACAAGGATTGTAAGTGTAATTTGCAAGAAAAAAATAAAATAAAATTTTGAGATGGTTAATAGTTCCTTCGCCCTTATAAAAGTTTTATGTTCAACTTTAATTGGCGGAAAACACTATTAATATTGGTGAGGGTAGGTGTGGATTTTGATATTAGTGACAGTCCAAGTCGTATATAATGATATCTTTATTTGTTATGGTAGGTATGCTCTTGTTAAGTTCAACAATGCAAATTCTTCAAGTATTTTTGGCCTCTCAATTCACCATTTTGGCGTGTATCACCATTGAAATTTCAAGTCAAGCATGTGGTCACCTAGCTTCATCTGTCAAGTTTTTGGCTGGAGATGTAGTGACAACAATAGGGATGACAACAACACAGACGGGTCGAAATCTTATGCTTTATTTATGAACCTTGTTTTATACTCAACCTTACCCGCTAATTCCATTCCTCATACCCTAATGTTGTGTTTGGTTAGGGGATTTGGAGAGGGATTTGGAAAGGAAAAGGGAAAAGGTGAGTGAAACTAGGTGAAATGTAAGTATATTTTATTTACATTTCACCTAACTTTTTCTTTTCTCTTTCCAAATCCCTTCTCAAATCGCCCAACCAAACACAACGTAATCCCATTTGACCCGGCCGTGCTAATTGTTTAGTTTTCAATTTAAAGAAAATTGAGAACGAGTCAAGTTAAAATTTTTTGCCATCCCTAATAACGACACCTTCATATTATAATCTTCTAACAAGGATTTCAACTCCATTTGTTATTTTTTCTTCAATAATAACAATTTATGCCACTTGTTCCACATGTTATTTTATTTGACTAATAAACTATAATAATAAGCCTTGTAAGTCATTGCTCATTATGAAAAATAAGAAATTTTCATTTGAAAAAAAGAGAGAGCAAATTATGATTGTAGTCGTTGTACTTTGGTCTGTATATCATTTTAGTCCATGTGATTTTAATTAGTTCAATTTTGACCTTGAATTTATAATTTTGTCTCAATTTAGTTCAATTACTTATAACTTTTAGCATTTTTTTAATGAAAAATATGTACATAAATATCATGTGCTATATTTTTAAGGGTAAAATTATGAATTTATCAAACTCAGTAAATTAACCTCACCCAATTTAGCATTAATTTTTCTTAAAATAAACTAACGATATTATCAATTGGACCTAATTGATGTAAAATTTAAAATTAGGAGTCAAGATCGAATCAATTGAAAGTGTAGGAATCAAAGTGATAAAAGAGGTAAAATATAGAGATTACGGATATAATTTGCCCAAAAAAATCTCCAAGATTGAAGATATAAAGAACACAACGACCCACTTAATTAGGACAAAAGACTGATGATAGCAATTCACCATTAAAATGACAATCATAGCTCTCGTCTCATAATCATTTTTAAAACAATAATTATGACCTTTTGTACTCTACTAATTTAGCCTCTCACGTCTCTTTTTAAATGGTCAAGTATAACCCTCCAAAAAATAATTTAAGTGTGAAAAATTTAACCGCAAATTACATTCATAATCTCGGTAATTAATCTCGGTATTAATTTTATCATTAAACTTTTCATATTGTAATAATTTAGTCCAATTAATAATATTTTTTATAAAAATTAAACTAAAATCAAGAGATAAAATAGTCTTTTCATTCACTTCAAAGTGATTGAGGGTTGGTATTAAATTTGAAATAATTTATTTCCTTTTGAAAGGATTAGTTTGTCAATGATTTTTGTTCAATTTCTCAACAAATTTATTGATTGAACAGAATCAATACAGAGTGCAAAATTAAAAGATAAAATCAAAACAATAAAAATTATAGAAATTAAATTAACATAAAATGCAAATTACAAGAATCAAGAGTATAATTTATCCAAAATTTAAAGTGAAGTGTTAAATATAATTATTCTGTTATATACACTGTGGAAATGAGGTCAATCAATAGGGATGATAACAAGACAGACGGGTCGGAACCTTATTTCACCTTGCTTTATTTATGAACGTTGTTCCATACTTACCCGCTAACCCCTTTCCTCATACCCTAACCTCCTTTGACTCAACCCAATTGTTTAGTTTTCAATTTAAGGAAAGTTGAGAACGAGTTAAGTCAGAATTTTTTGCCATCCCTAATAACGACACCTTCATATGATGATCTACGAACAAGGGTTTCAATTCCGTTTGTTATT
Source organism: Camellia granthamiana (assembly GCA_036172215.1). Classification (NCBI taxonomy): domain Eukaryota; kingdom Viridiplantae; phylum Streptophyta; class Magnoliopsida; order Ericales; family Theaceae; genus Camellia; species Camellia granthamiana. The sequence continues at coordinate 6,175,607 of CM069913.1, read as the reverse complement.
TTTCTTCAGTAATAATTTATGCCACTTGTTCCATATGTTTTTTTATTTGATTAATAAACTATATTCACTACAAGAAATTACATTTTTCATAATACAACAAAATATGTTGCTAAAAGAAAAAACTCGTCGGTAAAAAGTTTCGCTGACACATGGAGATACGTCGACAACCCGTAGGTAAAAGTGAGTTGGCAAAACTTTTTGCCAATGAAATTATCATTGCGTTGGTAAAAGTAATGCCTTTAGCGACAAACATAATCGTCGGTAAAAGCCTTCATCCATCGTCGACCATTTACCTTGCGTCGGTAAAAGTAGTTCAAATATGATGATTGTGTGACACTTTTCCCGACACAAATGTGCGTTAGTAAAAAATATATTTTTAGCAACACAATATGAGTAGGCAAAAATAGACTTTGGCTACACATTTACGTCGGTAAATGTTACCATTTGCTGACGATTTGTTTGTCTATAAAGCTTTACTTTTGGCAACGACAAATTTGCACTGGCAAAACAATACACTTCCAACAACACAATATAAGTGGGCAAAAATAAACTTTTGGCAACACATTTGCCGATAAGTTGTTTATCGAGAAAGCTTTACTTTTTGGCAACGACAAACTTGTAGCGATAAAAATAATTGAAAATCATTTATATTTTTTTATAAGATTTACAGATTTACAAGAGGCATCCTTCAGACACCACTATTACAAACTAATAACATTGATATGAAATCACCTAAAGTTGATGTGCAGGAAAAAAAAACACTGCTAATGCTACTTTTAGAAGCAATGTATAAAACCTAAAAGGCTAAACTCACTAAAATACCCAAATACATCCAAATTGTGAACTTACAGTAGAAACAACATATAACAAAATGAAAACATAAAACTAGCAAAGAGAGGCAAAACGGCATGACAATCACCCACAAACTTACAACAACCCAAATGTTTATTGCATATTGACTACCTTGGCTTCCCTAAGCCCTTTTCTTGTCTTTCAATGGTCCTCTTGGAATTTTACTGAGAACCTTGGCATCAAACACTGCATACTGTTTCTTGATCTCGATCATTGCTTTCTCTAAAAACGAATAAATCTAGTCCTCGTACTTCTTATACAGTATAGGCACCGTGTGTAGCAATACGAAAGCTATTTCATCAAAATCACAATAATTAAGACTAGGTACAGTCTATAAACAAAAACCTACATTTGATAAATCAAAAAAAGAAAAAAAAGTTTGTTGTCATTACATATGTAGAGTAATGTCAAAAAATTGCAGCAACTTCCCAAAATTAAAGATATCCACAAGCCAGCAATCACCTATTCACCAAAATAGTCTCTTAGAAGACAATAATTAAACACACATGCAAGGATTGAGTATCACCCTTGGCATACAAAATTCAGCAATTGGTTTAAACCAACTAATGAATTCCAACATCAACAAGCACTAGGAATCAAATTCATTTGGCAAATAGGTCAAAGAAAGGACTAGCCATGAAGCATGGACACTTTAAAAAAGTTAAAATAACTTGGAATCCAATAATAAAACGAATACAATGTAAATTCATATTGTGGAAATATGCAAGGCACACCAAATCAAAAAATTACTTAAAAAATCGATTTCAAACACCATCCAAGTCTCTAGTGTCAACATCAGTAGTGCTGTTGCCAAATAAATCAATTACCAAAAAAAAAAAAATGTTTGATTCCTAAAAAATATAACATTATATATTTGAAAATAACATTATATGTTTATGTGCTTACAATATATATATTTGAAAATGATTTATGCAGAGAACTAAAAAATAAACAATAAATCATATCTTATGGTGGGCCATCTGGGAAAACAAAAATCCCTCTCCCATGAGGCACACATCTAGAGAAGCAATAACCATTTACAAGACTCTAAATAAAGACCACTATTACAAATTAATAACATTGATATAAAAACACCTAAAGTTGATATGCAGGCAAAAAAACACTGCTGATACTGCTTTTAGAAGTAGTGTATAAAACCTACCATTTAGAGAAATTTTACTTATAAAAGCATATAGGGAAATTTTTGCTGCTTGCACTTTTTAACCAGGATTCACCATCCTTCCCAAAATAAGAGAATTACAAAAACTCATAACATATAACAATCAACAAATTAAATGCATTTGGAATCTAATTCAAGCAAATTGTTAGAATAAATTCAGATGATGTTCCTATATTTCGAACTATGCAGGGAAAGACTCACAAAACTTTTCCAAGCATGTAACACCTCATCAAATGAAAATTGTTCTACCCCACAGCCAAAAAAGAAGAAGAAAACAGTAGAAAAGAGCAAAACATCCCAACGTGCAAAATAATCCCCTAAACTGCAAACAACCATCCAATGCCCAGAACAACTCTACAGTAGCAGTAAAACCTGGCTGGCTGCAACTCTGTTGCAGCAAGATTAAGCAACAACAGGCACCATGAAGAAATAATAGCAGCTTACAGCAACAGCAAAGTGGTTATACCCCAAATTTGCAACATCAACAATAATAACTCCCCATTCAAAGGCTCAGACAGCTAGACTCCCCCTCACAAGCAAAGCGTAATTTGGTTTAGATTGAACAGAAAGTCATGCATAGAGTACTGCAGACCTGCCACACAACTCTTGGCCCAGAAAGCTACTCTTAGTTTGTCGTGTATTGTCTAAAAATAAGCGTGTAATGTAAATGAAGAGTTATTGTGTGGTAGGCTACATTTAGAATTAATTTCATCCACATAATTTGAAACTGCATAAGTTCTGAGTTCTAATGACGCTATTATTTGAATTGTCATAACTATATTACAACAACTGAGTACTCCAATGAGGCTGTTATTCAAGTTCCCAAATTTTGAGATTGTTATTCTTGGTGTCAAATTTAGCACAAATTTTAACATTTCTATCAACAAATGTATTTCATAGAGATCCAATAGTGATTGGAAAGATGAGATGATGGTTGTGCCAAAAAATTACACAAGCATTGAATCAAGGTTGTCAAATTTTAACATTTTTCTACTATAACGTAGCCAAAATTCAAATTTGGCACTGTTACAGTTATTAATCTAAAACCAATGATACAAATCTGTAGAAAATAAAATTGTTCACATTAGCATTCCTTAGCAGCATCAAGAGTTTGAAAATGAAAGGTCTGAATTCAAAGAAGAAAAAAAAAAAAGATTGAAATGAGAACAATTTAAATAATATTTTAAAATTTAAAATGAAAAACAATAAACAACATAAACAAACATTATCTGGATACGATGCAATATCTCTGACCCATCAAAAACAACATGGCTTTTAAAACACTATTTATTAGATTGAACCATATCATCATATCATATCCTTGAGTCATGAAATTATGAACAAAATAACAAAGCTTGAATAGAAAAGAAAAAGAGAACCACCTTCTATTGTGGGGGTAGACTTGCCTGTTATTAGAATGGCTTCATAGCACTTTCATCTAAAATAAGCATTTCAGCCGAAATAGACTTATCTACTCCATTTCGACTTGTAGAACATCCAACCGACCGACACAACATCTGGATGCAAGACATCTGTCCTGGAGAGCTCTGCAGTACCAAGGAATAGAAAAAAAATTCGGTGGAATTATCAATCTGACAACATATTTCCCACAACGATGCATCGTTAGAGCGTGGCTATCCACGCTTCCTTGTCTAAGTTTAGTTAAGAGTCTTTAGCCAGCTTTTACCATTAATTTGCTTCAGTGAAAATGTTTTCTCACTAATAACTAAGAATTCTGAATTTGTATCATTCAAGTCAAAGCAACTAAAAATTTGAATCTTTAATGGATTGTTGTGCTGTGGTTCATCAAACCAATACCTAATGCAGGTTGAAGAGTACACATTTTGCCCACAGTTTACAACAATTAGTCATTTCTCAACATAATTGGAACTCTTCCTAAAATATCTTAGAAACGTGTTCCAAAACATCCTCTATTGTTTTCCAATTTCAATCAAAACTGATAGGAATTTCTTTAATTTAGATTTACTAGATGAATCCAAAATTAATTAACCAATTACTAAAATTCCAATATAAAGAAAGAGCAATCACATGAGAAAGACATGATTTAATGTGAAAACCAAAAATGTGAAAATACCACGTGAATCCAAAATTAATTAACTAGTGTCCACCAATACAACTGGCACCCACTTCTCTCTGCATTCAACTGAGATGTATAGCGGTTTGTTATGCTCAGAGCCCTCAGGCAGCAATTCCTTATTAGTGAAGGTTAGAGCAGGCGCAGCACCTCCCGGGAAGACAAGTCCCACCAGTTGCTCTGGAGTTGTGTCGATAGACAGCTTGGCCTTATCCATGGCTGATAGGACGGCTTGTTGGTGCACACGCGAAGCCACGAGCAATCCCAAGATAGATATGTCCGCTTGGACCTTCTTTAGCTGCTTCAGTACAGCTTCTTCCTCTGTTTTTCAGCCTCTTTGTCCTTTCCGGATGCTTCTGGTTAGTCTAGGTGCAGGGGCTTAAAGTACCTCTCGCTCCTAGTCATATGATCCACTTCCTCAGAATACCAAGTATCGTCTGGCAGATTCTGTCCCCAATCTTCATCAGTGTGGGCAACATGCAGATCATTATCTTCCCACCATACCCCTCCGGAAACTAACAGGCAGTTGTTTGGTTCCGTTGTAAGTACCCTGACATCACAATCATTTCCCGCGGGGTCTTTGGTTTTTCCAGCTTTCTGACTATTCTCGGCTCTTCCCTATTCAAACCGCTTCAATGTGGCCTTTTGCTCTGTATCAGCCGTACTAACACCACTCAGTTCTTGAGCAAAATTCTTAGTGTCGGTGCTCTCTGGCAACTCTCCCTTATCCATGGTCGTTCCAGCTCTTGTAGCAGTTCCTGCTTCCGGCTGTTCCAACTTTGGTTGAAATCCCTTATCCACATCAGGCTCGTCACTGAGCCACCCCAAATTATCTGCTGATCCGTTCAGATCAAACCAGTTGATTTGCACATCCCCCGAATCTTGCTCATCGAAGAACTGCAGATTGTTGATTTCTTCCTCAAGGTCGGCTAAGTCATCCAATCCCTGGCTTGGTCCATCCTCTCGGACTACATTGACCTCCATCCCTGTTGGTAACTCCACATCTAGCTTGGCTTGTTTGGTTGGCATAATGTAACAGCACGGGTTGTATTCTTCCTCAGATGAGTCCATGGAGCCCTCAGGTGCTGAACTAACATTCCCATATTCCACCAAGACTATCATGCCTTTATCTACCACGGTTACCACCTCAAGCTCGGGTTGGGATGTGGACGTGTTCATCATGCATAAATCTGTGCTTTTCGGGATGAACAGCACCGGCTTAGGTAGGTGGGAGGGAGTGATGTATATACTGGGGTCGTAAGGGACAGCCAGTGTCTGGATAAGGTTTATTTGTCGGGGTGGAGGGATTTGGTTATGTGGTGGGAGAGGATTTGTAGTGACATTGGGCTTTTCGGGAGGTGCTATCACTTTGTTGTCAATGAGATCCTGAATCTCATGACGAAGTCTAAAGCACTAGTCGGTATCATGACCATGCTGTTGGTGGAATGCGCAGTACTTGGCCGGGTTGTGTTTAAGAGGGAAATGATCGGGCAATGGGTATTGTTTTAACGGTTTCAAATGCTCTTTTCTGATCAGGACCCTCAAGGCTGCAGATAGAGACATGTAGAGTGGGGTGAAAACCCTCTGGCCTCGGGCCTGATGGCTGGAAGTTTGGGAGGTTTGTATTGGCCGTGTTGGCAAAGAGGTTCGCGGTCTTAGGTGTGGTGGTGACCATGCCCACATCTGAAGGCCTTGCAGCTGCATTACTACTTGTAGCCACATTCCTTCTTAGGCTGCTCTTTCTCGTGGTCTATCAGACCCTGCTTCATTACATTCTCTATCTGCACCCCTATTTCATGGAAGTCAGCAAAAGTAGACAGAGGTATGACTATCATCTTCTATATTAGTCTCGATTACAGGTTACAGACCACCATTCGGATCTAGTCCTTCTTAGTCGGTCGAATGGTCATCATGGAGGCCTTGGCCCTCCACCGGGTTACAAAATCGGAGAATTCCTCTTTCGACTCTTGGCGGCTTGCTTCGAGATCACGAGTTGTGACCTCGATCTGTGTGTTGTAGAAATATTGAGCAATAAAAGCCTCAGCCATCTCTTCCCAATTCCTCTTTACAGAGTCTTCAAGTTTAGCATACCAAATGGCCACAATACCCAACAAGGTCTGACTGAAGAGGGATAACTTCTGCAGTCTAGATAGGCCCATCGACCATAGAATGTTTGTGAATAGCCGTAAGTGGACCATGGGATCACTCGAGCCATCAAAGCGGTCTATATGCAGCATTTTAAACCTATCTAGCAATGTCACTGCCGCATCAGTATAGCCATCCTCAATATCCAGGATCGAATTCACACCTTGAACTCGTGTAAAAAGCTTATCAAGCTTGCTCACTTTTAGCGCAGTAAGGTCGACCTCAAACTCAAACGGCATCTCTATTAGGTAAACCAGTGCTTTGGAAGTCTGGGGTGGAACTGGCTCTACCGGAATGTCCGTATTTTCCTGGACATTAGTTGTAATCCCGGGTATTGGAACCCTGACTGGGGATGGATCTAAAACAGAAGTTTTTGCTTGTTGTGGTTGTTGTTGCTGCTGGAGCCTACTGATCAACTCAGCCTGCTGGGCTGCAATTTTCGCTTGACGGGCGGTGATGTCGGCTTGGCGGGCAGTATCTAGCTACATAGCCTCAATGGTCTGTTGGAGTTGGCGGAGCATTTCTTCCATGTTGACTAAGGGATACTGATCTATCAGAACTAGTGTGTACTCCATTTCCGAAGTGGAAGCAGAAAACTAGACTTCACTGAATGAAGGTAACTGTCGAACCAGTCAATTATGCCTGACTCTCCTCCGTCTTGTAACCGGGGGTAGCGAAGCAAACACTGGTTGTTCTCTTACAAGATCCCCAGATCGGTAAAGTCGCCTTACTCGAGTCCAGAGTGCTTGGAGGGTAACTGTCTCGTCTGAAGCAATTGTGAAAGACTACTTTGCAAAAAGAAAATAAAGCAAAAGAAACAAAAATCAGAAACTACACAACACCTCGGCCTAGACAGAAATAACACACAGTTGCAATCTTAAGCTGGATAACTGTACTCAAACACTGATTTCTGTCCCAAATTTCTGCCTCAAAACTGATACCCTCAAACTAATACCCAGACTTGCAACTAATACATACATTCCTGCAGAGTTTCACTCTAAAAGCACATATCAAGTAAGTGAGAGCCAATACACCCCTATGATGGGGTAGAATTACCCTGTCCTAATTTCGTCAAGAACTAGGGATTCACTACGCAAACAAGCGGTTTCAAACAATTCCTGCATTCGGGTGAGAAACCTGTCCTAGTTTGGAACAGTCTCTATAGCTTTTGATAAGTGACTAGGTCAATTGGTCAAAAAAAGTGTACCTCAGCAAAACCACCTAATATACCTCTCACACCTAACACTGAGAAGTGAAAGGAGGATCAAACAGTATAGCAGTAGTCCAGATCCAAGGGTTGTGTACCCATCATGGCACAGCCCACAACCGGTCAGCCTTTTGGTACGCTTTTTCAAGCGAGCCTCTGGCAAACCGTTCAGGAATAGCAGATGGAAAACACTGTGACTTAAGCACACCAATGCAAATGCAAATGCAAAGAAACATATAAGTGTAGATAAAACAACATATCATGAGTTCAAATCAAGTTCTCTAATTCCCTAGCAGAGTCGCCAGAAACTGTAGACTTGCCTTTTTCTCGCGCCCCGCCTTTCGAAAAGGGTTTAAAAAGAAAGGCCTCATAGTTCGGACTCCCGCAGTTCTGAATTTAGTCTCACAAATGCAATGTGAAACTGATAAACACCAAAGAGCCCAATTCGGCAAATCTTTTTGGAAAATCGATTTTAAATCAAATATTGCCAAAATTAGACTGTTTTGCCAAATATAGAGTCGCCATCTAAATATTTTATTTTTTAGAAAAATTTAGGAAATCCTAACTCGTGCCAAAGGCCACATGTCCGTCATCACCAAAGTTGTCTCGGCTCGGGAACTTAGGTACGAGAGGGGAAGGTCCTGAAATGAGCACCCCCGCTCGCCCGATCAAAGATCGACCTCTACTAATCATGATATGATTTTTTTATAAACCTTATGCATTCTTGTTCTGGTTTATTAAACTAACTTTACTATGTGATGCACACAAGCAAGTATAGACTAAAACGCAAAAATTAGAACATTTCTTGTCATGTTTGTTTTGCAAAAATGGTTTGAATTTACCACCCTTAAGTGGGATTAAAAATGCGGATTTGCCACTAAATATAGTGGGCTTAAAACATGATTTTGCCATGACAAAGTAGGCTTAAAACACACATTTAATGAATTGTTCCAATTCAAACAACAAAGCCTTCATCCACAGGCATTCATGCAGTTTAGCATTTAAGCACATAGTCTCATGGCAAGCATGCGAAATATAGCAATATGACAATCACACTCATGCAAGTACGCTAAAGGATAAAACTCACTGAGTACTTTGAGCCAAAACAGAAAACTAGTTAGAAAAAATGCATGATCCTAACTATACAAGATGTCTAATGTAACACATGCAAAGAATGCAATTAATAGGCTCGGCTACTAATATGGCATACGAATCAATTTGATAATATGCGATTTAAGCACGTATTCAAAGAAGATAGTGAAAATGCAATGCAGTTTGAATAATGCGCCGAGTCTCGGTGCATGCAATACGAGATGAATGGATGCAAGCATGCGATATGCTAATCGAAACATGTCCCTAATCTAACCATCGAAAGTAATTAAATAAAAGGGAGAAAGACGTGGGGTTGGAAGACATACACACACGCACGCACACTTATTACAACATTACGCCCTCACGAAAGAGGATCCGAATGAATAAACTAACTAGCTACGCTAATTAAGCTAACCATTACAAGACAAAACTACTTAACTAACTATTTGTAAGCTAATTATTACAACAATTGAAACAAATTAATTAACTTATTCTAAGCTAATTAAAATATTACAAAACGGAATTGAAGAATTAGTTACACTAACTAATTAAGTACAACACTTGAATTAACTAGCTATTTGAAGCTAACTAAAGCAACTAAATGGCCTCGAAGGCGAGGGACGCATGCATGCTTGGTTGGTTTCCTCCTGAAAATCCACCGCCTTGCCATTGCAGCCTCTGTTTGCACATTTTTTTATCACCAATGGTGCTACCAACTTCCAGAATGCCTCTGCTCCAACTCAGGAGCACACTTGTGCAATTTTTCATCGATGGCCGGTCAGCTACCAATGGCAGCCGTCGGCTACCATTAGTGGCCGGTCAGCTGCTACTGGTGGTCGGTCGGCCATTGTTGATGGCTGTCGACTACCCCTGCCCTGAACTTCCTTTTTTGCTGCAACAGAGAGCAAATAGAGGCAATGCAGTGTATTCTCAAGGAGTGTATGTACTGCTACCCTCCTTATCATCACACAAGCTCAAGGGAGTGTAGCTCTTGGTCCTCAAACCATTAACCAAGCATTTTCCATGCATGATGGCTAAGGAACCAAGCTTGTACAAGCTTAATGAATGCACAAACAAGATTAAAACAACCACCACCCTATCATGCATGATAAAGGGTGACAGTGACCAAGGAAAGTGGCACATTTCATCACTTCGAGTATGAAACGTCCCATTTTCCTCATGTTCGAATTAACGTCCGATCCGAACACATATAATGTAACACGAAAGATGCTTTATCTTGCCGCTTTTACTTGTTCATTTTTGTTTACTCATTTTAGCTTACCAATTCATTCTTTAATTGATTAAGTCCAAGGTAAGTGTCCTCTAATGGAAAGAGGGTTTAAACCACAAGTGCCTTGAGCATGAAAGAGACCTCATGCCGTGGATAATGAACTCCTGAAGGAATTAAATCATTAAGCATGAATGTCTCAATTTCACACTTAAGCCCACAAGGGGTTCAAAGCCACTTTCAAAACAAATGAAAGGTGAAGAATAGAAGGAGGTTGCAGAGATGTTAAGTGCTAGAATGGAGTGCAAAATAACACTAAATCATGCCATTAACTCAAAAGAAAGATGATCAAGGCATTGAAACAACAAACCAGTGAAGTAAATTGCACTACAACCATACCATACAAGGCTCAAAGAAGCTAACCAGCCCAAAACAAAGCTAAAGCAAGTCAAAACAGTAGCAAAAATATGCTGAGATCAAGTTACAAAATGCTAGAAAAACATGCTCGCATGTTAAGCTATCTAAGCATGCAAACAAGACATAAGGAGGGGAGGCTAACCTCTCCAATTTTGGACTTCAAAAGAAGGTTTTTACCACTGAAAAATCTCTAAATTTCAGTGGTTAAAAGGCCCAAAAATTTTGATTTAAAAGTGATGAAAGATGGCACAAAAGCTTAACAAGCTAAGAGACAAGAATGGTGGACCACCCCCCTAACTCCAAAAGGCATTAACCACCATTTTTAAACCATAAAAACAAAGGTTTTTGGAGTTCAAAACCAGCTCAAAAACAGTGTAAAAATAATGCAAAACAAGTATGGAAATTAAGCTTAAGTGAGGTAGGTGCAATACCTTTGAAGCAAAATGCAACTCAGCCACAAACTCAAGCTCAAATCCCCTTTCAAGGCTCAAACAAAACTCCAAGGGACCTCAGCTCAAAGGTGAGAGTGTTTAGTTAAGGGTTGATGTGCAAAAATGTAGAGAAACCAAGCAAGTGTATGCAAAATAACAAGAGAGAGAGAGAGAGAGAGAAAAGTCTAGAGAGAGAGATATATTTTTGACCCAAAATTTCTAACCCTCAAAAATGGGGGAGGACACCCTCTATATATAGAAAAACAAGGTTTGAGCTTGAATTCATCCTACTATACACGTGTATGGAGATGCAGTTCAGTGAGCAACAACTGGCACAGCTGGCAAACAAATATCTGAAAAAGGAGAAAAATGGTCGTCGGCCACCACTAGTAGCCGACCGGCCACCAATGTGGCTGACCGACCACCAACATAGCCAACCGGCTGCCACTTATGGCCGACAGGCACAAGTCATAGCCAATAGGCTGTGGGGCTGGTCGACAAGCCACCATCTCCTCCAGACTTGAAACAACAAGCTCTTGGTCCACAACCAAGCACAAAGCAGATAAGGTTCAAAGGCACCCAAGACAAGGCGCTCGGCCAAGAACTTCGGGCGCTCAAAACAAACACGAGCATACAAAATCATCGAGTGTTCAAACGATGACGTCTAAGTCTTGAGGATGGTCAAAAATGGGGTGTTTGCAGTTGTCCCTCTTTGACAGAACTCGGAAGTCATGAAATGACGGGAGTGAATGTCAAAGCCCAGAGACGACCCATTTTTGACAAAACCGAAGACTTGGACAAACAATCAAGTAAAACAAAGAATAGTTGCACCCGCAGGCTGCCTACGTATCCCTTTGCAAGGAATCAAACCAGCGTAGTTTTGGGACAAGATGCAAAATGAAATGCACGATGCGAGAATATAGCTTATGATCATGCAATGAGGCTGTAATGAAACATTTAGATGCAAGTGTCATACAAAGAAATGTTACATTTGAACAAACCGAAACATGGTACAACAAACTTAAACATGAGCAGAAGTAAGTAAACATGAACTAAACCACATTTCATACAGAAATGATGTAAGAAAATTATGCAATCTTAACTGCGCATCACGCAGGAAAGGCAAAGACTAACACAAATGTCGGGCACACCCGAGCCATCAAACAAGATTCCAATGTGTTGCACGTGGAAGGAAAGAAGGGATGGTGTAAACACTGGGACACGCTCAAATGTTTCTAAACAAAAACGTCCTAAAGCGTCGCACGCTAAAGAAGAAAAGGCGACGAGAACAATGGGATGTGCCCAAATGTCTCTAACCGAAGACATCCTAACGTGTCACATAGGAGAGGAGAAAATGGGAACGAGAACACTGGGACGCGCCCAAGTGTCTCTAATCGAAGACGTCCTAACGCGTCGCACGCGAGAATAGAAAAAGGCGACGAGAACAACGGGATGTGCCCAAATGTCTCTAACCGAAGACGTCCTAACGTGTCACACGCGAAAGGGGAAAAAGGCAATGAGAACACCAGAACGCGCCCAAGTGTCTCTAATCGAAGACGTTCTAATGCATTGCACACGAGAGAAGAAAAGGCAAAGAGAACACCGGGACGCGCCCAAATGTCTCTAACCGAAGACGTCCTAACGCGTTGCACGCGAGAGAAGAAAAATGTGACAAGAACACCGGGACGCGCCCAAATGTCTTTAACCGAAGACGTCCTAACGTGCCGTACGTGAGAGGAGAAAAAGGCAACGAGAACACCGGGACACGCCCAAGTGTCTCTAACAAAAAAAGAGTAGTATAAACACCGGGGGACACCCGAATGCTTCCAACCAAGACAAGGTGTTCAAGGGACAGGAATGATCTCACCTAGAATTCCTCTGAATGAACCGTACATACAATATCGTCTAGTTGCACTAGCTCGGATGTGACCATACATACAATATCGTCTGGTTGCACCAGCTTTGAATGAACCATACAATATCGTCTGCATAAGAAAGAAACTCAACAAGCATAACATAGCAAGAGTGCATGTTCTATGCAAGACGAATAACCATGACACAATGTTAAGGACATGTTTCATGCACAACATGCAAGGAACAAAACAGAAGCATATTCTATGCAACGAAAATTGGAGCATGTTCTATGCAACACCAAAATGCATATTCCATGCAATAATAGCAAACATATGTCCTATGCAACAGGTACGAACAATTTCTATTTAAATGTAAGAGCATATACAATGCAATATAATGCAACATGCATATTCTATGCAAAATAACAACAACGTATATATTATGCAAAGCATGTTACGCACTAAAGTACACAATGCATGTCAATGCACAATTAAAAGCACGTTCTATGCTAAAATACAAAATGCATGACGCACGCCTCGCATATGTAATGAAGGAATGCGTAGCTTACGCAAGAATGAAAATGCATTCTAATGTGACAAGTTCAAAAGCAACTCTTTGATCTACCTCTTAGAAGGGTTGCAATATACAAAAAGGATACACTTCGTCCAATAAGAGGCAAACAATGATCACCGAGAACATAATTTCAAGCCTCTGCAAAGATGATCCGAGCTCGACCGTAACTTTTCCTTGCACCTCCTTGGGAAGTAGGGACCAACACAGTAGAAAAACATCAAAATAGGAGCACTAGGAACTGAAAGGCCACCAGGGAGGGGTGTCGGCCACCCATCGGCCACCCCTAAGCACTGTCGGCCACAAATTGATCCTGTCGGCCGCTAATGGTGGCCAGTCGGCCACCGATGGTGGCTATCAACCATCGATGGCAGATTTAGGGCAGAATAGACATTTCACCTTGGGTCTTTAAGTATACTCATCTATACTTCATTTCCCCACAACCTCAAGTCCAAAAATCTCCCTCATTCCTCTCTAGACCTTCCTTCTTCTTAGATCCGAGCATTATACGCTTTTTCCAACGCCCTATAAACATTTTCTTCGCTAAACCCTCGTAGTTTACTCCGTTTTGAACCGATCGAAAGTCGATTTCGATGCTTCTTTCTTCATTTCCATCACTTGAGATTTATTTCCCTCGAGTTTCTCTTGGGTTTGGTGCCCTTTTCCGGGCTTTGACTTTTTCTTCCCCTTTCTCTTTCCTAGGGCTGACTTTTGGCCTTTTCTACCCATTTTCCCCATTTTTGACCACTTTCTCATCTTCTTTCGAGATGGCGGACGACATCCCACACGACGGAGCTTCTCCAGAAATGGAGGTGGATCCAGAGCTTGTGCCACTGCCACTCAGCGTTTGACCTTTCGACCCGGCGACATATCATCCCGAGATACATGTGCTACCACTTGATAACATTCGTCAGTTCAGAGGGTTTGCACGAGAAGCACCAGAGGACCTCTTGCTGCACGAGCCAGAGTCTCATTTATCTTATGGCGCCTCCGAGGTATACACTGTATTCTTACATTTTCCCAATGTACCTTGCATTACTTGCCTAAATCACAATTTTGCACTGTATTACTTAAATGGCCTTTCATCTGCTTGTCGTGAATACAGAGGGATTCACACGCCATCAGAGGATATGGGACCACCTCCGCGAGGGAGTGGTACATGGAGCTCTCCAACGATGTTCGCTATATCATCGATGAGGCTGGCTTTGGCTTGTTCTGCATGGGGCTCTCACGTCTCATAGCGAGTAGGCCTTTACTGGATGCCTTAGCAGAGAGGTAGTGGGATACCACCGACTCCTTTCACTTCTCTACCGCAAGGGAAATAACGATGACTCCCTTCGATTTCTCTATGCTCACTGGCATAGAGGTGGGGGGTCATCCGATTCCTTACGATAGTGATATGGGCGAGTGGGAGGCCAGTTGGATTTATCTACTGGGGGATACACCCACTTATCTCTCGATTAGGGATGGTTCAATGCACCTGGTTTGCAGATCATTATAAAGGGACAGGACCAGCGACCCGAGAGGAGACCGAGCAATATGCCCGAGGTTTCCTGATGTTCCTCTTTGGCACTACCTTGTTTGCCGACCAGACGAACACTGTTGGGCTATATCTCATAAGCGCCTTTGTGGACTTGTCTTGTGTCCGATTCCATGATTGGGGCAGCGCTGGCCTGGCCACCTTATACGGATACATGAGCTCGACCTCCTGCAAGAGTAGACATTTGATTGGAGGCTATTGGAGGGCCTAGGTGGTATGATTTACTTTTCTGTTTTGCATTTCTTATCGTGCTTTCTGCTATGCACTTTCTGTACACTACCCATACTGTACACTGTACGCACGCAGTCTGATTTCTGCCTTACACCCTCTATACACTACACACGCATTCTGCTTTCTGCACATTCTCTATATTCTGCATTCTCTGCACATTTCATTTTCTGGACATAGCACACATACTCTGTTTTCCACATTACCTGTGTTTGTCTGTGGTATACTCACTGTTGCCCTTTCACTTTCTGTAGCTATGGGTATATGCCTATTTTTTGACACTTGCCCTAGAGCCAGAGGTGGAGATGCCTCTTGTCGTGCCATACTCGGACCGGTATGACGGGAGGTGCCAGCAGAGGACCCGGGAGTCCTTCCCATTATTCCGTCGATTCTTCGACACTATGACTACGACTAAGGTAACTTAAGATTCACTGTTATTTCCATTTTCTTTTGATTCTGATTTATATCGCAATATCTAATGACAACTAACAATCTGTGCATTCTCTATTTACAGATCACTTAGCAGCATTGGGCGATGATGCCTGAGGGAGTTAGGGATCAGTTTGCTGGTGCTCGAGAGGCTTCCCGCTTCCGGCTCCTGTTCGAGGGCCCAGTTTGTCAGGTATGGTTCTTAGGGGAGCGGTTCTTACGCCAGACCATCGGCTTGCCCGAGCCGGTAGTTCCCATGCCACTTCCGACATATATGAGAGCCACAGAGAAATTCACTTTTCAGGAGATGATTGATTTCACCAGGGGCTGGGATGCTGACTTTTTCCGAGTCGATGGTGATTATACAGCCTTCATTCAGACATATCTCATGCCACCTCTGATCGGCGCCAGTGAAGGTGAGAGAGCGAGGGCTCCAGCACACAGAGAGAGAGACAGAGGGGCCAGGGCGACCAAGACCCATGGTATGAGAGATTTTCAAATGAGACAGAGGAGAGGATAGCCAGAGCTGCCTACTACACTCATTTGTTGGCGGCATATCGGGGAGGCTTACCAGATCCCTATTGAGCCTGCACCAGCCGGGCACGAGCTTGTCGGGGTTCAAGGCCTGACTCCAGTATGTACCATAATTTACATTTTGCATGTTCAATTCACTTCAGTTATGCTTATAGAACATTGATCCTCTCAATGCACTTGCATGCACCTATAAAGTACACCGGGCAGGCTCTCGAGCTAGCTTCCCTGATGGAGATGGTACAGAGGAGCATGAACCTACTCAGCTTCTACAGGATTCCGGTAATTTCCTTCAGGTCGCACTTCATGTTATGAAACTTTCTGCCGATACATTAGCATTTCAACTGTAATTTGTTCCACACTGCACTGATCTGATACATTGCATTCAAACACTGCATTCATACATACACTCATGCTGCATATCATCTTTGCATCTGATACATACCGCGACTGATGTATTTGAGAAACTGCCCTTTTTAGATCCCAGCCACACCGGACGCTCTAGCGGGAGTTGCAGCAGGACCATCGATGCCTCCTCCAACAGCAGAGAGAGGGAGACGGGAGACTCCAGCACACAGCCGAGGAAGAGCTAGGGGCGCCCGTGACGAGAGTGGCCCTTTAGAGCCCGCCCTGGACGATGATGATGATGAGACAGGCAAGAACGAGGAGGCAGCGAGTCCACGGTCAGAGTCATCTGAGGATGGAGATGACGACGTTGGCTCAGATTCTGAGGGTGAAGATGATGCTGAGGCGGGTTCAGCAGCTAGCTCAGATATGGGGGCCTCTGACAGTGGCGCCGATGAAGATAACTCTAAGTCCATGCCCAGGAAGAGGACAAAAAGGGCCTTTCGATCCTAAAGTGGCTGGCGCTGATTCATATGTTCTTGCTTAGTCTCTTTTTGCTAGTAGTGTTAACACATTGTACAGTTTTATTTTCTTAAAAAAAAGACTTGTACTCTTTTGTAAAAAAGAAACCATGATTAGAATGAAAAACAGCTTTGAAAAAGTGTTGTATTTTGCATCCTGAGCATCGTATTGCACCACATTGCACAAAAACGAGATTGATGGAAATTGAACATTGTACATTGTATTGGCAATTTCTTAATCAGGTAATGAACTGACCAACACATAACAAACAGAGTAAAACAACTCAATGAACAACTAACGATAACAACTCGATAAGCAATGCAACAACTTGATAAATAAAACAACACCAATACAACTCGATAAGCAACACAACAACTCGATAAACAAATCGAAACAACACAAAAGCAACTCAACAAAACTACTAAAATAAGACAGCATAATGCACCAAGAGCAGAACAAAACATACATTCTTATCACTCTCAACACATAGATGGACCAAAGGACCAACCAGGAGGCCATCGGCCATAAACAGAGGTTGTCGCCACCAGTGGTGGCTGTTGACCACCAATGATGGCTAGTCGGCTACAAAAGGTGGCCGGTCGGCTACCAGCACTAGCCAGTCGGCCACCAGCACTAGCCGGTTGGCCATCAGTGCAAGAGACCTCCAGATTGTTGCCACCTGTCTTCCACTCAGTGCCTTATCTTCTACAAAAGTTGGGACTTCATATTCTTCACCAAAAAACTCTCGAATTGGATTGCAACTTTAGATAGCTCAGAAAAAGTGAATTTCTGGGGTTTCGGGATAAATGCACTATTCTCATTAAGTCGTACCCCACTGTGTCTTTCGTTTCTACATGCCATGGCTAGGTGTTGGAACCCGGTTACGCATGTTTTAAGCTTTGGGGGATAAGAGATATGCCTTACAATTGAAGAATTCCAAGTTCTGAGGAATTCCGGCGTGATGAAGAAATCTTGTCCCAGTACCATTTTGGTCACATAAAGGCTTTAGGAAGGATGTGTGGGCTCACTTTACACGATGCTCGATCCTTAGTTCACAATGGAGAGTTGGATATCCCCAACCTCATTCATCGATTTTCTAACGCCGGTGACCGCGGCAACCATCTCTGGCAAAGTTTTCGGCAGCATGCCCTCTGTTTGAGCATGTTGGCTCATTTTCTACTTGCCCTTGGTTTCGGAGGGTCTAGCATTCACTTCGTCGAAGTGGCTCAAGGCTTGAAAGAGGGCAAGAGATGTATTGGCTTAGCATTGGTCAAAATTTTAATGGGCTTGGACGCCTTTCATCGACGGGAGACAACCAAATTCACAGGAAGTCCACTACTTTTACAAGTAGCATTTCCTACCCTATCTCATATGTGTTTCTCACATCACTCGGTACTCAGGCTCTGTTTTTCTCTCAAAACCCATTCTCACTTTTTCTCTCCACATACACTTCTGTATTCTTTAATCTCTCTTATTTTTCATCCCTCCCCAGTACTTTCCATTCCGGTTCAGGCGTCAATTTGGACAGGACTAGACTTGCCCAGAAAATGGGGTAAATTACCCGACTTCATTTCCAATCTGAGGCTCACAATTAGCTCGATATCCCACTGCATGGAGGACAAGAGAACTTCTGGCTGCCGCTCCCAATTTCAGTTGCGCCTTTTCTAGCGAATGCATAACTTAGCTTGAAGAAGAGGCGTAAACCGGGCCTAGTTTAGCATCTAAAGCTTCCACAAGCTCAGGGAGGGGACACAAGAACACCTGACTCATCGATGCCCCAAGTTTATTGTTTTGATCTGTACTCTCAAGTTTTCCTTTTGAATGTAATAAAAAAACAACTTTAATGTATATCTAGAGTTGGAGAACTCTGTATTGAAATCAATGAAATTGGAGTTTTGAGCACTGAAAATTTTCCTTTTGGTCTAAAAATGATCTAAGTTGTAAAAAGATTAATTTGAACAAAATCAACTTTTATTAAAACTTTTCAAAACTGTTTTCAATAAGGATCACAACTTGACACACGTGGAATCTACCCTCGAGATGTACAACCCCGAATCTAATAAATGGAAAGTTGTCCCTTGTCTGAATAGCCCTGCATTGTACTGTAACCAACTCTCATAGTGAAGACCACAACCGAACTCTTGGATGCAAAAAAGACAAAAATGACCAGAACAATCTCATGGACACAGTTGATTTGGAAGTGTTTATGGCTGGATTTCAGAAAGAAGTTGCTTACATATCCCGAAGATGGGAATCAAGCCTTACGTAGTTCGATTCGAGTTCACTCGGGTATTAACACTCTCCTTTTACACTCTAACTTTTGCCAAGGCCGTCCTTTCCGAGTTTTCAACCTTGCGAGCTCAGTTTTTCTTATTTCAAATTTTTTGTGCTCTAACTTTTGCCTGGGTCGCCCTTCCAGGTTTTCGGCCTAGCGAGCCACTCAAGGATAGTATTTCTTCAACTTGTCCATGTTGATTGGTTGGGAGAATTCCACGCCATCTAGGTCCATGAGAATGACAGCTCCACCACACCAAATTGATTTGATGATGTAAAGATCAGTCCAATTGGGTCTGAACTTGCCCCTAGGGTCATGGATAGGAGCTCAGTTGTCTTTCAGTACCAAATCCCCTTCCTTAAGATTCATGGACTTAACTTTTTTGTTGAAAGCTCTGGCAATTCTACGTTGATAACCTTGGACGTGGTACAATGCTTTCAGTCTCCTCTCATCGAACAGCATTAGTTTTTCGAATCTGCTCTGCTGCCAATCCATTTCTGCTATCTGGCACTCAGCCATAACCCGCAGCGACAAAACCTCTGTTTCAATTGATAGAACAACTTCCATCCCATAAACCAGAGAATACGGAGTTACCCCAGTAGATGTCTAAATTGATGTTCTGTAGCCCCAGAGAGCAAATAGCAATTTGTCTGGTCAGTCCCTGTAGGTTTCCACCATCTTCTGTAGGATGTGTTTGATGTTCTTGTTGGCGGCCTTAACAGCTCTGTTGGTTTGTGGCCAATATGTGGATGACTTATGAAAAGTCACGTTGTACTTCTCCAACAAGTCAATCACTTCTTTCTTAAAATGGGAACCATTGTCTGAAATGATCTCATTCGGGACCCCATAATGACAAATTATGTTATTCTTGATGAACTTCGCTACATGCGACACCTTCAGCACTGCATAGGATTGGGCCTCGACCCACTTTGTAAAATAGTCAATTGTCACCAGGATGTACTCATGTCCATTTGACCCTTTTGGCGTAATTGCCCCAATAACATTGATTCCCTAGACTGAAAAAGGCATGGTGAAGTCATGTTGTACAACTTCGACGGCGAGATATTCATGCGATTTGCATGAATTTGGCATTTATGGCATCGTCGAACCAAACCAATACAATCCTCTTCCATGGTTGGCCAGTGATAACCCTGCCTGAGAATCTTCCGGGCTAGCATTACTCCGCTCATATGCAATCCGCACTCCTCTTCGTGGATGGCCTCCATTAGGCGCTTCGACTCTTTCGTATTAACACACAGCTTGTGCATTCCTAGATGGCCTCGTTTGTACAACTTACCCCCGCAGATGATAAACTGAGCAGCCATTCGCCATATTGCCCTTTTATTTTTGGCATTTGCCCCTAGTAGATAAAGCCTCTTTTTCTAAGAAGTTTCAGATATCATGATACTAGGAGTTCTGATCTTGCACTTCATCTATCGCGGTGATTAACTCGTAGGCCGGCATATACCTCTGTTTAATAATGATCGGACGTATCTGGACTCCCAAAGGAATGTCTATCATAGAAGATAGAGTTGATAAAGCGTCAGCAAACCTGTTGTTCTCTCTTAACAGATGCGTGAAGGTTAGCTTCTCAAACCTAGGAATCAGAATATCCAGGGTTTGGTGATAGATTTCCATCCTTTCTTCTTTAACCTTTCAGTCTCCTTTTGCTTGAGACACAACCAGGTTCAAGTCCCCGATGACGTCCAACCTTTTTGCCCCTAGTTCTAGAGCGGTTTCCAAACCGACGATACACGCTTCGTATTCTGCCTCATTATTGGATACCTTGAACCAGAGTTTGAAGGCTAAAGGTATATGGGAATTGTCGGGTGCTATCAGCAACACTCCTATCCCATAACCGTACTAATTAGACGCTCCGTCAAAGTACATTGTCCAAATTTCTTCTTCGACTTGCAGAATGGCCTCATTCGAGAATAAGTATTCTACTGCTTCGTCCCCTTCCACTGGGTGATCTGCCAGGAACGCTGGTACCACTCTCCCTTTGACAGACTTGCGAGTCATATACTTCAAATCAAATTCGGAGAGAAGAAGCAACCAACGGGCCAACCTACCCGTAAGTGCTGGTTTCTCGAAGAGATACTTGATGGGATCTAATCTCGAAACCAGAATTACGGAGTGAGCTAACAGGTAGTGCCTCAACTTCCTAGTAGCCCATACTAGGGCCAAGCAAACTTTCTTCAATGGCGTGTAACGGGTCTCATATTCTAGCATCTTCTTGCTCAGGTAATAAATGGCTTTCTCCACTATATCCTCAGATTCCTGTGCAAGCATGCAACCTGTAGTCGTGTCAGTTACTGCCAGATACAAAATCAACGGCTTCCTCGGCTTTGGTGGTGACAACACGGGCGGGTTTTGAAAGTACTGTTTGATCTACTCAAAAGCAAACTGGCATCGGTCATCCCATTGGAATTTCTTTCCTTTCTTCAGGAGACCAAATAGTGGCTCACAAGTTAAGGTTAATTTCGCAATAAACTATCTTATGAATTGCACTTTACCCAGAAAGCCTCGCACCTCCTTTTCAGTCCTTGGTTGTGGCATTTCTAAGATGGCCTTGATTTTGGAAAGATCAACCTCAATGGCCCTTTGTGTAATCAAGAATCCCAGCATTTTCCCTGATGCGACACCAAAAGTGCACTTCTATGGATTCCGCCTCAACCGATATTCTCTGATCCGTTGGAAGAATTTCTTCAAGGCGGTGTAGTGGCCCTCTCTTTCCTTGGACTTGACAATCATGTCGTCTACGTACACCTTAACTTCTTTGTGGATCATGTCATGTAAGATCGTGGTCGCAGCTCGTTGATAAGTAGCCCCAGCATTATTCAGACCGAACGGCATTACCCTGTCACGACCCAAACCCGCCCCTATGGGTTTAGCACCGTAACCGGCCAGTAATCCGAGATTACCGAAGGCCTGCTTAATAGTAAGACAGTAAAACAGAGTACAGGGGCATGGCGGAAGCCAATACAGTAAATAAACAGTGTCCAATGAGCTGTGACAGTCTATATGCAAAAAGACTTTTCATACGTATACATATAAACAGTGCAAACCAGTATGTACAATACTTACAGTCAGTCAGATCAGGGACCTAATCCCTATTAAACAGTACAGTACCAAACATTCAGTCTATACAATTATACAAAATAGATACGGAGACAGACGGGGGAAGTTAAAACATCCCTAAGCCATGGCTTGGCAGGCTCGGAACCTCGCAGTGAGGCGCAATGGTTGGCTTGACAAAAAGGGGAATCTACCCCATGCTCCTAGCTCCGGTCTGGTACCTGTACACCTACATATATATATGAGCAGTGAGCTAAAGCCCAGTGAATAACATAATGCGTAAAGAGGTTAAGAATGAATGTCCTTACAGTAATGAAAACAGTTCATTGATTCAATATATCAGTAATTCAGTCATTCAGTCAAACAGTCATATGTGGTACATCCATTAGCATAACAGTACGGTAAACAGTAGGTTTTAGAAGACCAAGCAGTAGATGATGGCCATCAATCAGTAAACAGTGGTGGTTCCAACAAGGGAACCGACAGAGATCTCTGTAATAGTAACAGTAAACAGTAGTTGCTAAGGATGCCACAATACAGTTCAGAATATAGGACATACATTCATTCAATTAACAGTATTAGTTCAGAAAACAGTTCAGTTAAACAGTCAGAAAACATTCTCAGTTGAACATATCTTTACACAATTGTTACTCACAGAGTTCCGGGCTACAGTAGGCTAGAGCATCTCCTCGAAAAGCCAACCCTACACAGTTTACAGATTGAACACACACTAAGCTACATAGTTGGGAACGATAATGATGACTTAATCCCTAATTTGCCTCGGTGTGTTCTACATCTATATCCTCATTAAGATGTCTTAAACTAGGCCTAAGAATGCCTAGGATGAAATGAGGATGCAAAAATGCACTTTTAAAAGCATTTTCAGAAATTTCAGAAAAACAGATCCCCGCTCGAGCGTAGGTTAAGCCGCTCGAGCGGTCATGCAGACGAAGGTTCCCGTTCAAGCGTCACTTACCACACTTGAGCGGTCTGTAAAACAGTCAAAAGTACTGGATGGGTGAAAATCACGCTCGATAGGGCGCTCGATAGCCGCTCGAGCGTGAGACACAAGGTCCCGCTCAAGCGCCAATTACCCCGCTCGAGCGGACTGTAAAACAGTGCAAAGTACTGGGAGCACGAATTTCCCGCTCGAGCGCCGTTATCCCCGCTCGAGCGGAAGACCAAAATCTAGAAAATCCAGATTTGAGCTCCAAGTTCAAAATCAAACACAAATGCATCAAAATCAATTCCTTTGGGCCCATTTACTAGAAAACACTTGTAGATACATAGAATAACATGATTCAAAACTCAATTTGTAAAATCAAGGCCCAAGCGAAGATCAATTAAATCCAATTTCAATCCCAAATTTCATGAACATGATTTCAAATGAACATGCATGAACTTTAAGCAATTTACAAGCTTCAAATACTTGCTCTATTGAGCTCATTAGTCTCAAAACAAGATGAAATCAAGGTCCATTGTAAAATTATGAACATGCATGTGAGGAATTTATGAACAACACCTCAAAACTCATGAATGGCAACATGCATGCAACAATTAAGCTTCATTTAAACATGATAAGACTAAAACATGACTTAGCTCTCTAATTTGGCATGAATCATGCAAGAACAACCTTAAATACAACAATGGGTGGTTGAAATTCATACCTAAGTCTTCAATCACAAGACTAGAAGCTCAAGAAGGCAAATCTCCTACAATTTCTTCAAGATCACCAAGCAATTCACAAGAACAATTCAACTCTCACTTTCTCTCTCTCTATGGCCGGTTATGCTCTCAAAATGAGCTGAGGAAAAGTTTTGATTCAAGTGTACAAGGCTCAAATGTGTATAGTCTACATGGCCCACTAACAATGGCAATTCTGTAAATAAGGCAACTTGTTTCATTTAGCTTATTTTATTCTAACTTAATCATACCAAATCGCATTTCAGATAATTACACCATAAAATCACATTAATTCTAACGACCATAGAACTTCAATCAATTTTGGATTCGGCCGCCGATAAGGCCTTCAATTAACGGTTTAAACATAAAAACTGAACAGATAATTAAACAGTCAAACAGATAAACATGCAATTAAACAGATACAATCAATCGATTCAGTTTCAAATTTTAGTCAGTCAGTTCAATAATTCAGTCAGTTCAATTACTTTTCATATTCGGTCTCAGTTTAGCAGTAATCGGTAATCATTCAGTCATTAATCGGTAAATAGTGTGAAGGTTGTTACACTGTAACAGTAGGTTTCCCATGGCATGGTAAAGGCAGTCTTCTCTCTATCCTAAGGTGCCATCAAGATCTGGTTATACCCGGAAAACCCATCCATAAAAGAAAGCAACGCATAACCTGCGGTGAAGTCCACCAATTCGTCGATGTGCGGTAGAGGAAAGTCGTCATTCAGACTAGCTTTGTTCAGATCTCTGAAATCCACACACACCCGAATTCTGCCATCTTTCTTCGGCACCGGAACAATGTTGGCCAACCGAGTAGGATACTCAGATACTAGCAAGAACCTCGCATTTATCTGCTTGGTGACCTCTTCCTTGATTTTTAAAGCCCAATCCGAGCGTACTCTCCGAAGTTTCTGCTTGACGGGTTGGGCCTCAGGGTCAAAAGGGATTCGATGCTGTACAATCTCAGGATCGATTCCAGACATGTCTTCGTAGGACTACTCAAAAACATCTTTGAAATCTTTTAATAAAGCGACTAAGCGCTCGTGTTCCTCCGAAGACAACGTGGACCCGATCCGGACCAGACGCAAATTCTTCTCAGTACCCACATTAATTGCAACGATTTCATTAACAAGGGGTTTTACAAACCTCTCCTCCTCTCGATCAATCAAATGTTTCAAAACCAGAGAAATTCCTTCCTCATTGGTTTTATCAAATTTTGAAAGTCATGATCAATGCAATATATAAGTGGCACAAAGAAGTACTCAGAAACAGCAGTGGTATCATTCTCATTCAAAGCTTCCAGCTCATCCAATTCCTCGGTTACAACCGACTCAAAAAAAAAAAAGACCTAGACAAAACAACAGCATCCGAGTTATCAACCCCAAGAATACCGGACTCCGACTTAGAAGAACTGGAATCTGATTTCGACTCCACAAACTCTGTGGAATCAGACTCCGACTCACAACCTGATTCAGAACTGCTGGACAGAAAACCCTCCTCTAGCTGCCAAACGAGAGAGGGTGTGATAGATGCATCTAGGATGCCTGTAGAAGGGTCCACACCTGGGTTCGCCTCGATCATAGAAACGGTGAAGTCACCCCCCAAGCTCTCCGGTTTGATCTGAGGATCCAAAATGAGACATGCCAGTGCTGCTCCTATCTCAAGTTTACTGCTATTGGACTCACTTTCTGTGCTCTGTTCAGCCTCAGCAATTAACTCAGTCTGTTCCTCTGTGGCTTCACTCTCTTGCAGCTGTAAGTCGAAGAAAATCTCGAAGCCAGGCAGACGGCACTTCTCAGAGTTTAACCATGGCTAAAAAAAGTGGCAAAATGGGAAGTCCTCCCCCTTTCGGACAAACGGCTGTTCAGAGTTCCCTGAATTGGCCTATGCACAAGCTTATAGTGCTTCCCACTTTGCTTTGCTTTGGCTCTTCTTGCCATTTCCTTCCCTTTCCGAACCCAGTCCTCTTTAGTGGGCGTGTATCCCAAGCCAAAGGCATGAGGGTTATGTGGCACTTCGGCCAGTGCGATAACGCCTTTTCGGCCTCTCTTTCCTAATCTCATCCCGAGTATATGTTGTAGCTTGTTCATGAGGTAGATTGATTAAGCACTGACGTACAACCCCTCATCAATAACTAAGATATTTTGCACTACCCAGGCCTCAGCCAAAGTAAAACTTGACAAGAAAACATCCTCGTCGCTGTGTACAATCTCCAGTACTAGTGTGGTGACTTCCGGCGGAGGATGTATGGAAGAATTTCCAAACACAATGGCTACCTCCTTTTCCAATAGGGTACTTCAACATATGATAAAGAGTGGAAGAGACAGCTTTTACTTAGTGCAACCACGGCCGTCCAAGGAGTAAGTTAAAAGTGGCCGAAACATCCAGGACGTGGAACTCAATATCCTGTCGCGCTAGGCCAACCTGCATTCTGATTTGAACTGTCCCCATCACCTCTTGACTTGTGTTGTCGTAAGCCCGAATCACTTGGGTCATTGGTACAAAATCCGCTGGCTTTAAGCCAATGGCATAGGCCGTGCGAGACAGACAAACATTAATTGCAGACCCAGTGTCCACCAATACAACTGGCACCCACTTCTTTCTGCATTCAACTGAGATATATAGCGGTTTGTTATGCTCAGAGCCCTCAAGCGGCAATTCCTTATCAGTGAAGGTCAAAGCAGGCGGAACACCTCCTGGGAAGACAAGTCCCACCAGTTGCTTTGAAGTTGTGTCGATAGACAACTTGGCCTTATCCATGGCTGATAGGACGGCTTGCCGATGCACACGTGAAGCCATGAGTAACTCCCAGATAGATATGTCCGCTTGGATCTTCTTCAGCTGCTTCAGTACAACTTCTTCCTCTAACAGTTTCTCCCTCTATTTTTCAGCCTCTTTTTCCTTTTCGAATGCTTCTGGTTGGTCTAGGTGCGGGGGCTTAAAGTATTGCCCGCTCGTAGTCATATGATCTACTTCCTCAGAATACCAAGTATCGTCTGGCAGATTCTGTCCCCAATCTTCATCAGTGTAGGCAAGATGCAGATCATCATCTTCCCACCATACCCCTCTAGAAACTAACAGGTAGTTGTCCGGTTCCGTTGTAAGTACCTTGACATCACAATCATCCCCCACGGGGTCTTTGGCTTTTCTAGCTTTCTAACTATTCTCGACTCTTTCTTGTTCAAACCGCTTCAGTGCAGCCTTTTGCTCTGTATCAGCTGTACTAGCACTACTCAGTTCCTGAGCAAAATTCTTAGTACCGGTGCTCTCCGACAACTCTCCCTTGTCCACGGCCGTTCTAGCTCTTGTAGTAATTCATGCTTCTAGCTGTTCCAGCTTTGGTTGAAATCCCTCATCCACATCAGGCTCGTCACTGAGCCACCCCGAATTATCTGCTGATCCGTTCAGATTAAACCAGTTGATTTGCATATCCCTCGAATCTTGCTCATCAAAAAATTGCAGATTGTTGATATTCTCCTCGAGGTCAGCTAAGTCATCTAATCCCTGGCTTGGTCCATCCTCTCGGACTACATTGACCTCCATCCATGTTGGTAACTCCACCTCTAGCTTGGCCTGTTTGGTTGGCACAATGTAACGGCACGAGTTGTATTCCTCCTCAGATAAGTACATGGAGCCCTCAGGTGCTAAACTAACATTCCCATATTCCACCAAGACTATCCTGCCTTTAACTACCACGGTCACCACCTCAAGCTTGGGTCGGGATGTGGACGCGTTTATCATGCATAAATATGTGTTTTCCAGGATGAACAGCGCTGGCTTAGGTAGGTAGGAGGGGGTGATGTATATATTGGGGTCGTAAGGGACAGCTAGTGTCTGGATAAGGTTTATTTGTCAGGGTGGAGGGGCTTAGTTATGTGGCAGGAGAGGATTTGTAGTGACATTGGGCTTTTCGGGGAGACGCTATCACTTTGTTGTCAATGAGATCCTGAATCTCATGACAAAGTCTAAAACACTGGTCCGTATCATGACCATGCTATTGGTGGAATGCATAGTACTTGGCCGGGTTGTGTTTAGGAGGGAGATGATCGGGCAATGGGCGTTGTTCTAATGGTTTCAAATGTCCTTTTCTGATCAAGACCCTCAAGGCCACAGATAAAGACATGTAGAATAGGGTGAAAACCCTCTGGCCTCGGGCCTGATGGCTAGAAGTTTGGGGGGTTGTATTGGCCGTGCCGGCAAAAAGGTTAGCGGTCTTAGGTGTGGTGGTGACCCATGCCCACATCTGAAGGCCTTACAGCTGCACTACTACTTGTAGCCACATTGGAACTGCGTGTGAAAGCCCTCTTAGACTGCTCTTTCTCGTGGTCTATTAGACCTGCTTCATTGCATCCTCTATCTGCACCCCTATTCATGGAGGTCAGCTAAAAAGTAGACAGGAGGTATGACTATCATCTTCTGTAGTAGTCTCGGTTGCAGGTTACGGACCACCATTCGGATCTAATCCTGCTTAGTGGTCGAATGGTCATCATAGAGGCCTTGGCCCTCAACCGAGTTACAAAATCGGAGAATCCCTCTTCGAATCTTGGCGGGTTGCTTCGAGATCACGAGTTGTGACCTCGATCTGTGTGTTGTAGAAATATTGAGCAATAAAAGCCTCAGCCATCTCTTCCCAATTCCTCTTTACAGAGTCCTTCAAGTTTAGCATACCAAATGGGCCACAATACCCAACAAGGTCTGACTGAAGAGGGATAACTTCTGCAGTCTAGATAGGCCCATCGACCATAGAATGTTTGTGAATAGCCGTAAGTGGACCATGGGATCACTCGAGCCACAAAGCGGTCTATATGCAGCATTTTTAAACCTATCTAGCAATGTCACTGCCGCATCAGTATAGCCATCCTCAATATCCAGGATCGAATTCACACCTTGAACTCGTGTAAAAAAGCTTATCAAGCTGCTCACTTTTAGCGCAGTAAGGTCGACCTCAAACTCAAACGGCATCTCTATTAGCTAAACCAGTGCTTTGGAAGTCTGGGGTGGAACTGGCTCTACCAGAATGTCTCATATTTTCCTGGACATTAGTTGGTAATCCCGGGTATTGGAACCCTGACTGGGGATGGATCTAAAACAGAAGTTTGTTTGGCTTGTTGTGGTTGTTGTTGCTGCTGGAGCCTACTGATCAACTCAGCCTGCTGGGCTGCAATTTTCGCTTGACGGGTGGTGATGTCGGCTTGGCGGGCAGTATCTAGCTACATAGCCTCAATGGTCTGTTGGAGTTGGCGGAGCATTTCTTCCATGTTGACTAAGGGATACTGATCTATCAGAACTAGTGTGTACTCTATTTCCGAAGTGGAAGCAGAAAACTAGACTTCACTGAATGAAGGTAACTGTCGAACCAGTCAATTATGCCTGACTCTCCTCCGTTCTTGTAACCCGGGTGGTAGCGAAGCAAACACTGGTTGTTCTCTTACAAGGATCCCCAGATCGGTAAAGTCGCCTACTCGAGTCCAGAGTGCTTGGAGGGTAACTGTCTCGTCTGAAGCAATTGTGAAAGACTACTTTGCAAAAAGAAATAAAGCAAAAGAAACAAAAATCAGAAACTACACAACACCTCAGCTTAGGACCAGAAACAACACACAGTTGCAATCTTAAGCTAGATATCTGTACTCAAACACTGATTTCTGCCCCAAATTTCTGCCTCAAAACTGATACCCAGACTTGCAACTGATACATATATTCCTGCAGAGTTTCACTCTAAAAGCACATATCAAGCAAGTGAGAGCCAACACACCCCTATGATGGGGTAGGATTACCCTGTCCTAATTTCGTCAGGAACTAGGGATTCACTACGCAAACAAGCGGTTTTAAACAATTCCTGCCTTCGGGTGAGCAGCCTATCCTAGTTTGGAACAGTCTCTATCGCTTCCGATATGCGACTAGGTCGATTGGTCAAAAAAAGAGTACCTCAGCAAAACCACCTAACATACCTCTCACACCTAACATCGAGAAGTGAAAGGAGGATCAAACAGTACAGCGGTAGTCCAGATCCAAGGGTTGTGTTCCCATCATGGCAGAGCCTGCAACCGATCAGCCTTTTGGCACGCTTTTCCAAGCGAGCCTCTACCAAACCATTCAGGAATAGCAGATGGCAAACACTGTGACTTAGGCGCACCAATGCAAATGCAAATGCAAAGAAACACATAAGTGTAGATAAAACAACATATCATTAGTTCGAATCAAGTTCTCTAATTCCCCAGCAGAGTCGCCAAAAACTGTGGACTTGCCTTTTTCTCGCACCCTGCCTTTCGGAACAGGTTTAAAAAGAAAGGCCTCACAGTTCGGACTCCCGCGGTTCTGAATCTAGTCTCACAAATGCAATGTGAAACTGATAAACACTAAAAAGTCCAATCCGGCAAATCTTTTTGGAAAATCGATTTTAAATCAAATATTGCCAAAATTAGACTGTTTTGCTAGATACAGAGTCGCCACCTAAATATTTTATTTTTTGAAAAAATTTAGAAAACCCTGACTCTTACTAAAAGCCACGTGTCTGTCATCACCAAAGTTGTCTCGGCTCGGGAACTTAGGTACGAGAGGGGAAGGTCCTGAAATGAGCAGCCCCGCTCACCTGATCAAAGATCGGCCTCTACTAACCATGATATGATTTTTTATAAACCTTATGCGTTCTTATTCCGGTTTATTAAACTAACTTTACTATGTGACTCACACAAGCAACTATAGACTAAATCGCAAGAATTAGAACATTTCATGTTATGTTTGTTTTGCGAAAATGGTTTGAATTTGCCACCCTCAAGTGGGCTTAAAAATGCTGATTTGCCACCAAACATAGTGGGCTTAAAACAGGATTTTGCCACGACAAAGTGGGCTTAAAACACACATTTGATGAATTGTTCCAATTCAAACAACAAAGTCTTCATCCACAAGCATTCATGCAGTTTAGCATTTTAGCACATAGCCTCATGGCAAACATGCAAAATATGTCAATATGGCAATCACACTCATGCAAGTATGCTAAAGCATAAAACTTACTGAGTACTCTGAGCCAAAACAGAAAACTAGTTAGAAAAAATGCATGATCCTAACTATATAAGATGTTTAATGCAACACATGCAAATAATGCAATTAATAGGCTCGGCTACTAATATGACATACGAATCAATTTGATAACATGCGATGTAAGCACGTATTCAAAGAAGATATTGAAATTGCAATGCAGTTTGAATGATGTGCCGAGCCTCGGTGCATACAATACGAGATGAATGGATGCAAGCATGCAGTATGCTAATCGAAACATGTCCCTAATCTAACCATCAAAAGCGATTAAATAAAAAGGGAGAAAGATGTGGGGTTGGAAGACATACACACACGCACGCACACTTATTATAACATTAAGCCTTCACGAAGGAGGATCCGAATGAATAAACTAACTAGCTACGCTAATTAAGCTAACTATTACAAGACAAAACTACTTAACTAACTATTTGTAAGCTAATTATTACAACAATTGAAACAAATTAATTAACTTATTCTAAGCTAATTAAAATATTATAAAACAGAATTGAAAAATTAGTTACACTAACTAATTAAGTACAACACTTGAATTAACTAGCTATTTGAAGCTAACTAAAGCAACAAAATGGCCTCAAAGGCGAGGGACGTATGCATGCTTGGTTGGTTTCCTCCCGAAAATCCACCACCTTGCCATTGTAGCCTCTGCTTGCACATTTTTTATCACCAGCAATGCTGCCAACTTCCAGAATGCCTATGCTCCAACTCAGGAGCACACTTGTACAATTTTTCATTAATAGCCAGTCGGCTACCAATGGTGGCCATCGACTAGTATTGGTGGCCGGTTGGCTGCTACTGGTGGTCGGTCGGCCACTGCTAATGGCCGGTCGGCTACCCCTGCCCTGAACTTCCTTTTTTGCTGCAACAGAGAGCAAACAGAGGCAAAGCAGTGTATTCTCAAGGAGTGTATGTACTGCTATCCTCTTTATCATCACACAAGCTCAAGGGAGTGTAGCTCTTGGTCCTCAAATCATCAACCAAGCATTTTCTATGCATGATGGCTAAGGAACCAAGCTTGTACAAGCTTAATGAATGCACAAACAAGATTAAAACAACCACCACCCTATCATGCATAATCAAGGGTGACAGTGACCAAGGAAAGTGGCACATTTCATCACTTCGAGTATGAAATGTCCCATTTTCCTCGTGTTCGAATTAACATCCGATCCAAACACATACAATGCAACACGAAAGATGCTTTATCTTGCCTCTTTTACTTGTTCATTTTTGTTTACTCATTCTAGCTTACCAATCCATTCTTTAATTGATTAAGTCCAAGGTGAGTGTCCTCTAATGGAAAGAGAGTTTAAACCACAAGTGCCTTGAGCATGAAAGAGACCTCATGCCGTTGATAATGAACTCCCGAAGGAATTAAACCATTAAGTATGAATGTCTCAATTTCACACTTAAGCCCGCAAGGGGTTGAAAGCCACTTTCAAAACAAATGAAAGGTGAAGAATAAAGGGAGGTTGCAGAGATGTTAAGTGCTAGAATGGAGTGCAAAACAACACTAAATCATGCCATTAACTCAAAAGAAAGATGATCAAGGCATTGAAACAACAAACTAGTGAAGTAAATTACACTACAACCATACCATACAAGGCTCAAAGAACCTAACCAGCCCAAAACAGAGCTAAAGCAAGTCAAAACAGTAGCAAAAACATGCTGAGATCAAGTTACAAAATGCTAGAAAAACATGCTCACATGTTAAGCTATCTAAGTATGCAAACAAGACACGAGGGGAGGCTAACCTCTCCAATTTTGGACTTCAAAAGAAGGTTTTTACCACTGAAAAACCTCTGAATTTCAATGGTTAAAAGGCCCAAAAATTTTGATTTAAAGGTGATGAAAGATGGCATAAAAGCTTAACAAGCAAAGAGATAAGAAGAGTGGACCAACCCCCTAACTCCAAAAGACCTTAAACCACCATTTTTAAACCATAAAAATAGAGTTTTTTGGAGTTCAAAACTAGATCAAAAACAGTGTAAAAAGATTGCAAAACAAGTATGGAAATTAAGCTTAAGTGAGGTAGGTGCAATACCTTTGAAGCAAAATGCAACTCAGCCACAAACTCAAACTCAAATCCCCTTTCAAGGCTCAAACAAAACTCCAAGGGACCTCGGCTCAAAGGCGAGAGTGTTTAGTTAAGGGTTGATGTGCAAAAATATAGAGAAACCAAGCAAGTGTATGCAAAATAACGAGAGAGAGAGAGAGAGAGAGAGAGAGAGAGAGAGAGAAGTCTAGAAAAAGAGAGAGATTTTTTATCCAAAATTTCTAACCCTCAAAAATGGGGGAGGACACCCTCTATATAATGAAAAACAAGGTTTGAGCTTGAATTCATCCTACCATACACGTGTATGGAGATGGAGTTCAGTGAGCAACAACTAGCAAACAAATATCTAAAAAATGAGAAAAATGGCCGTCGGCCACCAATGTGGCCGACCGACCACCAACATAGCTGACCGGCCGCCACTTATGGCCGACAGGCACAAGTCATGGCTGATAGGTTGTAGGGCTGGCCGACAGGCCACCTTTTCCTCCAGACTTGAAACAACAAACTCTTGGTCCACAACCAAGCACAAAGCAGATAAGGTTCAAAGGCACCAAAGACAAGGTGCTCGGCCAAGAACTTCGGGCGCTCAAGATGAACACGAGCATACAAAATCATCGAGTATTCAAACGATGACGCCTAAGTCTTGAGGATGATCAAAAATGGGGTGTCTACAAGTTGTGTCAGGCCTTGGGTATTTATTTGTAACTTTGGGGATTATTTTACCTTGGTGATATTCTATTATTTCTACTGTTTTATTTCTCTTTATTGGCTAGTTGATTGGACCCTCTCCAATCTTAGGTTAAGTGCTGGTATATGATTGATAAGAAAGTAAGGGAAAGTAATGAGGAAATTACTATAATCTATTTTTTCTTGATTTTATCTCTTTCAGTTGATTGTCATTGTAGTTTTAGTCTCTGCAAATTGGTAGAGAAAATTGAAATCAGTCCGAATATATGAATTACAGTAAATTGAAATCAACCTGAATATATTGAAATCAGTCTTGTTAAACGAAAAATCAAATATCTAGTATCAGATCCTAGATTCTAACACTAATAACAATATTAACAAAACTCACTGAATATCACTTAAACTTTATTATCATGTTATTTAAGCTAGATTAATTACCTAAACTGCGGTTACTTCAATTGTTTTCTTTTTTCAGCGCTCTGTCCATATTTTACTCATGGTGTTGTTTTGCTTGCGTTTTGTGTGTTTGGTTACAGGGCATCCATAGATGACCATAGACTGAGATTCACACTAGATTTTCTGCAAAGCGTGTGATATAAGTAAAATTGTTTCAAATTCTTTATTAATATCTTTATACACCGTGCCTTCAGGCACCTACATACACTAGATATTTAAACTCACCATAAATCAAATTTTTAAACTCATC
The DNA here is from genome assembly GCA_036172215.1 of Camellia granthamiana. NCBI lineage: Eukaryota > Viridiplantae > Streptophyta > Magnoliopsida > Ericales > Theaceae > Camellia > Camellia granthamiana. Next base: position 6,141,403 of record CM069913.1, on the reverse strand, counting down.
CTATAAATATTTAAACTCATCATTAATTACACCGTGCCTTTAGGCACAGGCATACACTAGTACTTTTATATTTCAAATTGCATAACAGTTATAAAAAATAATAAATAAATAAAAAAACACCAACAATCAAATTACACAAAGAAACAGACCTTATGCTAGCACATGACCCTTGAGGAAAAAGTGTTAGGTTTTTATTCTTGGCAATCCCGTTTGACAAAACTCCTTTCAGTTGTACTTATTTTCGCACTTTTTATTTCAGTGAGGCTATGAGTATTTAGATGCGAATCCAACCCGAATTGTGCCTTGCAGAGAAGTTTGTGATGTTAATACTTTCAAGATTGCCACTTCGCTGATTATGACGGGGATCGAGCTGATGCAAAATTGCATTCAAAGTTGCCTGTCCGCCCTTAATCGCTCGAGCGAAGGAGTTCTCGCTCGAGCGAAGGCTGCATCTGTGTAAAAACCTGAAAGAGATGAATGTACGCTCGAGCGAATGGTGCGTGGTTCGAGCGAAGCCACTTATGGAAAACACGCGTTTTTGGTTCCTCGCTTGAGCGAGAGAGTCTTCGCTCGAGCGAGCTTCGCAGTCCTAGATTTCTATAAGTATCTGTTTTAGTCCAAAACTAGGATTATTTCTCCAGATCTTCTTCTTAGGTTCTAGGGTTTATATCTGGGGATATTTTGTTAGTTTTCTTTGATGTTTTGATTGAGTATTCAGCTTATGGTTTAAAGAGTATACATCAAAGGGTTATTTGTTTGTTTTACACAAAAGAGATAGTTATTCTTCGGTGGATTCCAAAGAATTCGAGCCTGAAGCTTTGGTGGATTCTTGATTGAAAATTCTAAAAATATCAAGAATCCACCAAAGCTTCAAGCTCGAGTTCTTCGGAATCCACCGAAGAACATCTCTCTCTTTTGTGTAAAACAAACAAATAACCCTTTGATGTATACTCTTTAAACCATGAGTTGAATACTCAATCAAAACATAACTAGCAAAATATCCCCAGATATAAACCCTAGAACCCAAGAAGAAGATCTAGAGAAGTAATCCTAGTTTTGGACTAAAACAGATACTTATAGAAATATGGGACTGCGAAGCTCGCTCGAGCGAAGACTCTCTCGCTGAGCGAGGAACCAAAAACACGTGTTTTCCATACGCACCCTTCGCTTGAGCCACGCACCCTTCGCTCGAGCGTACATTCATCTCTTTCAGGTTTTTACACAGACGCAGCCTTCGCTCGAGCGAGAATTCCTTCGCTCGAGCGAGCAAGGGCGGACAGGCAACTTTGAATGCAATTTTGCATTTTGCTTCGGGGGCGCTACCCCTCGACCCCACCGTGGCGCTGCCCCGGACCCGCCAAGGGACGCTGCCCCTTGGACCCCTGCAAGCTGACCGGGCAACTCGATCCCCGTCATAATCAGCGAAGTGGCAATCTTGAAAGTATTAACATCACAAACTTCTCTGCAAGGCACAATTCGGGTTGGATTCGCATCTAAACACTCATAGCCTCACTGAAATAAAAAGTGCGAAAATAAGTACAACTGAAAGGAGTTTTGTCAAACGGGATTGCCAAGAATAAAAACCTAACAAAAAGAAACCATTAGAGATTACTTTACTTTAGCCTTTCAGCCAAACAAAAAAAAAAGCAACCAAACTCAACACATACAACAGTAACAACCAGCAAGAAACCAAACATATTGCCGCTATGTCTCCAAAGCAAACTACAGATACAAAACCAAAAACCAAAAATCTATAATTAAAAAGTTTGAATGGCTTTGAATTTATTGGTAACACTTATTCAAACTCAGATTGTATGCCTTGAATCCAAAAAAACTAGGGGGAAAAAAAAAACCCTAACCATGCTGAAAAAAGACCTAATCAATTGGGCGTCTTTAAAATGTGCTTTAGATGATGAGATCCAAATGAGAGAAAAGAATTAAGAGGGTCTCAATCTTTACAAGAAATAACAATAACCCATAAGACTTTTCAAGTTTCTTGACTGAAAGAGCAGTCACAGAACTCGTAGATAGATACAGTTGTAGAAGAAATGAAAATTGACAAACCTAGATTCAATCAAGAAATTGAGAGAGAGAAGTAGGGGAAGTCAGATACAAAGCAAAAAGGGAACAAACCTATAGGGGCAGATTGAAGCATCGATGGTCTCGCCACAGCAGCAACAAATAGTCGAAACCCGACAATCAACAACATCTATACAGGTGTGCGATTGTGAGGGGAAGAGACATACCAATTGTGCGAAAAGGCTGTGCAAGAGTGAAAATTATGGAGAGTGATGAGAGAGTTTACTTATCTTAGGAAAAAAAAGAAGGGAAAAAAAAGAAGGGAATTTTGAGAGGGACACTTTACATAGCCTTCGTCTTCGTTGTTTTTCTTTGGGGAGGGAAAGGAATAACAATTTGTAGAGGCATTTCACCAAAAAAATTAAAAAGCAAAAAAAAAAACAATTTTTTACATATATTTTTTGAAAAAATTAAAATTAATTTCAGAAAAATTATTTATGACCTCCAAAAAGATAAAATTATACAAAACTAATAAGTATTTTTTTTTATTTTTTCACCAAATTATTTTTTAGTTTTTTAGAAAAAAAATTCTGAAACAATTTTTTAAAAATAAAACCAAACATATTGAAATTGATAATCTAACCACATTCTTTGGAAAAGTTTAGATTATCTCAAATTAGCCATCTCAATTTAAGAGTGTGTTTGGACTTAATGGGTTCATTTTGTGATCTAATTCGCTGATCACTTTAATTTTAAAATTCAATAACTAGAATATTTAAAACTCTTCGAAAAGTTATAATAAAAACACAAATTACGAAATCACCTCGTTTGACTAGCAAAATTTTTATCAACGAATAGTGTTGTCGTTGCTAAATGTTTAACTCTTTACTTATGCCAACTTGTCGTCACCAAAAGTAAGCACACTAATAGCAACACTTATTGTGTTGCCAAAAAATAAGCCTTGTAGCTAAATTTTTTGAAATTTTGGCGCCAACCAATAATTTTGGCGTTTAGTGAATATTATGTTTTTTAGCGATGGTAGTAAATTGCGTCGGTAAAGGTCTACTTTTGCTAACAAAATTTATCACTGTGCCGCCAAAAATATTCTTTTGGCTATGAAAAATTGACGTCGTCGTCAAAAATAGTCGCCAAAAGTGTAATTTCTTATAGTGATTGTAAGTCTTGTAAGTCATTGCTAATTATGAAAAATAAGAAATTTTCATTTGAAAAAAAAAGAAGTAAATTAGGACGGTAGTCTTTGTACTTTGATCCGTACGTCATTTTAGTCCATGTAATTGTAATTGGCTAGATTTTGACATTCAATTTATAATTTTGTCTTAATTTGATTCAATTGATTATAACTCTTAACATTTTTTTTAATGAAAAATATGCACATAAATATCATGTGCTATGTTTTTAAGGATGAAATTATAAATTTATAAAACTCAATAAATTAACCTTAACTAATTTAGTAATAATTTTTCTTAAAATACACTAACAATATTATCTGTTGGACCTAATTGATGCAAAATTTAAAATTAAAAGTTAAAATTGAATTAATTAAAAGTGTAAGAACTAAAATGACAGAATGGATGAAATAGAGGGACTATCGATATAATTTGCCTAAAAAAAATATCTAAGATTGAAGATATAAAGAACATAATCACCTACTTAGGGTTCGTTTGGGATGTGAGTTGGTTTTTGATTTTTTGACTTTTTTAACTTGGGTTAAAAAGCCTCGTTTGTGATGGATTTTTTTGACTTTTTTAACTTTTGTGAGAGAAAAAATGAAACAATTATGATTTAAATATGACATTTTATTTTATTTACTTTTTAACTTATTTTATCATTTTATAATTATTTTAGCCCAAGATTAAGATGCCAAATTAAAGCTTAATTACGACAAAAGATTATGATGATAGAAATTCACCATTAAAATGACAATCATAGCTCTCGTCTCTTAATCATTTTTAAAACAATGATTATGACCTTTATGCTGTACTAATTGTAGCATCTCACATCTCGCATCTCCTTTTAAAACGAAAAAAAAATGTAAAAAATTTATTGGCAAATTACATCCGTAGTCTCGATAATTAACCTCGATATTAACTTAGACTTTGTAATTTTAATTATATTAATTTTACTATTAAATTTTTCACATTGTATTAACTTAATTCAATTAATAACATTTTTATAAAAATTGTACTAAAATCAAGAGATAAAATAGGCTTTTCACTCACTTCAAAGTGATTGAGGGTTGATACTAATTTGAAATAGTTTATTTTCTTTTGAATGAATTATTTTGTCAACAATTTTTGTCTAATTTCTTAACGAATTTATTGATTGAATTGAATCGACACAGAGTGCAAAATTAAAAGAGAAAATCCAAAAAATTAAAAAAAATAATTAAATTAACATAAAATACAAATTACAAGAATCAAGAGTATAATTTACCCAAAATTTAAAGTGAAGTGCTAAATATAATTATTCTGTTATATATAATGTGGAAATGATACTCAACAAAATGACGGTAGGTTTCATTATTTTCTCAATAGTGTGAACTCTATGGGCGTGTTTGATTCGCCGGATTAGGGGAGGACTATCTACTATTTGGATTGTAATCTAAATAGTGCTCCTTATCCGCCGTTTGATTTTTTTTTAGTCCGCCGAACTCCATATCCGGCCGAACTCCTTATCCCCCATATGGGGGACTATTGTATCCTAGGGTGGGTATGGGATAGTTTTTGGGAGACTATCCACTGTTGGGATTAGGTGGTCAAAATGACCATTTTGACCCTCTACTATTTAATTATGTATTATATTTAATAAAATTCAATAAAATTTAAATGTCTCAATTTAAAAATAAAATAATTTTATTTAACTTTTTATTGATGTTTTATTTATTTAATTTTTTAAAATAATTTTTTATAGATATTTTATTGATGTTTTATTTTAAAATTTTGTTTATATTTTATTTAATTTCATTATTTAAATTTAATAGATGTTTTATTTAATTTCATTGTTTGATTATTATTATTTTTAAAAACAAATTTATTTAAAATTTTAATTAAAAAAATAATATATATTTTTATTGATATTTTATGTATTTATTTATTTATTTTTAAAAAAATAAATTTATTTAATTGTGTAAAAAATAAAATAAAATAAATTTTTATTTAATCTAACTAAAAATAATTAAAATATTAAAGATATGTTTAATATTGCTATTACTTAGTAAACAATTGAAAAAGGGTAAAATAATCTTTTGTTCATTTATCCTATCCAGTCCGTCCAACCAAACGTTGGATTCACTAAAAATAGTCCTTTCTAGACATCTAATCCCATGAAAAAACAAACACACGATACATATCCAATCCAACCAAATAGTCCGGGGGATTCACAGTCCCAGAACTCAAGTCCGATGGATTCTAATCCCCCCTTATCCAGTCCGTCCAATCAAACACACCCTGTAACACCCTCAAAATAAACCCATAATATTATACATTCAAGATATAGGAAAGAGATATTATATTACAATCATCAGAGTGTTCTTACAAAATGTATTACATATTGACAATAAAAGTAATCGCCTTATGGGCTTACAACTTCCCAAGACAACGCTTGGTTGCAAAAAGAGAGTGCAAACTCTATACAAAGAAAGCCCTTGGCTTGATATACATGTAATACAACAAAACAACAAAAGGTGGTCTAATAGCCTCAAGCCTTCCAAGCTATGTCCTTGGAGGTGGCATAACACCTGTACCTGAAAATGATGTCCCATATAGGGTGAGCCAACGCCCAGTAGAGATATGCTAAACATAGTATGAACAGTAACTAAAACGTTAGCAATTGATAAACGTTTAACTCTTACACAACAACTTATAACACATTACAATCTCATGACTAATATGTCCATGTTCTATTCCAGTTTCCATTTCTTATCAAATTCTCAATTCATAACTATGACTCATAACTTGGCCAATCAATTTAAACGAGATCACATCTCATATCAACAGTATTTCTATTTCAGGCTATATAATAACTCATTTTAAACATTTCATACCTCATAATAGATACACATTTTAGTACTGTATCAATCTCAGACAAAAACACTTCCATACTTCACAAATGATACACATTTTAGTGCTGTATCAATATCAAACAAAAACACTTCTATACTTCACAAATGATACACATTTTAGTGTTGTATCAATATCAAACAAAAATCCAGTTTAGAGGTCCATCCCCCATCTTCCAATAAACCGTGGAGTCCATCCCCCATCTCCTCCCACACAATATCAAACAAAAATCCGGTTTAGAGGTCCATCCCCCATCTTCCAATAAACCGTGGAGTACATCCCCCATCTCATCCCACACAAAACAATGTATATAAGCGATTATCATGTACAAATTCGATCAATCACTACAAAATTTTGATGTATTATACCAACCGCTATATTCAATAGCATACTCAACTGATTAGTTTTAGTTTGCCTAATCCCCATGCATTGTCTACAACCCTCAAGACTACCCTCCACCGGTAACCCAAAACAATTATTTCTAAGCAGGTAATAATTGTTATAATAGATAAATTGTCATTATTTTTAAAAGTGAATGATTAATGTAATCCAACTCCACCGTTCCATCTCATAATGAGCAAATTTTATTATATTCAACTCAATTTCATATTTCCATATCTTCCAAAATTTATATAAATTAATTTATCAAAAATTAGGGCTTTTCTCCCCCCCTTTTCCAATATTGACCCAAAGGCTCAAATATTACTAACAACATCAACAATCTCTATTTTAGACCCAAAACACATATGGATTAGTCAAATAAACAAAACCCCTCTTTTCAAAATAGCACATTTCAAAACCCTAACTTCCCAAATCAAACCATTTAAACAAAAGCCCAACATCTAGGTTAAAGTTCATAAGGATGAGTAGGAATCCCTACCTCAAATGGAGAGACCAAATGGAGAAGATAAAGGATTTTGAAGGTGCTCCAAACCCAATAATTTTCGAATCAAAATGAAGAGCAAGCCATCCCTTCCTCTTCCTTTCAAGATTTCTCTCTTGTTCTCCTTCTTCTCCTCTCTTATGAAAATGCTTACTCTCATTCTAAACACTCTTAATCTAAACTCAAAATCTAAAAAAAACAAATAGAGAGAGATATGGGAAGAACCATAGAAATTGAGAGGTGAGCTCAATTTATAGGCAACCTGGTGTAACATACTAGTTGGAATTTGAAAGGACACGTTTGAATATGAATGGACCACTAATAAGGATACTAAATGAACTACTAATAAGGATATTAAATGAACAAGTTTGTAACCACTAATAAGGATATTAAATGAACCACTAATAAGGATATTAAATGAACCATTATGAAAATTTAATGGACACTAACCCTTGATTTCCAAACACAACCAACCTGTTTTAAACCTCCCCAACACGACCCAAGACTCATATACAAAGAGTAAAGGATGGAAACGGGAAAAAGACAACAACACATCCACGAAACCGAGTCTGAAATACAATTAAATAATGAAGGGAAAACCGGAATCGCTATACACCCTATATGTACACACGGTGGGTGGAGGCCATGACCCTCCCAACTTAAAATAATAATAATAATAAATAAATAAATAAATCATATAGTTTAAAGTACTTATACAAAAATTATATTTTGTTTTTCAAAATTTGTATCACTTTATTTTAGCCTTTTAAAATTTAAATAATTTCCCTTTGACTGTATTTACACAATTTTTCAGACAATGGACACACGTCAATTATTGTGGAGAATCAAATAAATCTATATATATATAAATAAATAAATAAATATCGATAAAATTCATCTAGTTATATATATTATTTATTTATTTCTCATGAAAAGATAGCCTAACAACTCCTATGTTTGTTTGGATACATGTCTCATCTATATAAATTTTGAAATTAATGGGCCATCATATAATTTGGCATTTGATTAATGAGTTTTACTGTTTTTATCAAATTCAAAGCCTAAAGTCCTCAATTCTATCATTCTATGTCCCCACCTTACCCAAAAAGAGTAAAGACTAAAGCAAGCAAATATCCGAAAAACAGATCCCTAGGTAAAATAACAAAAGTTTCATCTTTTTTGTGGGTGGGTAAAAAGTTCCATCTTTTGCTATGTGGAATTCCACTAATATTAAGAACACCAAATGAGTTATAGAATGTGAAATGTGTATTGTTACAATATTTGTGAATTATTCTATAATTCGTTTTATATTATTAATATTTGGTGGGGGGATTCAGTCCATTATAAATTAAGAAATAGGTATCAATTGTGGCATTGTTGTGTCACAAATCAAATGGGTTGGATGTACATTGTAGATTTCATTACTTTATATTAGTGTTAAGAGAGACAAGATAAAACGATAAAGATTTATTTTATTTTTTTCCTCTTTAATTGTTATTGAATATCATTTTATCAACCTTAATTTTAAAACCATACATCTAGATTCATTAATTATCAAGAAAGGGGGTTTGTGCGATTTTTAAATGTTGACGAGTCTAAATACATGATTTTAAAATTAAAGAAGTAATGTGATATTGTAAGGTAAAATACAATCAACCCAAATAACAATTAGTGATTAGTGTGTGACATATCTTGTGCCTCATAAGCAGTAAATAACTTTTACTACAAACCATTAGAGAATTAGTGTTAATTATTTTTATTGTAATTAATTAATAAAGAACCCATGACAAAGAAATGTACCTATATTTTTAGAAAAGAGAAAAATAAAATAAAGAACAACACATTTCACTTAACATAAATTGTCACTCTTAGCCTTCGTTTGGAAAGAAAAAGCTCACAAAAAAATAAAATAGATTTTTTAGTCTAATAAGACAAAATATCACATTTAATCCATAATCATTATATTTTTTCTCTCACAAAAGTCAAAAAATTCACCTCAAACGAGATTTTTTAACTCTAAAGTAAAAAAGTCAAAAAATTAAAAAATTAATCCACTTTCCAAACAAATCCTAACCCATCTGGAAGACGATACTTTATGCATTGTGAAATGTGATAGGAGTATTATTAGTGATTCATTTTCATACGTATGTGTAGTTATGGATGCAAATTATTAGAGATCGGGAGATTTTTATTATCTTAATGTTGACAAGAATGATTGTAGCTGGTGGCCTATAAAAATTTTGTGTTTGAATAATCCCAACTACCAATAAGATCACACCTTTATAGCCTTACATATATCTGGACTTTTTATATACAAGTGCCAAAAGTAAGTCATAGAAGTACCTATCAAAAATAAATAAATAATTATACACACCATGAGTGCATGCAGGCCTACCTATCAATAAAGTTAGGTTCACTCAACACATGACCACCACACCATTGAGGAAACATGCCAAAGATAGTGGGGATTCCATCCATGTTCTCACAAAAGAATAATATATATTTTTTTTGAAGTAGACAGAATTTAATTAAAAATTATATTTAATTTTATAATTAAATTATGTGTATATAGAAGAAGTGTTTAAAAAAATACCCTAAAGCCAAATTGGTATAGCGAAGTGTTAATTGGATAAGTTTATTGAAATTCAGTCAAAGTCGATATCAACCTCATAAGTTAGTAAAACAAAAAATTTAAAGATATGTAAGTGAAAATTTTATCATATTTTGTTATGCAAGTTAATATTGACTTGATTGGATGTGTTCGTGACATTGATATGTAGTTTGAGAGTTCACTTTAAGTTCAGAAGAGATTTATTTATATGACAAAATGAAAATTTTCATCATGTGTAATTTATTAAGAATTTTGATAACTATGATTCTACTGGTATTCTATATGATAATATTTAAGATGAATTTAAAAAATGACACAAAACATTTCTAAGTATCTTTTGAGTTGTAGTCTAAATCTAAAGAGATAAATTTGTAAAATAAGTTGTTTAGTTGAATCATAACAGACAATAGTTAAAGTATTGGGGATTGGATTGCGCGATTAACAAATGTAATAGAAGAAAAAATTATGTGAAAAATGAAAGTTAGGATGCTTTTCATGAGTAAAATCATTTATTGTTGTAATCAGTATAAGACCTCGTTGGGATAAGGTCCATCTCTTAGGATCATATGGAAAAATTTTGTGTCTTCAAAATCTTTATTTTATTTTTTATTTTTATTTTTTTGGAAAAATTGCTATAGAGGACCTTGCGGACTTTTGATGATCAATAATGTGTAAAGCTGGGTGAAACACGTGTTGTTGCTACAATGCTAACAGGCTTGAACTGAGCTTTCATATGTGTCTTCCTTTTCAATTATTTGTTGGAGCTTTTTTATTTATTTATTGGATAAATTACAAATACACTTTTTGAGATTTATTTTAAATACAGATTATTTCATGTAATTTAAAAAATTATAAATACCATTTTGTTAGAATTTTTACTTAATAGAATTAATTAAAAAAATAAAATTTATAATTACTCTCCTATATAATAATAAAATTACCTAAATTATTAATTAAAATATATTTATAATATCATTAAAAACTCTTAATTGACTTGATAATTTATTAATAAAAGAAGCAATTTGTTATAAAATTAGAAATCTCATGTGATGGAATTAGTGGTGCAAATGAACTGAACTGTTCATGAACAAGTTCGGTTCAGCTCGTTAAAAGTTCGGCTCGATTTGACTTGTTAAAGGTTTGGTTCGGCTTGGCTCGGCTCGGCTTGTTTAGTAAACGAGCCGAGTTTGAGCTTGTATAAGCTCAGGTTATTTATATTTATTTAAATTATATAATAAATATATTATTTATATAAATAATATTTAAAAAATTTATCGAGCCGAACTCAAGTTTTGTTAATATTAATGAGCCGAGTCCAGCTCGAACCCAGTTCCTTATCAAGCCGAGTTCGAGCTCAATAAACAAGCTCGATAAGTAAACGAGCCGAGCTGAGCTCGACTCGGCTCGTTTGCAGCTCTTGGTGAAATATAATTTTCGGAATCACAGGAGTAATTCGTATTTTAATCAAAGCTCAGGGAATGTATTTATAATTTACCATTTTTTATTTATATTTAGTTTTGTCTGAATTTTAATTTGCAAACCATTTTTCAAGTATAAATAAATAAATCAAGATGATTTGCAACATAATTAACTTATTATTATTGAGCAGTGCCAAAATTGACATATATTACACAAACTTAAAAATAAAAACTCAGAAACTGCATCAAACATTTCGAACAGATTCTCCCTCCCACCTCCCTAAAAAAATATATATATATATATATATAGATAAGTAGTTCAAATAAATTATACAAAACACTTCCTTAATTATTTTCTCAATTCATGAGATAATAACATTATTATAAACCAAAACCCATAAAAAAACTCACTCTAATAACATTCATACAATTTCAAATCCATCACAACTCGAAAATAATCAGCACCTTCAACCTCATCGGTAATAAACGTGGCGATCCCTCTAGCCATGAAGAAATCACCTGTACCTCCGACCACCGAAAGATCCCTAGTAGGCTCATCCATCATATCAGCACCCATGATATTCAAAGTACCTTTGTACTGAGTAGAATTGAAAACCAAAGAATAAGCAAACCATGCATTGAAAGTGGTCTTCATGTCATAAAAATAGATGCCCTGAGCTCTAGCAACCGGAGGAGAACGTAAAGACTTGTCGGTGGTCATGGGGTCATCGAACACCACCGTCTTGCCAAACTTGAAGGGACCGAGCCCGGTCCCATTAGGGTTGGCAATGATGGAGGCGGTGGCGTTGGCGGTGTTGTCGCCTTTGAACATGGTGTCGTGGTAGTAGAGGACTATGCGTTTGCATGGCTTTTTTGTGGAGGTGGGTCTTGAGTGAACTAGGAGGGATGAGGAGATGAGGAGGAGGAAGAAGACAGTGAGAGATTTTTGTGAAACCATTTTGTTTGGTGGTTTTTTTGTGTGTTTTGGGTTATGGGTTGTGGTGGAATTGAGCTGATTTCTCCTCATATTTATAGAGCAATTTTTACAGTGTTTGGAAGGTGATTTTGGATAGTGAGAATGATGTGTTATTGTCGTTTTTTCAAAAGGAGAATGATTTGTCTACATAAATTAATGGCATTTTTGAAAGCAAGATAACAATGATGATTATTTATTTATTTCTTATTATTATTACAGTTGTGATTTGTGGCACTAATTTTTTGAGCACTAATGGCACTAATTTCTATATCAGGTAAAAAAAAAAAAAACAAAGTTACCAAAACAAGAAATTAGTGCCATTAGTGCCAACAGTTTTAGAGCCACAAATCATTTTTCTTATTATTATTATTATTATTTTTCTTTTAATCTCAAGAATTTGCTTAGTGGTCAAGGCTTGGAGTTTGGAGGTATGCTCTCTGTAAGGTTCTTAAGTTCGAAACTTCAACCTCCTAGGCGTAAATAATTTTTTGAAGAACTTTACCTTGGTTTTAATTGGGACCTTCGTAAGTGAGAGATGGTCTCTATTAGTCGGTCCAATGGGCCATACACTGAGTTCTAAAAAAAAATGATGATTAGGTTTTTTTATAAACAATAAAAAGTTACCGTGAAGCTTATTAAAAAGAAATTTTAATCATTATGAGTGTAATCCATATTGTGCTAACTTTACATTTACACCACATACTTACTTTTTAGAGTAAATTTTCATGGTTGATAAAAAAAATTTATTTTTTACTAGAAATGAAGGATCCAGCAAAAGTCCTATCATTTTGTACAAAAATTTTGTTTAAAAATAATTTACAAACATAATTTTTATTAGAAAAAAACCTAATGAGAATGATCTACCAATAACATTCTTAAAATTATAAGATACAATGGTGACATTTTACTTCGAGATGAAATTACTATGCTTGTAAAATTGTATGTAAAAATTATGTTTATATATCATTATTTTAAACTATTTTATTTATAAATTTTGAGTAGTGTTATATAAATATACAGAAAAAATCAACAAAATCTAACGTAAAGTTTTTATTTTTTTATTTTTTTTATCACTTTAAAACAAAAAGGCCCATCAATATAGTTTATATTTTTAAAAATATCATTACAACATCATTTTGATTAAAATTATGTATAAAAATTCCATCTTCCAATAAATTTTTAGTATTTTTGATAACCCATCAACATAGTTTATATTTCTAAAAATATCATTGCTCATCGTTTTGATTAAAATTATGTATAAAAATTCCATCTTCCAATAAATTTTTAGTATTTTTGATAAAGAATATATGCTCACCAACCCATTATCAAAAAAACGGAGAGTTATGGCCACCAACTACGATGACTAGATGTCTGTTTGCAAGTAGGATTTAGAAGGTGTCACAGGTGGACCAGAAAATGACATTTTTGTCGGTTTATTTAATTTATTAATTAATATGATAAATATATTAATTTGTGTAGTCCAAATGCATATTTATAGTCTCAGCAAACAAATGGCTGCTCGTTGCAGGAGGTGATTATATTTTATTTGAATTTGGAAGTTTGTATTAAATTGCTGGATGTAACTTTTGTTTATAATTTATTAAGTAGAAATTATTTAAATAAATTAAAACAAATTAATTATTTAAAAACTACAGAATAGATACTTTAACTTTTATTTGTTAATTATCAATTTTTAATTTTAAAAAGGAAAAGGATTGAGGCCTCGAATTTGAGGCCTGGAATGTGGCTCGAATTAGTGTTTTTTTTTTTTTTTTTTTTTTCTTTTCTTTGAAACTGTTTTGGTTTGGTTGTTATTATTATTTTTTTTTTATTTATTTGTTGGGTTGTGTTAGTTTGGTTGTTTTTATTTATTTATTTATTTGTTGGGCTGCTGTAAAATTTTTTTTTTTAAGATGGTTATGTGTAGGGTTGGGCTTAGAGTTTACGATTTAAGATTTAAGTTTTTATTTTTTTCGAGTCTTTCTGATTTGAAATAAAAATATAGTAAAGATTCGTATAAAACTATATGGAATTAACAAATTTTAACTAGCAGTTTAACTGATCAGTCAATTTTATCACCCAATCAGTCTAACCCAACTTTTTTTTTTTTTTTTTTTTTTTCTATTTGTTGGGCTATGTTGGTTTTTTTTTATTATTATTATTTTATTTGTTGGGCTGTGTTGGTTTGATTTTTTATTTATTTATTAGGGTTTAGGTTTTAGGGTACACATAAGAACCCTTCCAAAAAAAAAAAAAACCAAAACCAAAACCAAAACCAAACCAACATAGAATGAAAAAAAAAACAAAACAAAACAACTTTTCAATGCAAATTCGAGCCTCTCTTTTCGAGGCCTTTAGCACGGTTTTTTTTTTTTTTTTGGAAGGGTTTTTATGTGTACCCTAAAACCTAAACCCTAATAAATAAATAAAAATCAAACCAACACAGCCCAACAAATAAAATAAAATAAAATAAAAAAACCAACATAGCCCAACAAATAAAAAAAATAAAAAAAATAAAAGTTGGGTTAGACTGATTGGGTGATAAAATTGACTGATCAGTTAAACTGCTGGTTAAAATTTGTTAATTCTATATAGTTTTATACGAATCTTTACTACATTTTTATTTCAAATCAGAAAGACTCGGAAAAAATAAAAACTTAAACCTTAAATCCTAAACTCTAAACCCACCCCTACACATAACCATCCTAAAAAAAAAAAAAATTTACAATAGCCCAACAAATAAATAAATAAATAAAAACAACCAAACTAACATAACCCAACAAATAAATAAAAAAATAATAATAATAACAACCAAACCAACACAGTTTCAAAGAAAAGAAAAGAAAAGAATTAAAAAAAAAAAAAAAAAACCATTTCGAGCCACAATGGAGGCCTCAATCTTTTTCCAAAAAAAAAAAACCAAAACCAAACCAACATAGAAAGAAAAAAAAAAAAAAAAATGCTCCGTAACTCGAATAATTGAGGCTCGAATGACCCGATTTCACCTCTCATCTCTCTCTCTGATCCTCTCTCTCTCTAGCCAGCTCTCATCCCTCTCACCTCTCATCCCTCTCTCTCTCTCTCTCTCTCTCTCTCTGTGGTCCAATCTCACCGCTCATCACTCTCACCTCTCATCCTTCTCTCTGATTCGATTTCACCGGAGAGGAAAAGAGATCTATGGCTGTGAGGAACCATGATCTATGGCTGTGTCAACAGATTTGGGTTTTGATTTGAGATTTTGGGTTTAGTTGAGAGAAAAAGATGAGTTTGCTTTATATGGTGGCTATAATTAAAAACTGGGTTTAATGAAGTGGGATTGCTCTGTACAAATTCCTCCAAAATCTTCTTCGTTCCAAAAATCTCTTTTGCGCTCCAAGCTTGATTGCAGAATTCTATGTCCCTTCTCGCCTTCTATTCAACATTTGTTTTGTCTTTTCACAAGTCCTAGACATTGGAAGCTTCTGTGCATCAAGAAAGTATAAACCTTTGTCTTCAACATTTATATATATATATATATATGTATATGTATATGTATATGTACATGCAGCAATTATTTTATGGAAGTTCGAATTTTCGTTTGATTTTGTTTGATTTGGGTTTCGATTTCGATTTCGATTTTGATTTGTGGTTGTGGGTTTGGTGTAAAATTCCCATCTCTCTCTCTCTCTCTCTCTGTTGTTTTTTGTTTTGCTTCATTCAACAATCTAAAAAGAAGGAAAAAAACAGAGGAAGGAGAAAGAGGAAGAAGGAAGGAAGGAAAACACACAAAAAAAACAAAAAAACAAAAAAGAGGTGCCAAAACGACATCGTTTTGGCACCTCGAGCCATTCAGGCCTCGAATGATTCGAGCTACATAGCGGGGTTGAAAAAAAAAAAAAAAATACAAAACAACTTTTCGAGGCAAATTCGAGCCTCTCTTTTCAAGGCCTCTAGCACGATTGTTTTAAAAAACTCTACCAAATAAGGCCAAAGACGTGGGCAGTCAACAATTGGTAAGTGTGAGAACCCTCTGCTCTGATTTCTATAATTTAAAATTATTCATACGAAAAAATTAATTAATTAGATATTTATAATTATTTAATTATTAGATTATATTTGTTATTAAAAAAAATAAGTAGTTTATTTAAAAATATATATATATATATATATTTCTACTAACCCCAAAGGGAGAAATAAAAAATAATGATAATTGCCCAAAATTTACAATCATAACCCGAGACTTATTCATGGTGTAGCTCCATAATAACAAATTTTAAAAATATATAAATTTGAAATTCTAAATTATTATTTGATTTGCTTTCTGGGTATCTAGACTTTTTATTTTTTAAATAATATTTATCATCTATTTATTAAAAATAAGGGAAATTTATCGAAAAGTCCTATATGGATGAATTTTGTTCCGTTTGGTCCTGCTGAATTTTTGTTTGATTGACCAGTCTATATGAGGTGGGATTTATGACTAATAAGTCCTTTTTTGAATGTGGTTGGTGCATGATGGACATATATGCCCTCACTTATTGTAGGGGATGTTCTGATTTTTTTTTTTTTTTTTTGGTACGTGTAATCCCAAGATTTACGGGTGTCTTGAAGATTTGTTTATGAAGATTTCCAATTAGGGGTTTACATTTTGATTTTTCATTCGTTCTGCGTGACAGTGAGGAAGTGTAATTGTTAACGTCAACACCACTGTCACACACAAGTATGTCTGCAACTTTATATTACAGAGTCCTATACTATCATTCCTACTCATTCACATCATAGGAGGGCAGGATACGACGTGGAACAACACCACTGTCACACACAAGTATGTCTGGAACTTTATATTATAGAGTCCCATACCATCATTCCCACTCATTCACATCATTGGAGGGTAGGAGACGGCGTGGAACAAAACCGCTGTTGCCATTCACACAAACCACTGTTGCTATTCACACAAAACCGCTATGCCATCTCCATAGACGACGTGGTTCACACCCCACCACTGGAACAAAACCATTCACACCCCACCACTGTTGCCATCTCCGCAGACGACGTGGTTCAGAAGAAAATCGATATGCCATTCACAAACCACTGTTGCCATTCACACCCCATCATCGCACAAACCACTGTTGCCATTCACACCAGAGATATGGAACCAGCCATGGACGTGG
This sequence comes from Camellia granthamiana, assembly GCA_036172215.1. Lineage (NCBI taxonomy): Eukaryota > Viridiplantae > Streptophyta > Magnoliopsida > Ericales > Theaceae > Camellia > Camellia granthamiana. The sequence goes on along the minus strand of CM069913.1, from coordinate 6,124,267 downwards.
TTCACTGGGCTTGGTCTAGGGTTTCCGTCTTTCTTCAGCTACTTGGGAACGCCGACAGAGTTCTGAAACTTACGAACACAGAACCTAGGGCTCCAATATCTCTCTCTCTCTCCTCGAAAACACTCCCTCCGTTTGTAGCCGTTACAACGCCAGTATCATCATGGAAGATGACACCAGAGATATGGAACCAGCCATGGACGGAGAAGCTAACGACGTTATAGATTCCAGTTTTGATCATCTCTCTAGTTTTTATTTATGCTCTGGTCGACGAGAAAATCTGAGATGTGATGTGAAATTCAAGTTTCGTAAGATTCCAACCCAAACAGCACAGATATTCATTTGATGTTCACAGATCTGGTTCTCAATCTCACCGATTCCACCGATTCTCGTCCCAGCGATTCCACCGTTCTTCAGCAAATCCCACCGATTCCCGTCCCAGATTAGCTACCCAACTCCTTCGTCTCTCTCTCTCCCGTCCCAGATTAGCTACCCAGCCGACGTGGTACACCGAATTGGAAGATTATATAGTAATTTATGGATATCCATTTTCATAGTAAGGTTCACACAGAAAAATGGCAATCACAGATTTTTTGCAAATTCAAACACAAAACATGATCGTGTTCTTCGTCGTCTATGAACGATTTCCACACCACGGCTTCAAATCATTCACAGCACTCCATCAGATCTGTGAATCTGCGTGAACCCAACCAATGGTAAGGTTCACGTTGAAAACGTCACAAATGTCAATTGGAAAACAAAAGGTCAATCTGTGGGGAAGAAGAAACGTGACATAACCCACGTCAAAAAAAAAAAAAAGGGTTCAAAGTAATTGTGTTCACATCACAACCCACGTCACAGAAAAAGAGTACTATTACCTTTTTTTGGAACGTGAATCTCACACACCCCTTCCTATAAATACATGCGGGTCTATAAACTCAAATTAACACTTTAATGGCAAAATAGTAAACAAACAACCTAAAGGACTAAACGGTTTAAAAGAAAACAATTAGGATCACATGATCTACAAGATGAGAAAATGGGATTTACTGGTCAATTCCCCTAAAAATAAATGTATTCCGATCATATGACTTATTTATGTTTGATTAAATTATTATGGGTAAATTACATTTACCTCCCCTGAGGTTTCTAACAAATACAGGGACCTTCCCTGTGGTTTGAATAATTACAGTAACCTCCACTACTTTACCTAACAATGTCAAGATTCTCACAAACTGTGACTGTCGTTAGAAGATCTAATAGAAAGTGCTGATGTCACTCATTATAAATTATGAAATGTCAAGATTCTCCCAAACTGTGACTGTCGTTAGAAGATCTAACAGAAAGTGCTGATGTCACTCATTATAAATTATGAAATGTCCAAAATACCCTCACTGCGTTCTAATTCATCCAACTTCTACAACCTCATTGCCTTCTAATTCACCTTCTACTCCTGTCATCGCCAAATACCAACCCATTCACCATTGTAGCACCTCCCACAAAATCAGAAATATACATAAAGGTATATATATGTAAGATATTTATGTATACATATATGTGTGTGTGTGTGATATATATATATTGATTCAATTCTCTTTTTCTTTTTTTTATTCAATCAAATATATATATATATATAAAGGTATATCTATGTAAGATATTTATGTATATATATACATAGGGTTTGATTCAATTCTCTGTTTTATGTTTGATATATATATATAGGTTTTGATCACGCCGTGTTGGAGAGAGGAGTTCGAGAAGTCACCGTCGTCGGCGGAAATCGAGCGACGAAGACCAGGGAATCGACGCGTTTAAAGATTAAATATACAATTTTGAAGGAAGGTTCGGAGGAGGAGGAGAAACGGCCTAGCGCAGTGGCAGCGGCTTCAATATTGGAGGAGGAGGCGGAGACGACACCCCAAGCTGAAGCGAGCTCGAGAGGAGAGGGAGATGCTGAGAGACCCTCGACAGGGTTGGGATCATGTGAGGCAGAGACGAAGCAGCTGCCGTAGGCGTCCCAGTCGCAGTCGTTGCAGAGGAGGAGGTTGTCGGTGGCTAACCATTTCTCTCTCTCTCTCAAAACCCTAATTGGTATGGGAGCTTCAAAACCCTAAAACTAGAATGGAAGAAATTGAAAGTACATACTAATTTTTGCACAAGCTATTGAGGAGAATAATCGCCGGTGGGCTTTGGGATCGCCGGAGGCAGTTGTATTGTTCAGAGAGATTATAGGTAGGAGTAGGGCTGCAAATGAACAGAGCCGTTCATGAACAAGCTCGAGCTCGGCTCGGTAAGAGCTCGTTCGAACTCGGTTCGTTAATTTTTTTTGCCGTTCGAGCTCGAGCTCGAACTCGTTAAATTTTTAATAAACAAGCCCAAATATTCTAAAGCTCGGCTCGTTCAATATTTATTATTTATATATTAAATAATATAAAATTATGTATAAAAAATAAGAGAAATATGCTATTTATATATTTAAAAAATATATATGTAAATAATACTTAACTATAGATAGTATATTTATATAATAGTGGTAGTAGATATTATTATTTTAGTAAAATATGAACTTTTTTTTAGTATGTTTATATATATTATATATATAATTGTATAATCAAAATTTTAATTATAACTTTAGTCTCACATGCAAGTATGAAGTTATAAATTTTTTGGCTCGTTAAGGTTCGTGAACAGACTTGAGCTCGAGTCGAGCCTAAGCCAACTCGGCTCGAGCTCGGTTCGTTAAATTTTTATTCAGCTCGAGCTCGAGCTCGAGCTCGTTAAAATCTTAATAAACAAGTCCAAACACACTAAAGCTCGGCTCAGCTCAGCTCGTTTTCAGCCCTAGGTAGGAGAGAGGAGGTAAGATGAAAGAGAGATGAGGACAAAGCATGATGTTAGTGAGGTATGTATGAGAGATATAAGAATTAAAGGGTATTTTGGTCTTTTTGTGTTCAAATGAAAAGGCAATATGGTCATTTTGTATAATCAAGTAACGTTGTTTGTGCAAAATTAACAGATTGGGGGAATCTTAAAGTGGGGGAGGTTACTGTAATTATTCAAACTATAGAAAAGGTCCCTATATTTATCAGAAACTTCAAGAGAAGTAAATGTAATTTACTCAATTATTATTTTTACGTTGAATAATTTAAATTATCTTAAATAAATGGGAAAGAAGTCCACTCTATAAACAAAGGGAGATTATACGTACAACACATTTATTAATGGTACTGTACAATGTGGCAAGAATCTAACTCTGCTTTATCGTTTAACTCGAGGAGCTTTTTTTTCTCAATTTTTTTATAAAAGAATAAAAAAGTACATTTATTTAGAATATTCCAAACAAATCCTTAATAATTGTTGAATGAATTTAATCTCAGATTTTTTATTTTATTTTTAAATTTTTATCGCTTAGCAAATTATTTAAAGTTTTTTTTTAAATCAAAGAAAAAAAAGATGTTATGTGAAAACATCACAACATCTGTGAGCTCTAATCTTGAAATAACTGGTTAATGGCCAGAGTCAATCCAACTCAAAAGAAGGGATCCACTATCGATACACTCAATAGAATTCAACTACACGGTAAAGAAAAGGCCAAGTATTGATCGAAGTATCATTTAAAGTTAGTCGCATGTTTCATATGTATATTTTATTAATCTTACTGACCATCAACACTAAGGGATTATTTGGGATGAATTATATATGCGTACTTTTTGACTTTTTGGTAAAAAAAATAGAAGAAAAAAATATATATTTAAGATAACTTTTTAATTTTTTTAAAAAATATATATATATATATTTTTAAATATTGTAGATATAGAATACACTGATTAATTCAACGGGGGCACGTGGTATGGACTAATTCTTTTTTTTTTGATTCAGACGGTATGGACTAATTCAAGTACGCTACATTTCAATTTATTTATTTTTTTTAAATGAAAATTGGTGACTAGCATTGTGCCGCGTGGAACACCACTGGGGAAAGGTAGTTCCCAAACGACAACTAATAAAAACCTAATAAATGAGTACTAGATACTTCACCGTCAAAATAATAATAGTAATAAATAAATAAATAAAAGCACATACAAGAAATGTAAGGGGGGGGAAACTTTAATTCATGAATCGTAAACTTCATTAATTTATTTATGTTTAAAAAAAGGACGATACAACAATAAAAAAAGGCAAATTACACAAATAGTTCCTATAGTTTGGGACTAGTGTCACTTTGGTACCTGACTTTTCAATTGTGACACATTTGACCCTGAATTTTGAATCTTGTTCCAAATAAGGACAATTAAATATATAATTAGATTTTTCAAGGGTAAAATTGTCAATTTGATAAAATATAAACTAATTTGACAAAAATAAATGTCAAACAAATATTTTTGAATTTTTAAAAATTCTTTCTACCTACTAAAAATAAAATTATGTAAAATTAATAAATCTTTTAGATATTTATTTTTTTTTTTTACCAAATTAATTTTTATTATGTGTTTGGATGATGATCATATATAATTAATTTTAAAAAATTAATCATGTAATTTTTATTAATTTTACATAATTTTATCATTGGTGGATAAAAATAATTTTAAAAAAATTAAAAATATTTTTTTGACATTTATTTTTGTCAAATTAGTTTATATTTTATCAAATTGACTATTTTACCCTTGAAAAATCTAATAATATTTTCAATTGTCCTTATTTGGAACAAGATTCAAAATTCAGGGTCAAATGTGTTACAATTGAAAAGTCAGGGACCAAAGTGACACAAATCCCAAACTATAGGGACTATTAGTGTAATTAACCCATAAAAAAAGACTTGTAATAATTTTTTTTTTTTTTATCAATTTTTGTACTGGCCAACTGAGCTAATTTAAGTAAACAATTTCTCACATTGAAAATTGCATTTAAGTGATACAGTGAAAAAATATTTTTATTTTTATGGAGGTACAAGTTTTCTATATGCAGGGTGTAAGTTCATCCTATATGTCAGAGTTACACTACAAAATATTTCATGCAAAAATGATTCATACCCCCAGTGGGGGTTGACACCCAGTGAGGTGGAGGGTTGTGATTGGGTTAGAAAAAAAACTGTTTTTTTTTTTTTTTTTTTTAATTTTCGGCCAGTGAGGGCGCGCCACGTCACTGGGGGCACGACCCCCACTGGGTGTATGCAGCAGCACTCTTCATGTATACTGCAATTACTTTTTCATTGCTCCACTAATTTATAATTTTCTCAAATTTTTTTTATTGTGTTACAGTCAATGATTTATTATAAAATAATAAATAGTGGACTCACACCCATTTGGGTGTTTTTTTTTTTTTTTTTTTTTTTTTTTTTTTTTTTTAGTGCAATTTCTGTGAACTTTCATTTTTTAAGACATGTTTGGTTTTAGATTCATTGGATGCCGAAGCTTGAGTGGAAGTCAAAGATAGGCAGCTCTCTCGATCCACCACCAACCAAACAAAACTTCAGATTAGACCCAAGTTAAAACGACAAAGAAAAATGTCACGGCCAAATTAAAGAGTAAATATTCACCGACATTGATGTAATACGTGACCATATCATAAATTTATCTCAACTATTGATATATGTGAATCTTACGTAAATTTCACACTCTTTTTAGTGGTAGTTGGTACCACATTTTTTTTTTTTTTTTTTTTTGGATTTCCAGTACCACACTTTTTAAATTTCTGAGTTTTAAAATTCAGTTGTGATTTGTGGCACTAATTTTTTGAGCACTAATGGCACTAATTTCTATATCAGGTAAAAAAAAAAAAAAAAAAAAAAAAAAAAAAAAAACAAAGTTACCAAAACAGGAAATTAGTGCCATTAGTGCCAGCAGTTTTAGAGTCACAAATCATTTTTCTTTAAAATTTTCTATGATTGAAGACTCTAATTGGGAAAAAAATATTTAGGTCGTTTGATTTATAACACATTGTGCATCTTTTGAATAGTAGGAGAAAATGCAATAATTCTATTTTGTTTACTATTTTTCATGTAAAATAGTTATTTTTTTTCATTATTAAATAGAATAATGATTGAGACCCTACTTTCACAACACCCTTATAAATCTGAATCACTTATGATATGGACTTCACACATACATAAAGGGTCAGAATCACTTTGACGGTGTGTGAGTCATCCACAAAATAAGTCCCAAACATTAGCCCAGGGGTGGGTGGCCTTGTGATAAGTACATGGGGATTAAGCCCCCAGGTCATGAGTTCAAATTCCCCCTGAGCCAATCTCCTAAACGTAGCACAGTTGGTTAGGAGGTTGGACCTCAAGTTGTCTAACTAGCACTTGGTGTGGGTTCAATGTTCCCCCGCTGTGCAAGTCCTGACTTAAGCGAAGCTTGTCTTGGGAGGTCCGGGCAAGTTTCCAGGTTATAGTCTCCTTGCTCGGAACGGCTAACAGGACACCTTAGTGATATCTACAAAGGGGCACTGCTTTGGACCTGCGGGAGAGTAGGGAAGATTTTCTTGTAACAAAAAAAAAAAAAAAAAAAATCCCAAACATTTTCCTAAGTTAGCCCATATTCACATGATAGATCAGATATAATTATTTTAAAAATACAAAAACTAATCACAAAATCAAATACGATTCACACTTATATAACGAAAATGATTCAGAGCTCGAAAGCCGCTGGCTCGAATTGGCTCGAAACCCCAAAACGACGTCGTTTTGGGGTTCGTTTTTTTTTTTTTTAATTTTTTTTTTCTTCTTCTTCTTCCTTTTCTTGACCCAGGATTGAAAGCTGTAAATCGATAACCTAGAAGAGAGGGGAGAAGAGAGGGGGTTCGAAAGGGAGACTGGTGTTCAGCGGTATGAGATTTCGAAGGGGAACGATCGATGGTGGCAGCAATCGACGGTTCAGCAAGACTGGTTCGGCGACAACAACACTCGACAGATCGAGACCGGTTCGACGGCTTAATGGTTTGGTGGCGGGGACTGTTTCTTCTCTTCTCTTCGGTCTGGAAAAAATCTCAGGTATGTTCAGATTCCCTCCCCTCTCTCTCTTCCACACACACATTCGCTCCATTTAGGATTGGGACTCTATTCGTTCGTGTTCTTGCTTTCTGGTACTTCAAGTATTGAGCTCTCATCATTTTGTAATTCCTAGATGGAACTCTTTCTTTAATAATAAAAATGTGTCTATGCTGTTAGGATTGAAATACAAATCAATAACAGATTGAAAACTATCACATACATAAGGCATTTGATTCTGTTAGCATAAGGCATAAGGCATAAGATTGAAATTGTTAGGCTTGAATTTGTTAGGCATAAGGCTTGAATTTGTTAGGCTTGAATCTGTTAGCATAAGGTTTGTGTAGAGTTTCCACACTAAATATGTTGTCTCATGGTTGATTGTCCTTTATTTGATGAAATTGATAGATTAGATTGTTCAATTGCTAAATTGATTAATTGATTTGTTAGTTGATTGAATAATCAATTAATCACTTGGCATTGTTCAAAATTTCTATTAATTTGCTGAAAATTGGCCTATTCCGCTAGGAACAATTTCTTAGGTGCTTAGAATTTCAAAAGTAATATTACCTGAAATCTACTATAGCAGATGCTGTTGCTTTCATTATTACTAGCACTATTAATTAATTGATTTAGCTAAACCAATGGATGTACTAATGTTTTATTCTCAAATTGTTGAAATCATGTTACTGTCTATCTTGTAAATTACTGATGGATCATTCCTATTACTAAGGTGCTTCCTTGTACAGAATGTGTAAGGCTCTATTGCCTGGAGATGATGAAAGCATGAGTGCTGAAGCAATATGGGAGACACTTCCTGTAAGTTTAGCTGCATTAGTTGATTTAACAAAAAACTATTCTTGGAATGCCATAGTCTAGTTTATGTGAATTGCTACAAAGTCATCTGATTCTTGTTTGGTTGTTCTTTCTTTCTTTTTTTTTCCAATTTTTATTTTTTTAAGTTGGAATTAGATAAATAAATAAAATTTATTTTTTTTAATCAGTAACAAAGAAGGAAATTTTATTAACGTCAGGAAAAAGGAGAAAAATACAAAATAAGGAGGACAAGCACCCAAAATAAATAAATAAATAAATAAATAAAGAAAAAGTAAACAAAAGAGTTACAGATCACAAATAATGGATCCTATTGGTTTATTGGTGCAGATGCAAGAGAGTTACAGGTCTGTGCATTCCCATATGCAACCTGCTCTTTCAAATGGCAACGCTTTAGAGCACCTATTGGTTTATGCTCCTTATGGTAACGTAACTCAGTATGAACTTCTGCCTTCAATGGGGGGAGAACATGGTGACTCTGCTTCAAGAGCTGGGACAGGTTTGTTGGTGTAGATGCAAGAGGAAGAGTTACGTGTGAAATCTGAACCTGTTCAATGGTGGGATGTCTGCCGAAGAGTAGATTGGCTTGAAAGAGAGGAATGCATTAATGGGATTGCTCCTTGTGGACAAAAAGCTGCAGCAATGGTCATGGATACTCTTGACTACGAAGATAATGATACTGGGGAAAACGATTTGGTAAAGCCACATGAACATTCTCATAATGATACTGAGGAAATCTGATGGTCATTGTATTTTGTGTATTTTTTTACTTTATCATGTAAATGAATGTAATAGACATATCTTGGGAAGTGTTTGAATGGATGTAATGGACATATGTGAATCACGTATTCTATTATGTAATGCGTGTATTTTGTAATGGACGTATTTTGTTGTCGACATATTATGTAATGGATGTATTTTATTACCAAAAATGAATGTAGTGTTTGAATGGATCTGTTTTATTATGGATTGAACAACCATAACAGATTGATGAATGTGTTTGAATGGATCTGCTTGAATGTGTTTGAATGGATCTGTTTGAATGTGTTTTATGATGAATGTGTTTGAATGGATCTGTTTGAATGAACAACCATAACAGATTGAGTATTGAGGCAGATGCATAAATTGAGCATTCAGGCAGTTTCAGCAGATTTGGCTGCAACACAAGTCTGTTGGATTGAACACAGGTCTGTTGGATTGAACACAGGTTTCACACAAGTTCCAAACAGGTTTAACACATCCACACAGGTTTAACACAGATTTGGGTCAGTTTGAACACAGGTTTGACTCATGTCTGTTTGAACAGGTGTAGTCACAAATTCACACAGGTTGAACACAGGTTCCAAACAGGTTTAACACAGGTTTAACACATTCACACAGGTTTAACACAGATTTGGGTCAGTTTGGATACAGGTTTGATTCATGTCTGTTTGAACAGGTGTAGTCACAAATTCACACAGGTTTCACACAGGTTGAAAACAGGTTTAACACAGGTTTAACACATTGACACAAGTTTAACACAGATTTGGGTCTGTAGGCACACAGGTTTCACAAAGTCACACAGGTTTCACAAAGGCACACAGGTTTCAACAATTTGACACAAATTCTCACAGGTCTGTTACAACAGGTTTCAGTCACACAAGTTTGAACTAATTCACACAAATTCACACATGTTTTCACAAATTCACAGAGTCTAATTGACATGCATTTGGGTTTGTTTGAACATGTGTAGTGAACCTGTCCAGTTGAACCTGTCCAAATGAACCTGAACCTGTGTAACTGAACCTGCCCAGTTGAACCTGTGTAGTGAACAAAATAGACCAGCAACATATTTTTTTGTTTCAACAACACAGACCAGTAATTGAACCTGTTATTTTCACAAATTTTAAGAACACAGACATTGATCAAAGGAGACATTGAACAGTGTATTACATTGAACAGAACCGAAACATACAAAGACATTGAACTTGTTTATCAAAGGAGACAAAAATAGTAGAACACAGGACATTGAACACAGACAAAAATAGTAGAACACAGTCATTGAACAATGTATTACATTGAACATACATTGAAAAGTGTATTACATTAAAAATAAAATGGGGCATTTGGATCCAATAGCGATGGTACTGTAGAACTTTGACTGCTTAGATTGTTGACCATTCCTGATGTGCTTCCAATATTGTCCGGCGTTCCCATTGTGCAAACCCGTGCCTATAAAAACAAAGTACATATTACAAAATGATTTTTAAAAATATTGACCAATACATTCATCGTTACAAATGTGTACTCAAATATTGAACACGTACCGGTACAGACATGTTGTCTTCTGTGCCCACCATAGAAGGAAAATAGGAAGCTTCATCATGCGGCACCTTATGATTATATAGTAAGACAATGTTATTAATAATTTGAAGCATTAACATAAAACCCAACAAGAAGCAAAGTACAATATTTTAAGTCCATTCAACACATACCGGAACATACATACTATCTTGTGTGCCAACCATAGAAGGAAAATAGTAAGCTTGATCTTCCGGCACCTATCATGAAATAGTAACACAATTTCGTTACTTATTGTAACCATTCAACTATGAATCCACAAAAAGGTTACGAAACAACCTATGCCAAGTATTTACCTGTGCGGGAGTAGTCTTCTTGTTCTTTCTCTTCAACCGATTAACTATTTGATCAACCTTGCTAACCTTCCGCCTCGTACATGGACGCCCTCTTCGGCGAGTAACCAAAGGACTGAGTACCTTGCGAGTGTTGCTTGCGTTTGTGGTATTCAGACATGGCGAACTTTTCGGCGAAGTATGCGAAGGTGGTACAATACTAGTAGAAGGTGGTAGAGTCCTAGTACATGGCACATTACTCGCAGTACCCGATTCAATAGTTTTCACTCGATCCTTGATTTCCCTCAACCCAAGTTGAATCACTTTGTGTTTAGCATCGTCATTGGTGGCAAGTTCTAGGATCTCATCTAACATCTTGTGATATGAATCATGCAACTTTGGATTTATAGCAGTCCCGAAGTTAGTATATGTGGTTGGAATGCATGTATACCCTCGTTCCAAATCTTTTCTCCATCTCGAGACAATGTATTTATGTGGCACCTCATATATGAACCTCTCAATGAGCACACTAAGTGAATGGGCACACATAATGCCTCTAAACTCAAACAACCGACACATACATTGAGCTCACATTCTATTGAATTACAATACACGATAAATTCTACTTTCTTCATACCCTCACCCAAAAGAATAGCCTCCCTCACATGATACGTACAAATTGATCCCTCCTCTTTTGCAAGATTCGGACGACAGTACACTAAACGCTTCATTTCTGCTTGAACTTCTTTAAATTTCGCATTTGTGTACGCTGCACGAAATTGCTTCTCAAAATGATACACCGTTAGGCAATCATACAATTGGTAACGAGATTTGAAATCTGCTTTCGTCTCCTTTTCCACCTTACTTCTCAAGGCATTGTCATATTGCTCAACAAATTGCTTCAAGGTAGTCTTCGAGTTCACATATCCATCAAAAAATGCATTCATGCTCTCACTTCTACCGGTAGTTGACATGCCAGCCCAAAATATGTCTTTAACATAGGCAGGAATCCACCTATGTCGCTCACGGTATAATACCCCTAACCACTCGTTATCATTCAAATTGAATTTTGTAAACATTGTAAGCCAATTTCCCTCAAATTCATCTTTCGTCAATGAATCGTAAACAGCATTTTGCAAATCAACCTTTATGCCTTCATATTGTGAATATCTTCTAAGTTTCTCCGGAATTTTCTTCATCACATGCCATAAGCACCAACGATGTCGAGCCTGTGGGAAAACAATTTCTATGGCATTTTGCATAGCTCTACACTGGTCAGTTATTATTGCTTTTGGAGGAGCATCTGACATGCAACTTAACCATTCTTTAAATAGCCACACAAATGTCTCAGTGTTCTCATTAGATAACAACCCACATCCAAACAAGATTGACTGTCCATGGTGATTAACTCCTACAAACGGAGCAAATGGCATATCATACTTGTTTGTCAAATAGGTTGTGTCAAATGAGACAACATCCCCAAATGCTTTATAAGCCGCCCTACTCCTTCCATCTGCCCAAAACAAGTTTCGCATGCGACCATCTTCATCAAGGTCAATTGCCGAATAGAAGTTCGAATTTTGTTGTTGCATTTTATGGAAATAAAGTGTAACTGATTCGGCGTCTCCTAGCCCAAGTCTCAATCTTCTAGCATTCTCAATATAATTCCTTGCATCTCGTTCATCAAACGTTAATGCCTCATATCCCCCTGCTTCAACAACTATGGAATGAAAATTCCTCGCCACCCCAATCCCTGCTGCATCGTTCACTTCTAGTCTTCTCTTGACCGGAGTACGAATCCTCTTATTCATTGCAAAATGCCGTGAGTCTATAGGAACTAAATCATGAGTGTGCTGAAGCACAACTGTGGTTAACTTATATCTGCCATCGTTTTGTAGACTAGCTCTGACCCTTGCTTTACAATCAATTTTGGATGACAAAGATGGTTCCAAGGGATTGATTTCTGATCTTTTTGTTCTCAACCTCGCCCGAGTACATTCAATTCCAAAGTACTTCACTTCCCCATCACTTGTTAGATTTTGTGATCTAAAAGCTATAGCAAATCCGCAGTGTTTTGCATATTGTGCATAAAATGCGTACACTTCTTGTTTTGAGCTAAAATACATCCCCTTCTCGGGTTCTTTAACTTCGCCAATTTCGTTAATATCAACATTGTTATCCTGTTCTTCAACTTCCTCACTCCCATTCAATGAATTATTGTTTGAATCAATATCCATTGTAGCTTCAAAGTTAAATACAATAGACAAATTAGTAAAAGAGCAAACTGAATTTGTTATAACAGATTCAGATAACAGATCTGTCAATTCAATTTGTTATAACAGATCTGTCAATTCAATTTGTTATCAAATCTGTTATAATCCAATCTGAATCTAATCTGAATCTGTTATAATTGACAATGTTATTGAATCTGTTAAAATTTGTCAACTATGGAACAAATTTGAATAAATTATAATCTAATCTGAATCTGTTATAATCCAATCTGAATCTGTTATAATTGACAATGTCATTGAATAAATCACATCTGTTATAATCCAATCTGCTAATTTATTCAAATTTTCGACAATGACTTTGTGAATTTATTCAAATTTTCGAGCAACCACATTGTCAATAAATTTTCGAGCAACCACAGAGTTTTGAGCTCTAACTGTTAGATAAATTTTAACAGATCTGTTAGATAAATTTATTCAATTATCCATCAGTCCTTTTCGTAGAGATAGGCCAAAAAATAACACTATCTCACCTACCTATTTACACTATTGAAATCAGATATCAACAAACACAAGCCTAATGTAGTGGAGTCTAGTATACATAGCCAACCAACTTTAATGTTAAAAATCATGTATCATTCTCAAGTTCTCGGCCGTCCACTCACATATATTGACAAAAAGAGTTCTAAATTTTTTTCCTTCTTGGATGATTTTGGAGGTTTTGTGATCAAATAATCAATTTGAAACAATAATATTACGGAACCGCTACAGAGCTCTGAATCATTTTATGATAGACCAATGGAAGAGCAACCATGGCAGCCACAATCATCTTAGGTAGCTGTCATGGCATCCACAATGACAGAGCAATGTTTGAAGGGGAAATACCTTATCCACAACTCAAGCAAACTTCCTCCTCTTCCACCCCGATGAAACAGCAGCGGCGGCAGCAGAAGCTAGGTCGTAGACGTTGCTCCTGTATCTCTTCTCTACTCTGTTCTTAGCTTCTCTTTTTTTTGGTTTTGTTTTTGAAATGAAATGAAAGGGGTACATACACCCAGTCTACAGCAGCGCAACAGGTAATAAAACATTTTCGAGCCCTTTCGAGCCGAGCATTTTCGAGCTCTGTAGCGGTTCCGCTTATATAAAAGGATTGTTCTAATTTTGAATACATTTTTTTTTCTTTTATTATTTTTTTTAACTCTCTCAAAAGAAGGTACAAAAAGAAGAAAAGACCGGACGAGAGGGGAGTTGTTGAGACAGTGAAAGGTAGAAAGTGTTTTTGGTCTTGTCATCCAAGATTGGATTTGTGGATTTAGAAACAATTTGGAAACTTGATAAAAGGTCAGTTTTTTGGTTTTTTTATCAAATATTTTTCAAAAAAATTAATTTTTTTGCTAAAAAAATCACCAAAAAAGCTAACAAATCAAAAAATTAATTTTTTTTATCAATTTCTCAAAACACTCCTTATATTAATGATGATAGTGTTTTCATTAAATTATAAAATTCTAATTAGACCATTAGTTTGTCAGCTTCAACCTAACAAAAAAGTGATACAAAAAAGTGATTTTGATTTAGGTTTTACTTAGCTTGCCAATCCAAGTTGGTCACTTATATCCCAAAATCAAGGACAAATAGGATCTAGCTTTAAAACATATTCAATCAAGGGCTTTGATTTGTGGCACTAATTTGTTGAGCACTAATGGCAGTAATTTCTATATCAGGTAAAAAAAACAAAACAAAACAAAACAAAACAAAATTACCAAAACAGGAAATTAGTGTCATTAGTGCCAACAGTTTTAGTGCCACAAATCATTTTTCTTCAATCAAATTGAAAATCAACTCATGAATTCATATAGTAATGATTATAAGTAAATCTCTTTTGGGTAAATTAGAATCACCATCATTAAAACTAAAAAAAAAAAATTCAACCAGTCTCATAAATTTGATATAATTATATTTATTTATTTTTAATAGAGTTAAAAACAACTAAAAATTATGTAGCAGTGTGATTGATATATAGATAAATAAGAGCAATATATACATTTTAGAGTAATAGAGCTGATAATATTATTTTACTATTTATATGACTAACAAATTTTTAATAAAAAGAGTGCCAAGTATTATATAAAAATAAAATTTGAATGTTGTGTTTGATTGAGAAATTTGAAAAGGGAAAGAAAAAGAGGAAAAGTGTGTAAAATATAAATATATTTTATTCAATTTTTTTTTTTCTCTTTTCTTTTCCAAATCACCCAAGCAAACATAAACATAAGAGACCCATTGTAATTATAATAAAATTTTCGAACTAGATGAATTTTTTTCTAACCTTAGAGGAATTTTCTTTTCTACTTTTGTTGTGGCATGTAGTGGTAGCCATCGCATGTGCTCTATTGACTAATGTACTAATAATTTTACTAAAAATATAAAAAATATATATGTTTGAAACACTTAAAAGGGAGATTTACCAATAAATCTTAAAAGTTATATTTGTTGTCCAATTAGTCCCATTTGTTTTCTAATGATCCATTTGGTCCTTTCAGTTTTGAAATGACGTATTTGCCATCATTTGGACGTTAAAAGTATGAGTCGCAAATGAAATGGTGTGATTTCAAAATCGCACGTGTGCCACACAGAAATTATGTACAGTATGGGTGTTGTGTACATATTAATTATGTGATTGGATTTTGGTATGTGACACGTTGTGGGTGCCACATATTAGGGAAGCGCACTAAAGGCTTTTTATGTTTTTTGCCGTAGTGGTGAGGATGTAACGTGTCACACTACCCAGCCCGAGGCCATTCAGTTACCATACCCGAACGCCCACACCTACGACCCAACCCTTTTTTGTTCGGAGAGGTTCATTAACTTGTGTGAAACCCTAAATTATCATTTTGGAAAAATTTGAAACGCGATTGTGTGCGTGATTTGGGGAGGATGATAGGGATATACAGAAGGTGCGAGACTGTTACACCAACACATTGTAACGTTTTGTCAATTTGGTCGTCACACATCAGAGGAGAGGGAAAGACGACGATGAATCGAAATCGTCCTTGTCTCATTGATCAACCCTGTGGACTGAATTGATGGCGGATAAAGATATGTGACAAGACCCTGCTGCTAATTTTCGTGTATTAGATGGATATATGGGGACCTGTTTTTGAGATTATGTGTTGTTAGTTATTTTTGTAGTTTGGGGTTCATTTGCGGAGTGTGTGTGTTGTCAGTTGATTTTGATGTTTGGAGTCCCATTTTCTGAATTTATTTGTTGCTGTAGGGTTTAGATTTGTGTATGTGTTGTCAGATAATGTTGTAGTTTGGGGTCCAATTTACGGAGTGTATGTGTTGTCAGTTGGGTTTTTGGGGTCCCATTTTTTTACTTTATTTGTTGCTGGTTGTTGCGGATTTTTGTAATGTATGTTGATTATCGTAAATGGTTTGGGTTCATTGGTGTTGGGTTGTGTGGATAAGGGCAGGTGTGAGGTGGTAATGGGTTGGGGGAAGGCATTTGGATTTGTTTGATGTGAAATGTGTGTTGTGTAGTGGTTATAACATGGAATGGCTTTTGGGTTTGTATGCATATTGTTGTATGTTAGGGGGGGCTAGTGTGATATGTTGCGAGTTGGTCTTATATTGAATATGTAAACCATGTACGCACACAAATATAAGTTTTGTGTGTGGTTGGTTTATGGGTGGGATTGTGGAAAAAAATGTGAGCATCTTAGTAAATGTGGGTGTTGGCTATCAGATTTTTTTGGGTTGAAGAGTTTGGTTTTTCTTTGTTTTTTTGTAAATGTGTTGCTATAATGTGTTTACGTCGGTGTGTGTTACGGTTCATATGAGTGACGCACATAAAATATGAGTGTGAGATGTTATGAAATGTTTCTTGTGGGCGTTATAGTGAAAATGTAGAACATGTACTAACACAAACATGAACTTGTTGTTTGGTGACGGAAAATGTTTAGTTTGTGAGTTGTGGGGTTTATGGGTGGTGTTGTGAGTACACGTGTGCACGTATTGTTTAATGTAGGTGTTGCCTGTTGAAAAATTTGGGTGAGGAATGTGGTGTGTGTTTGTTGTATATGTTGTTATGGAATGTCTAGACGTAGGTGGGTGGTACATTGTGTATGTGTGACATGTAACGTTGTATGTGTGATTCCTTATGTTGAAAATTGCATTTAAGCTGAAAAAGTTGTGTTATTATTGTTGTTCTAGGTTCTTCTAAGGTAACAAGTCCATGGACTCATTTATATGAAAGAAAGCGAGTTGAGTAGGGAATTGGTTTGAAGTCGAACAAACTTGGGGTAAAAATGCAAGGTCGTATACTCTTTAAACAAGCTAATGTTGTCACACATGGAGTAGGCCATAATGTGGGAAAGGCGGCTGTCGGTGGGCAACATCAACCTCAAACAAGGCTGAACTTCCTGTCAAACATAGCTAGGATAGTTAAGCTTGTCAAGTCAGCAAAATTGAGAGAGGCACATTTACAGCAATTGCAAAGGACGCCGTTCTGGATCATGATCGATGCAATTCATGTGAATAACTTGAATCACAACGAATTTAGAAAGTGTGATGAGCTCATATTTAAAATTATAAATGCATACAATCCCTAAGAAAATGCGTTCAACATTGGCGGGTCAAATGCAAAGCTTGGGAGCTGCAACATAAGGTTACTATTTGGATTACAATGCGGGAAGAGGCGAATTGATCTGTCACCTAGGCAGAGGCTAGTATCAGATTTCGTACAACGAAGGGCGCATGACATTTCGCAAGTAACGTCGAAATTGGTGAAGGCTTTGTTCTTAGAGGCAGCTAGTGGACACACAAGACAAGATGAGGAAGACATGGCGAAGTTGTTAGGTTTGTACATGTGTGGCAAACTATTTTTTTCCAACACGGGGGAAACAATAAGCTGGGCGTTTGTTCGCTACATCAACGACCTCACTACAATCCGAATGTATGACTGGACTAATGCGATACTAACAACATTGATGGGATCAATAAAAGAGTTCCATCGGACACCTGGCAAGGTGACTGGCTGTGTGGTTGTACTGCTGGTATGATTTGTTTGGAAAATTCTGTTATGTTGTTGTGTTTTCTTTCTCGTGGTTAATCTGTTGTTAAATTTTGCACAAGGTTGGAATAACTTATATAATATTTGTTGCTTTGTCATGTAGTTTTGGCTTTGTGAACATTCGAACATGCTACGACCAAAAAACAAGAACATGTTTTCTAGGTTTTTGAAGTAGGACATTGAGGATTTGCTTAATAGTTGTCAAAGGGTGGATCTGTCTAGGCCTGTCAGCTTTCAGGTATATTCTTTGTGCTCGGTTGTGTGTTATGATTACAGTGGATTTTTTTTGTTAATTGCAATGGAAGTGTGACATGTAAATTTTTATTTGATATGCACAAGTAATGATCGACAAGTTGAGATCTTTCGAGTATGAACAAGAAATGATAGGATTAGACATTGAAGTAGTTGAGGGAGACGTGACTGATGTTGTTGACGGTGTTCTGGATGAGGAAAGTGATAATGATAGTTTTGTTGAAGAGGGGAACTAGAAAAATTATACGGGTGATAGTAGAGTGGCTGGTGTGTAGGCTAAAATGAGAAGTAACTAAGATCATGGTGATCACAGTGGGGATAATGTCCAGCATTCGCGTGGTGGTGATGGTGACGTACCCAGCAGTGTAGTGCGTGGATTCCCTGATGTGGCAAGGTGTGACAGCGTGGATGGTGCTATTTTCGAGCAACAACACAATGCAATAACATCCCTGGAAAATGATAACAAAATAAAAGACAATAAGATTACAATGCTTGAAGTTGAAGCATCTAGGTTGAAGAGAGAAAATGAGATGCAAGTTGTTCATATAGTAGGTGGGTTTGGGTGTGTTCTGAAAATGAAGGACGAAGAGGTGGAGAAGTTGAAGAAAGAGAACATTGAATTGCGTAAACAAATTGCGGTTCTTGAAGACCAATTGGCAGATCGTGATGTTCATGATGTAACTCAAGCGTTTCATACGGTGGAAGTTGATTATGAAATTCATGGGGTTGGTGTACGTAATAGCGAGTTGTGAGGTGAAGGACTACACGATGTGACACCGTTACGTGCAGTAAGAGAGTGTTTAAATAGTTGTGGGCAAAGTGATTTGAACTTTGGGACGAATGAGATTATGGTGTAGGTGCATGGCCCGAGCGATATGAAGCTGTATGATTGCAAAGCAGAAGTGGTACAATATGTGTGACAGGATGCTCCGGGGTTTGATATACAGAAGTCTTATGTGCGTAACATTAAGAATAAAGTGTGAAAAGAGCGGAAGTTGAAGATGATGTTATGTGCGTAACAGAGTTTGGGTACCCATTATTAGTTGGGCGTGGGACAAGAATGGGCTCGGTTGTAGGCAATCTTGGAGGAGAAAACAAGTGTGGTGTTGAAGATGATGTTATTGATGTGGACGTAGTTGTCTTACCAAGAAAAAAGTGGTCTGAATTTGGTATAAACAACCGATTGGGTGTTTGGAAAATGATAACGGTTGAAGAGAAGGCGAAGATCACAACTGCTTATGAGCGTAACGGCGACGGGTACGTACTTTATTATGTTGGCGTTTATGTGAACATGGGCGGACTGATGTGTGTGAACTGTGTTGTTTTGTACGGCCGTAATATGGGGGGACAATACAAATGGCGTGTCCGTGTATTTCACCGATTTGAAGGACCTTGTTAGGCAAAGTTCTGTCCGTGGCAATGTAGGTTTTGTTGTTCTTTTTTTAGTAAATTTTGGATGGTTTGGCTTTGCATGTGTTTACAAGTTTAAATATGGTTACCTTGGTTTTGGTGCATGTTAGGTGATCGATGCTTATACGGAGGTGCTTAGAACTGAGTAGTATAAAATGTATGCAAATGATGAGACAGCAGACAAGTCATACTTCTTCAGTAGCATTTGCTTGGTAAGTTTGGAGTGGTCGACCGATTTGTGTTTTTTTTGTGTCTGATTTTGTTGTGACGTGGCTGGTATATATGTGGCAGGACATGGTGAAAAACAACGATGTCGGTGCGATGGAGAAGTATGTGAGAGGGAACGTCACGGAGGGAAGCATATGTAGATACATTCATTTCCCGATCTGTCATGACGCACACTGGACGCTTGTCGTTAATGATACTGAGAATGGTAGTTGGAAGCATTTCAACCCGATGAGGTAACATTCAGTGCGAACAGACGTGCATTATAATGAAGCTCTAATTCTAGTAAAAATGAGCACACATTTTTTATGATGAGGTGCTGCATGGGGTGGTCGAATAATGATCATTTTTTGTAGGTTTAATGGGTTTTGTTTTTGGTTTTGTAATATGTGTGGCAGAAAGAATGGGTGTCCAATGTGATGAAGAAGTTGTTACGTGCATTTGGAATAGATAAGGCAAGGATTGAAGTAGATTTCAGTCAACCCCTAGAAGCTATCGCATAGTGTCCACAGCAGAAATTGGACACGTAAGTAACCAACCTTGTATTGTTTTTGCAATCTAATTTTTGTAGAACGTTAATTGCCCAAAGATGTGTCTTAATGCACATAATGCTTTCATATGCAAGCTTGATTGTGGAATAATTGTTTGTGTTATCATGCGGCAGTATG
Source organism: Camellia granthamiana (assembly GCA_036172215.1). Classification (NCBI taxonomy): domain Eukaryota; kingdom Viridiplantae; phylum Streptophyta; class Magnoliopsida; order Ericales; family Theaceae; genus Camellia; species Camellia granthamiana. Next base: position 6,103,982 of record CM069913.1, on the reverse strand, counting down.
TGCACCACTGTGACGTGGGCCGGTCTTTGCAAGGCACTAACTGCAGTGTGTTGTGTGCAAACATAGTCAAGGTTTTTGTTAATGACCCGGTGCGTGGAACAATATGTCATAGTTATATTTGTTTTGAATTGGAAGGTTGTTTATTTTGTTTAGATTTTTTTGTATATTAACATTGCATTTAGTTACACATAACAGTACATGTCGTATTATTTTTGGAAGATTGTGTACATACCTTTTTGGGTAGTGTGTAGGTGTCAGTGTGTAACACTTGCAGCTAAATGAAAATGGAATAAGCAATGTTGAATAGAAAAATGATGTTTGAGTTTGTTACAGTCGTTTAATTAGCACGTTATACATATGTATTCCCTTTGGACAATAGTTTACTTAACAACACAGGAAATTTATTGTCCACCCCAAGAAGAGAATTTTGGATAGATGTTGGTGCAAATGCTAGTGCCACGGGTGTGGTGCAGTTTACGCGCCTGACCAAACAGTGGGGACAGTTGTGTGATGGTGTGTTATGGGTTATGTTTCTGATGTTATGTTAAATATATGCAGGGGATAGACATGCAGGGCATGTCAGGGTGGGATATGTGATGTGTTTGGGGTATCATGTCTTTGTTTTCGAAGTGGTGGTGTGGGTGTGTAATGTGTTACGATTTGCTGCCAGTACAGGTTTGCGTCGATGGACTGGAGTTTGTGTATATGGGAAGGGCAAAGTAGGTGGGGTGCGCATATTGTGTTGGTAAGGGATGTGTGGGACAGGTTGATGTCGGGTTTAAGAGAGTCGGCGGAGGTGAGTGTTAGCGTGTGGTATGGGTTATGTTTTTGATGTTATGTTAAATATATACAAGGGATAGACACGCATACCATGTAACAGTTGCGTGACGGTGTTGGTGTTGGTGTTGGTGTTGGTGTTGGTGTTGGAAGTAACAAAACATTCGGCAATGCAATGTTGGATGTGGTAATGTGTGTTACGATTTTTGTGGAAGGATGGGTTTGCAAAACAGTCCGAAAGTTGCACCAGTGTCACAGTATATCAGTTTCCCCATCGCCCACGCAAAATGTATGAAGCGTGTGAACGCATAAAAAATCGTGTTAAATGGTAGAATAAGCTTGAAGGGAAACATGCAAATTTACAAATGTTGAAATGGAAATTGAAATTGATCAGTATGAGAAATGTAATCATCATACATGTCTGAATAAGTGTGTTTGATACATTCCCTTATTTATGCTAAAAGAATTTCAAATCTGCAAATAAATCTTCAGAAACTTTATGGCTACCTTGAATGCTAGATTGGTTCCTTGCACGTCTTCCTATTATGGTTCCCTATACGTTGGCACCGACTACACCGAATTTGATGAACTTGTTCCCCCCTGGAAAGCATCTGTTTCTTCTTGGACCTGCCGGGTGGTCTTTTGACAATCAGTGGTTGTATGACAAAGTCATCCATGTTAAATGGCGGTTTCTCAACGGTTGGAATTGGGATTATGTTGTGTGCATATGAACAATGGTACTCTGTCACATGGTAGTGCGAATCAACGAAATTATACAGGTCTTTACCACTATTACGGATAACAACAACTGCATGCGAGCACGGGAAACCTTTGATTTGCCACTAGAAACATGAGCATGTACGCCTCCCAACATCAACCATCACTGATGGGAAAGAGTGAACCTTGTAAACCTCATTGTTTGATTGGCTCACAAGCCACGATCTGCCTTTGTTATACGCTTTAACCAAACGAGCTTCAATCTTCGGGCAGACAACACCAAGCCATGCTTCTGCCTTACGCCAACGTTTGGCCATTTGCCTCATAATCTGAGTCCGGATACTATCTACCATTTGAGTTATTAGAAGGTGTTGTGCATCCCGTATCCATGAGTTAAATGACTCCATTGCATTAGAACTCATTTTGCCGTAATGTGCACCACTATTGGATAAAAACACAAACATTATGTTTAAAACAATGAACAACGTACAAGCGACAAAAAGTTATGGTGGAAAGAAAATTAAATATGATGTAGGCATGAATAACATGGATTACAAGTACTTACCGGAAATAAGCATTCGTCCAATATTCCGGGGGCAAATCTTTCAAAAATGCTCGTGCTACGTTACGACCGAATTTCATGAACTCCCCTAAACTATAGTTGAATGCAGCCACAGTTGAAGCATATGCGCACGCTCGAAATTTAGCCAACAACCCAACTCGGTATGAACTGTTTACGTATCACATTTTGTCTTGCAAGTTTCGTTACAAATGTTATAAGCAGAATGCATGATGGGCGGTGGGGAATACGATGGGTATTGATTTTAGCAATCCAGTATGTCGGTTTGAGACGAACATAAGTGTTCTATGTCCATTCACCACATTCTTTAGGTGTCCCAAAAACCAAGACCAGTTGGCAATGTTCTCCGAATCAGCGATTGTAAAAGCTAAAGGAAACAACTCTATTTTTTTGTTTTTCATTAAGAACAAAAAAAACAATGTCAATTAAAATATTAACTAATTTAATGAAGGACCACACAATCGGGTGGCAGAAACACACAACCCCCCCCCCCAAAAAAAAAGTCGTGTCACAAAACACAGGCATAATAGCCCTCCCTACTCCTCAAATGTGGGGAAACACACCAAAAAGTGTATGTGAAATTAAATAATGAAGAGAAATAGTGTAAGACAACATAGTAAAAGAAAACATACCTTGGTTACCATCTTTTGAAGTGGCGGCTAACAAGTTCCATTTGAATTTCCCTTTCAGAAACATTCCATCCAAAAAAAGTAACGGTCTACAATGGTTGAACCCATAAATACATGCTTTGAATGATATGAAATACCTTATGAAACGATTGTTTTGCTCATCGTAGTCAATGTTGATATAACTTCCCGGATTGTTGTCCATAGCTACGTTACTGTACCATCGTAATTGGTCAAACGAAATGGAGTGTGCACCAAACATTTCTCCGCGAGCTTTTTCAACACCTAACCATGCGACTCGGTAACTAACCTCTAATCCATAATCTTTCTTCTAGCCGTAGACAACATCGGTAAGCTGTGTGAGTGGTTTGTCCCATACCCTCTCGGATATAACATCACACACTAAATCAAACTCAGCCCTCGAATTATTGGGTGTCCGCACAGCAACACCACAAATGTGCTCGCTATTCCATTTACGAAGGTAAAAAAATCCATGGCCATGTAAGACACATGCGTGTATAGACCACATACAACCTTTGGATTTCCTCATCATGCATACCGCTGTAATTCGAACAGAATCATTCTTCACATATTTGAACCGAAATCCATACTCAACTGCATACTTGCGAAGAACCGTTCGGAACTCAACAGCTCCCCCCTCAAAACTTTGCCTAACATGTTGAATCCCATTAGCCCACGAAGCAGACAAAAAAGCCTTGTCTACATGAGGACAAAATTTGGCTAACAAATCTTGTTCATCGTCGACGTCCATCTTGACAACATCCCCATACGTCTGACATGGGACAATTTGTGCATTGTGAGGCGGCCTGTCAATGTCATCGACATCTTTGACGTATCGCAATTGAATGATGACATCAACACATTGTAGGCGAAAAGACTGCTCAAGTGAGACCATGTTATCCATATCAACATCATTCTGTAACGTGAAATTATTGTAACCTGGCATTTCGAAAAACAAACTCACATTCTCAGATGTCAACCCAGAAAAATTTCCACACGCACGATTCACCAAATCATTGTAACAAAACGGGGCTTGCAAATTGACTGCGGCATTCGTATTACCGTAACAACAAACCAACATGACATGCGTGTCCATCCCCTGTATATATTTAATATAACAAAAAAAAACACAACCCAGACCACACGCTGGCACACACCTCCCCCGACTCCCCTAAACCCAAAATCAACCTGTCACACACATCCCTTACCAACAAATTACACGAATCCCACCCATTCAGCCCCCTCACCCCCCTTCCCCCCCCCCCCCCCCACACACACACAAACTCTCCAGTCCATTGACGTAATACCGTACCGTCGGCAAACCGTAACACATCACACACCGACACAACCACTTTGAAAACAAAAAACATTACACCCTAAACACATCACATATCCCACCCTAACATGGACACAAACAAGCCCATCACAAAAACTGATACTACCAACAAAACAAAACAACTTTGCATTATTACAAAAAAAGAATACATACCTGCATAACGGCGAATTGGATGATCGAAAATTGTACCCTTTTTGCGACGTCACACAGACCATGCACTAACACTCCTTCCCAAAACCCCAAAACCCTAACAACCGATGGTGGAAATGTGTATCACTGTAACATTCAACTTACCAAAAATGAAGATGATCCCACCAAAAATAATTCAGTCAAATAAGAAAGGGCATAACTGCCCATGGCTCATTACTGTCCATGGCTCATTACCAAACTTGGAAAATATGGTCACATAGATCTAAACCTCTCCACCAGTAAGACTTATCCGATAAACATTTCAAAAGTGGAATTGATTGGTATAGTTGTTTCTGAGATGAGATTTATTGGTAAATATCCCTAATTTATCACATTTAAAAAATCATTTTTAATAATATATTTAACAAATGTCAAGTGTTGTTGTAAAAATATCATGTCTAAATATTATTGGATATTTACGTATCATTATTTTTTTTTGACAATCAATCATATTTAAACTCTTATATTTTTAGTAAGAGTATTAGTATTCATAGTATTGTTCTTAAAAATTACAATAATGTTTTCGTGTTAGAAAAGAAGTCAATTTATATATTTTACGTTTAATTATATGTATTTTTAAAAATTCACAGAGATCATTTATAAATATTATAATAATTGCATTATTATATACAAGAAAGTCTATCAACACGGACAATTATACAATAAAATCAACAAGCCAATAATTCCACACACAAAAAAATAAAAAAAAAATAATCTCCAAATAAATACAAGAGAAGAAAAATTTGCATGTCAGTGGAGAGAGGCAATTTGTTGACATCTTAACGGAAAGCAATACAGATCACAAATATTAAAATATCAAAATATTCTTACTTTTACAATTCTACATGTTAACTCAAAATTAAATTCACGGGCTGAGGTTCCTCCAGTTTATGATCGGATTGGAGGTACTGTTGGACTTATGAAGGTTTATCATGAATTTCGTTTTAATAATTCGAATCGTTCAGTGTGTAAAACTCGTCGAGCACACTATACCTATAAAAAATCACATTGATCGGATATCAATGGCTATCTCATTGGATCAGATTTCTGTCAATCATTTATTTTTTCACCGTCCTTTTTTTTACAAAACTGATTTGATCACATAGCTATCGATATCCGATCAAAGTGATTTTTTGTAAACACATAATATTCAACGACTTCTACACCTTCAACGATTCAGATTGTCGAAGTGGGACCCGTAATGAACCCCGCAGGCCCAACAATAAACTGGAGGAAAGTCCGTCCCTAAATTTACAATCAAATGATTAATACTCAATCCTTCTCAACGTTAAATTCACAATTGAATAATTAGTACTCAGTCCTTCTCAAGATCAACACTATCAATAACAATAGATTCAAAATATACAACCCAAGTCATGGATAAATGTCAATGAAACAATAGTAACAATATACCAATCCAAGTCATGGAGAAATGTCAATGAAAGTCTGCTGCACTCGTCAACCTATCATGTCAAGGTTATGTGAGGATGCCATGCTTCCACTAGAGGGGAGTGTTGGAAACAACTTTCTACCAATCATCCAAGAAGAGATCGTCATAATAGAATCAATCTTGATTCAAAAAATGCTGCATAAAGCAAGTTAAATTTCAACCACATAGTAATCAATGCTTGTTTAAAAAAATGAAATCAATGTAAAGATGGCTTTTTGTGAGGAAATGAGTCAATTCATTACCGTGTGGTTTGTTAACATTGTTAATTTTTTATTTATAAAAAAAATGGAGTTTTTTTTATTAAATTTTTTTTAAAAAAAAAAAATCTTTATTTGATGTGTATAAAAAATTTGAAAATAAAAATAAAGAAATATTTCGGTGAGTTGTCACAGGTGATTGATTAGTGGCGCGGGGATAGTGGATGGATGTGGTGGTCCACGTGGGGTGGTTGAAGTCAATGGCGGAGTTAAGAAAATAAATTGGAGAAGACGCTTCTTAATTAGGGTGACGATTGAGACCCCCTCCAATCACCACCCCCACAGACACGTGGCAGGTGGTGATTGGAGGAGATGGAATAATAAAAAGAAAGAAAGAAAAAGCAACCAATCAAGTGAAGAGGGAGTCAATGGGGTGAGAAAAAAAGAGAGCCCAAGTCATTATTCTATTAATTATAACATTAAAAAATTTTATAAAAATATTTCATATAAATTTTTATAATTGACTTTAACAAAAAAAAATTTTAAAAAAATTTAATATTATTTGTAACAAGTGTGTCATGGTCAATATAAAAATTAAAAAAAAAAAAAAAAAAAAAAAGTCATGGATATAAGTTGTAAAATAAATTACATAATGATAAAGTAATTTTTATACAAAATTTAAGTAAAAATTCAATATAATAGTAATACCACCATTATTAATATGTAAGATCACTAACTAAAGTAAAGAAACACATGGAGAATGAATCCCACATGTTAAATAAAACTAACAATCCAATAAATTATATATCTTTATTGAGATTAATTATGTTTACATGTCAATAATAATAGATATCACTATTATATTGAAATTTTTATAAATAATTATATGATTTATCATAGTCTCTTTATTTTCAATTAAAACAATCATTATTGTTCTCATAATTTTAAAAATGTCATTGATATTTCACTCTAAATAATATTTTTATAAATTTTTTATTTAAAATATTTTCTTTATATTTATATCAAAAAAAAAAAATTCCAAAACCTGGGGGCACGTGACCCTTGGTCTTTCTATACCTCTGCAACTGGCTGAAGTTGGCCGTCAGAGTGGATAGCCAAAGTATCACTAGAGATCATATGTAGTGACAGTTTAATTGTTGAAGTCCACCAGAAGGCAGTTGGAGCTCACCGAAGGGTTGTCAATGGCCAGCAGTGGTTGGTGGTGGTGGCGGTGGCAATTGGCACTCGCAGCCACAAGTGAAGAAAAGAGAAAATTTATTTTGAAAATAAGTGAAAACACTCATTTTTTTTTGTTTTAAAAAATTTTGAAAATAATTTCATTTTTTTAAAAATGTAAACAATATACCAAATAAATTTGTATTTTCAAAAACAAAAACGGAAAACAAAAACCTTACAATATCATCAACAAAAATTTAGCAAACATCTCCCTTTATTTTGGGTATTTTTTTTCAAAAAAAAAAAAAATTTATTTCGGAAGTCTTGAGGTTGATCTATTATCATTTTTCCCCAACAAATTCAATTTATTTGACCCCCCCAAAAAAAAAAAAAATGAAACATCAAATCCAACTTGTAACAACATTGGTAAAAGCTAAACAGTCGTTTGCAGCCAAACAAAAATGACAAGTAATTGCCAAAAAGAACCTAAAACTGCCCAGAATGAAATAATTTTTCAACTTCAACTAACAAAAGCCAAATCAGTTGGATCCCAACTCTCTATCACACTTATTCTTCCAATATTTCCGCGGCATTATTCTCTATTTTTTCTCTTCATACTTATTGAGATGTTCTTCAAAAAAAAATTCTGCTTAAATTCAGCAAGAAATTCTTCTTCTGCAAATCTTTTTCACCACTAGAGCTGTCCTGACAATCAGTTCGTGTGATCTCTGATGCTTGTGGAATGGAACAACTTCAAATTATTATATGTTGTATTATTGTATTATAATATAACAGACATACTCATGCATTGTCCGCGTGCCATCTTCTTAATAATTGTACATCTTCCGTGGTGTTCATGTGTGTTGGCATTGATCAAACAGACAATAAGCTCAAAAATTCTAATTGAGCTCAATCTTACCCCTATGTTTTTCTCAATATTAAAGACGATAAGTTCTTGAAAATGAAAAATTATTCAGTACTTCCGTTTGAATTGGTGCTCTGAGAATATTGAATAATTACTGCAATAGCTATAGTTTTAGCAATTTTCCCTCCGAAAAATTATCCGAACAAATCACCAACTTCTATTCTATCAAATATTTGCCAATCCAAAAAGAAACACAACACTATGCATATATGATGACATGATAAAGAAAAGAAAATAAACTCTATATTCAGTAAATAAACACTATATGAATAACTGAAACTCCCCCTTGTATATATAAAGGAAAATGATTTGGAGCCCTAAAAACACCCCCCTAATCCCCCTAATTTCCAATTTGGGCAACTGTTTCCTTGCTTCTAGCATAAAACCCGTGTTGCGCAAGATCTTAGAGAGAGAATCAATAATTTGAAATTGGAAAAAAAAAAAAAAAATTTCACATGTTAAAAACAAATATCCCAGCAATCAAAAGCAAATCAATTTGTATCAGAATCTCTCTCGGGCAACTCTTCTTCTTCTTCTTCCTCCTTCAGTGAAGCCAATGAAGGCTGGGACAACTGGCTATGGTATTGTTGCACCACCAACACTGATGCTGTTGTCGACAAATCCGGTGAAATCAACAAGCTACCTACTGGTCCCAACTCGGGGCATTCACTCCTCCCAGTCAAAGTTGAAACTAATTGACCCTCCGGCATTCGTCCAACCAAAATCAGACTACAACGACAATTTTCGCGAATGATTTCAACTGTTTCTGCAGCATTACTCACAATCCTCTCTTCATACTTGATTGAACCGTCCTTTGATACTTTTTGCTTAAATTCAGAAATAAATTCTCCATCTTCTGACCTTGCTTCAATGGCATTGTTGTCATCCATGTCAATCCTCACAATCTCTCCAATAACTTTGGGGTCTACTGAGAATCGAATAACCCGAAGATTAATGCCAGGGTGCTCAGCCATTCTAGCACCATAAGCAAGAGCTTCACGATCATCATTGCCTCCGAAGAATAAGACTGTTATTGAGGAATCAAAATTACTTGCAGATATTTGAGTCCTTCCACCAAGCCCACGATCTACTAATATGCCAACTGAACACGGAGCGTGCTCAAGAACGCGGCGATTGACATGACGAAAATCGGTCCTAGTTGTCTCCAACTGCCCATCCAGCCTTTGATGTTTGTGAAATGGGAGAATTATAATCGCCGCCCTTTTGCTATCTGCACTAGCACATATGTCCTCATGCATGCTGTTCATTGGTGAGATTGCTGTCATGGGTCGAACAGAAACATGGCTCAGCTGCCTAAATGCCTCGAAAGCAACGACAGTTTGGTTGGTACCAGATTGCCGTCCCTTGTTCCAAAAGGGCAGTCCATTCTTTCTTACCTTGTGGACCATTAGAATAGCAGATGATCTCTCAGAGAGCTCCATAAGGTGCATTGCATACACACATAGTCCTTCCTTTTTCTCAGTCCCACGAGACCCCTCGATGAGATTAATCAAGGTTGGGAGATTCCTTGCGCTGTGGAAACAGGCCAGTATTCGGAGTTGAGTATTTGGGTATTTCCTCTGAACTGTCCTGTGCTTGTACTCGGCTTTTCCCATCCTTTTCGCAGGTTTATACACAGCCATGACTAATGGTGTTGTGATGAAGGTTGTGAAGAGAGCCATCAGAACCATAATGGCAAATGTTTGATCGTTCAACACCTGCAAAAATCAACAATGTAACACAATCAAAATTGAGAACATTCAAATTCAAAATACAAACTAATTAATAATTGAGCTCAATCTTACTTACCCCTCTGTCTTTCCCAATGTTGAGGACAATGAGCTCGACTAGGCCTTTAGTGTTCATCAAGAACCCGAGAGCCACAGCCTCCTGGAAAGGCACTCTGCACATAAGAGAGACTGCAATAGTGCCTACAATTTTCCCAAAACAGGCTGTGCATATGACTAAAGCGAGAAGACCCCATGACTGAGCCCCTTGAATGGTGGCTACATTGGTCTTCAATCCACTTGACACAAAGTAGAGAGGAAGGAGTAGCCCGGATACAAGATCCTCAACCTTTTCCACAAGAACACCTGCAAATGGTCCGTCCTTTGGGACTAAAACTCCAATCACAAAAGCACCAAAGAGGGCATGAATTCCAATTGAATCAGTGACAAAACCTGCAGCCAAAACAGTGGCTAGAGTCGCACACACGTACATTTCATCCATTGGTTCACCCTCGGGGCAACGTTGTGCCATCCATTTGAATACCCGTGGGACAATGAATATACAACAAATGACAAATGCGCAACCGCACAAAAAAACCCACAATGAAATGAGAGGAGAGTGACCAGTGCTGGAGAGGGCAATTGCGAGAGCAAGTAGAATCCAAGCAGCCACGTCATTGACCGCTGCAGCAGACATGGCCATTCTACCAACATCAGTAGTTAAAAGCTTGAGTTCAGCGAGGATACGAGCCAAGACAGGAAAGGCAGTGATAGATAGGGCAACCCCCATGAATACGAGAAATGGGGCTTCATTTACGCCTTTGGAAATAGTTCCTCGGAGGACAAAAGATGCCCCGATTCCTAGAGCGAAAGGAAGGCTAATTCCGGCACAGGCAATGCTCAATGCTTTCTTTCCAGTTCGACGAAGGGACCTTGGGTCTAACTCTAAACCTACAAGGAACATGAAGAAGAGGAGACCCAGATTGGCTAGGGTATCTAGTACCGTGTAGCTCTTCGGTGGAAAAACTTTATGTAGATAAGCTTGGTTGCGACCCAGAGCTGATGGACCAAGCAAAATTCCGCCCTGCCAAAATTGATAATATAAGTTAATTCTCCTCAAGTACCTTGCAAATATACAGGGCCGCGACATAAAATAGAGGACCATAATTGCATTATATTATGTATATTGTAATCCGGCGAACTGACAAGTATCTTAATCTCCATTCCTTCAACAATTATTATTATTATTATTATTTACTTTTTTGCAATGGGGAAGAAAAGAAAAAGCTAGTGATCAAAGAACTCCATTCTAGTAGAATATTTTTTATGGAGTCCAATTTTAACCAGTGTCATGATCAAAGAACTTCCAAGAAATTTCCTTGGTTTTCAGATCAGCATTGATGGTTAAACTAAGGAAACATTCGGAAGTTATTTGATTTGCTTAAGCAATAAAATATTAAGATTTGAACTTCCAACATAACAGGGTCAATTCTCCTAAAGACCTTCATATTGTGACACTTTCTTAATGGATAATCTGCAAGCATAATAAACATTAATACACAGATGTGAGTGTTTCCAAATCCTACAGTAATTCAAAATTTAATCTCCATAGCTTTACCTAAACTATACCATGACGCACAATCATGGTAAGGAAAGGCAAAGGAAAATGCAATAGATTAAACAAAAGAAATTAAAGGAGAGGACATAGCAGACTTACAATAATCTCAGCAATAACGCGAGGCTGTCTTAAAGGCCTTAGAAGAAAAGCAAGCGCTCGGGTGACAACAACCACTAGGCATATCTGTAAAATCGCAAGCGGAAGTGCAAAGTTAAGAGGGTCATCGCCCTGGAAGACACCATTAGAAGTAGCCTTCATGGGCGTTGGACATTGTACTGTAACATTTGAAGCCATTTTGCACCAGAAACAAAATTCTCAATTCACTGCCTGCATCATATGATCACCATGTCTATATTAGATTCCAAGCTCAATACATCTAAATCAAAAAAAACATAGAAAAGATATCAAAGTCCACTCCATACATATGAGGTGATAAACATGTTATCAAAAAGACGAGATGCTTAACTAAGAATTTTATTTTAAAGATAGTATATAGTTAATACTGGCGAAAATATGGATCTACACAGAGTTAGACACAATTTTTACAACTTTCAAAAGAAAAAAAAAATATATGTATTTGCTCTCAAACTTTAGTAATAAGATTCAGATTTTGAAACGTTTACTGTAAAACATTATTCAAGGCATGTATAAGAAAAGGATGGTGTTTCCTAAATTCATAAAAAAAAATGATCTAGTTCTGAAATCTGAAATTCCTTATTTCAATCTAAATGGCTAATTAAAGTCCTAATCTGATATTAAAACCTGTCATAAAACAGCAATAGCCCGATTTATATAGGCACTTTACTATAGAAAAGCCGTCAACTATGAACATTTGAGCGTAAAAGAAAGATTGTTCAAATAACCAGCTCCAAAAGTGCCAGTTGAGTGACAAGTTAAATCGTGACAAGAGAATTCAGTCACGAGTTCAAACCACATAAAAGAGATTGACCTTCTTGGATCTCTATGACCTGCGTGGTATGTGTAGAACAGAAAACTATTTATACAACTTAGTCTGAGAATATCTCTGAATATCCTCGCTATCAAAAAGAAAAACAAATGGCGTTTTGAGGGCGAAAAAAATTGCTCACAGGGAAATTAAGGGTTTTGTCTCCACTAATTTTTGGGTACATATATAGTTTCTTGTCCTATATATATAACCACATAATTACCTAGTGTATAGCCTGAATGTGTCTATGGCCTGAAGGTGATCTGCCGAAGAATGAGAAATGGAATTTTAATTAGCCCTTGTTTGGCTAAGATTTTGAAATTAAAAAATCACAAAAAGATAAAATAAAATAAAATATTATTTTTTACTCATAATCATTACACTTTTTTTTCTTACAAAAATTTAAAAAATCTCAAAATAAAATCCAAATGAGCCTAAAAAAATTCCAAACTAAAAAATTAACTATATTAGTCAATGCCAAACGACTTTACTATATCCTTCAAAATTTAATGAGTTGCCTAGCCAAGTGGGATAACAGAAATACGACGTCACTAACACCACGTTATATATATAGTGGGTGTTTGCATAAACAAATTAGACAAAAAAAAGTTAGAACATATCAAATTAAATTAGAGCCAGATTCAAGAAATTAAATTAGATGGGGTACTTATTAATTACAATATTAAAAAATTTTACAAAAATATTTTACATAAATTTTTACGATTGACTTAAAGAAAGATAAAAAAAAAATAATGTTATTTGCAATTAGTGTATCATGGATAATATTAAAAAATGTCATGGATATAAAGTTTTAAAATAAATTATATAATGATAACGTAATTTTTTATACAAAATATGCGTAAAAATTCAATATAATAGTCATATCACGTCATCATTGACATGTGACATCACCAATCAATAGTAAAGAAACATATGAACAATGATCCCTACATATCAAATATAAATAACAATTCAATAAATTCTATATTTTCATTGAGATTAGGTTTGCATGTCAACAATAATAGACATCACCATTATATTGAAATTTTCACAAATAATAATATCGTAATTTTTTTATTTTCAATCAAAACAATCATTAGTGTTCTTATAATTTTAAAAATGTCATTGACATTTATAATATTTTTAAAAAAAAAAATTATTTAAAATATTTTCTTTATGTTTGAAAAAAAAAAAAAAAAAAAATCCAAAACCCAGGTGGCACGTGACCCCCTAGACGATCTTTCCCTCCGCCCTGATGTTTGGAAAGTTGCTATTTTAGTAGATTATTTTAATTTTTGACTATTTAAGTAGGTTAAAATTTTTGTATTTGGAAAGATAGTTTTTTATAGTTTGATGCCATGTTTGTAAGAGAAAAAGTGAAATAGTAGTATTATATGCACCAATTAATATACACACTAGCGTACCAACTAGTGTTATTTCATTATTACTTGCCCTCACCTATTATACAAATTATAAATACCCAAAACTTCTAAAATTATGTCACATCATCTATTAGTATACTAGTTAATACATTAATTGGTACATATAACATTATTCAAAATGAAATGATTATAAGTTTGATATGATATTTTGTCTTATTAATTATTTTTGCCTATGTTATCCTTTTGAATTGTAACTAGAAAAAAACTAAAATTCAACTTGTCAAACAGGACCATAGACAATAAAATGCAAATATCTATACAATTTATATTTTTATATTATTATGGAAAATGCTATAAACCCTAAATAATCTATCAAATTTTTTACTAAACTTTTTACATGGGTGTGGTACTCACACAAACCCATATGTGTATAAGTTTCACACTCATATAAAAAATTTAATAAAAAATTTAGTAAATTATTTAGGGACCTAAATAATCCTATTATTAGGGGTTGTTTGAAATGATCTAAATAAGTGTACTTTTTGTCTTTTTATAAAAAGATGTAAAAAAAAGAGAGATGATGTGATAAAAAAAAGATAAAAAGATTAATTATACGAGGGAGGTCAAACCAACCCTTATTATTAGCATCTATCTTTGATCCTATAAGATATAAATTCTACGTCTATGCTGTCACACTTTTTGTTTTACCAGGATTTCAGGAATGCCTTTTGCCTCTAATAATTTATTTGATTTTATTTTTTTTAATTTTAACGTAACCCATTGTTAATTATTAGAGTAAATTATAAATATAGCACTGAAATTTAGGATTGATTTGGCATATTTCAAAACAATTAAAAAGTTAAAAAATTATTATTATCTACCAAAAAAATATAAAAAAATTAATTTTACCAAAAAAAAAGTACAACTCACATGTCACGTGAGTTGTACTTTAGTTGCTCATCGTTTGTACAAAGGGAACAGGCGGAGAAGCAAACAAGACGATATTGTTCAGCCCGTGGGGCTCATCACGGGTCCCGTTTTGATAATCTGAATCGTTAATGTGTAGAACTCGTCGAGTAATATATGTCTATAAAAAATCACATTAATCGGATATCGTTAACTAAATGATCAAATCAGTTTTGTATAAAAAATGATGGTGTTATAGTTGACGGTTGACAAAAAAACTAATCCAATCAGATAACTATCGATATCCGATTAACGTGATGTTTTACAAACATATAGTACTCAACAAGTTCTACACATTTAACGGTTCCGATTAACAAAACGGGACCCGTTGTGGCCCCCACAGGCCGAACAGTATCATCCAATTCAATGTCCGAAAATGAGGCAAGCTTCTCCTATACACTACTCTGCCCACCGTACTGCCTACTCTACCCAAGCTTCTCCTATACACTAATTTATACAATTTTTTCATACACATTTTTTCGTAAAAATTCAAAAAATTATCCTAAATAACCATAAAAAAGTACACTTATTTAGAACACCCCAAACAACCCTTTATTTAAAAAGTTCTAGAAATCACAAATATTCCTCGTCAAAATTTTTGATTTAAAAGAAAAAATAAAAGCTCATACTATTTTTCTACACAACAATAAAATTACCAAAATTATTAATTAAAATATATTTTTGATATCATTAAAAACTGTTAATTGACTTCATAATCGAATATCGCAAACTAAATGATCAAATCAGTTTTGTATAAAAAATGATGGTGTTATAGTTCACGGTTGACAAAAAACTAATCCGATCAAATAGCTATCGATATCCAATTAACGTGATGTTTTACAAGCATATAGTACTCAACAAGTTCTACACATTGAATGGTTCCGATTAACAAAACGGGACCCGTTGTGGGCCCCCACGGGCCGAACAGCATCATCCAATTCAATAGCCCTGTTTGGTGCAGCTTAAAAGCTGCTTATTTCAACTTTCAGCTTAATTTAAGCTATTTTGATGTGTTTGGTTTAGTTTATAACTTATAACTTATAGCTTATAACTTTTTGGAAGTCAGAAATCAGCTTATTCTTTGAGTGGAGCAGGAGATGCTTAATTTATAAGTCAGAATCAACTTATGTTCATAGTTATAAGCTATAAGCTGTAAGCTGTTTAGGCATAAGCTATAAGCACTTTCCCACAGCTTTACCAAACAAGGCCAATGTCCGAAAAGGAGGCAAGCTTCTTCTATACACTACTCTGCCCACCGTACTGACTACACTGCCCAAGTTTCTCCTATACACTAATTTATACAATTTTTTCATACACATTTTTTCGTAAAAATTCAAAAAATTATCCTAAATAACCATATTTTTTTCTCAACTTTTTAGTCTAAAAAATAAAAAAAAATACACTTATTTAGAACACCCCAAACAACCCTTTATTTAAAATGTTCTAGAAATCACAAATACTCCTCTCGTCAAAATTTTTGATTTAAAAGAAAAAATAAAAGCTCATACTATTTTTCTACACAACAATAAAATTACCAAAATTATTAATTAAAATATATTTTTGATATCATTAAAAACTGTTAATTGACTTCACAATTTATTAATAAAATGGATCATTTGTTATGTGCTTAGAAATTTAAAAAAATAGGATGTAATTTTCAAAATTACATAAGATAATTTATATTTTAAGCAAATCTTAAAAAATATATTTGTAATTTATCCTAAATACCATTATGATTATATAAGGTATACAATCAAATTAGTAAAAATTTGTATTTTTTTTTTTTAAATGACCACACAAAAATAATTATCTATACTATTATATATGTGAGCACATGACTTGGTGTCTAATAGTATGGTGGCTTCTTCTTCTGTCGCGTGGCAAATTTTTCTATCTTAAAATAAAAATATATTATTCAAATTTGAATCCAAGACCTTGAATTTCATTAAGAACATTCTTACAATTTAGACAACATACATATTACGAGATTAATTTTTTTATTATTTGTTTTTATATTTACTTATCTGAATTGCACATGTATTGCGTGTGTCACCCACTAGTGTTATAAAAAATGAATTGTTTCAATTTTAAATTATTAAAATGAATCCGCCTCAAAGCCCAAACAGTACCATCAATGTTGTTAAAATTGGGATTCTAGATAGGATCGATGGAAGGAGCTTGTGGATTAGATAGTAGAATCGGATCAAGAGTCATAAGATCTTACTTTTAATATAAAATAAAAAAAATAATTTAAAATCATTAAAGAAAAATGATTTTATTTGATATAAAGTATCTTTTATGTTATCATATATTAAAAGAAATATTTATAGGATGAATTTATAGTCAAATTTTTTATATAAATACACATAATATACATTCACACATAAAAAATAAATAACAATAAAAAGTTTTAGTATGATCAATTGGAATAATAGTGTGATTCTATACGATTTCATGACTAAGGCCGTAATCACTTTAAAATTCCTCTAAATTTAAAACCTTATTACGATCTGAGTCGTGATTTTGATAACCATGAGTATAGTCTTGACCCTGTACAAAAATAATTTCAGTTTTTTATTATTTTCTCTCTCAACTTCTTTGATTATAAAATTCGATCAGAAGTCGTTGGCGTTCTAGTATTATTTTTTACGAAATTCAATTCAAAACTTTCTACGACGTGACTTCATCGTTCACACCTCAATGCTCTCAAAATGACAAGAATGCCCCTATATCTCTCTACCAATTTACGACCTCCACCAACCTACGTTTCCTCCTGATCACCACAGATCGTTTTCGAAGCATTGTTACGAAATCATCTAAGCTTAAATTCTTAACAAAAATCAATTAATTTATTCTCTTCGCATTCGATCCAAAAAAAAAAAAAAACAAACAAACTTCAATGTCACATCTAATATATACGTATGTATGTAAATGCACCCATATATGTATAGAGAGAGAAGAAGAATTACCTGAGTCTGCGAGAAGATTTTGAAGAAGTTCTTCGGTCGATTTGAATATTTTAGAGAGAGAGAGTAAACTCGAGTTGTAAGAGAGAGAGATTGCAGAGACTGCCGGGCGAGAGAGAGAGAGAGAGAGAGAGAGAAATTTATACAAGTGCCATTATTCTCGAATGTGAAAATCCAAATTCCAAGACGATATGGGAAAAGTGTGTTGTTTTTATCCCGGCCGCTTAATTTATATGAAATTACAAAAATATCCTTTATGGCTGTGAAAGTCAACACACCATCATCACGCCATGTTTGAATGGGAGTTTGGGTAATCCGCGGACTTCGCGTGTACCATGTTTGGCTGTAAAGGAATGGTATGGATTGCTAGTCTATTCCTATGGATTTATAGAATTTTTTATTATTATTATTATTTTTATCAATGAAAGTTAATTGTGAAATTCGTATCTATGGTCTCTCCACCCTTACAAAATTGTTAGTAAAAATTAGGATAAATTACACTTATTCTTTTTGAAATTTAGATTTAATATATATATCATTCTTTATATTTTAAAAATTATACTGGCATCTTATCATTGTAATTATTTAAACAGAATTAACATTGATATTAAGGGGTTATTTGGGGTGTCCTAAATAAGTGCATTTTTTATCTTTTTGGACTAAAAAATTGAGAAAAAAATATGGATGTTTGGGTTAACTTTTTGACTTTTTATGGAAAAATGTATATTAAAAAATTATATAAATTAGTGTGTAGGGAAAAATTAGGATTAGGAATTGTGCAGCCGTAATTTTTGACTTTTTGTGAATAGTATTAACTTTTTAACTTTTTAAGTAACTTTTTGACTTTTTAGCTTTGTATGGACTTCCCAAACTTGGCCTAAAAATGTATTGAATTCATATATTTGCTCTTTCTTTTTTTTTTCTACATCGGAAAGATATATTTGCTCTTTTCTTGCTTTGTTTTATTTCTTCTATTTTTTTTTATTTCCTTTGCTTTATTTTTATTTTTTTTCAATGTAATTTATTCTATTTTTTTGTTAAGAGTTGTTGTCTTTTATATAAGTAGAGAGATTTGTGAAATTAGACTATTAACCACAGGAGTGAGAATGTAATTTCTATAACGTCAAGAGGTAGGATGTAATCGGACCAAACCTCAAGGGTAGTCAGTGTAATTTACCCTAAAAATTAGGGTAATTCTATTTTCACACACCAAAATATCTCACTTCACATCCTCTCTTAATATACACATCAACTAATTTTGAATGTTGTAATTTTACTCAATGCACAACCTTTTTTGTCATAAATATCCTTGTCTTTAACATTAAAACCCTAAACCAACCCTCATTCTCTAGTTGGTGAAGAGCAGTTCTTAAAGCATTCTGGTAATGGACCGGTAAAAAAATCTTCCAGCTGCAAAAATGAAACATATGTATAAATTAGGACACACAAGCAAACAAATAATACATTACCATAAAGATATTAACAAATCAATCCAAAAATTCACTCACTAAGAAAAAAAATTGAATTGAAAGAATATTCACCACTAGATCCTCTGTTTTTGGATGTTTTTTCGTTGAGAATAGAATTCCTGTATAGTAGTGAAAATGTGCATGTATGAGATAGCCACACAAGAAAGAAAAAGAAGAAGAAGAAGTGAAACAGTAAAAATGG
The DNA here is from genome assembly GCA_036172215.1 of Camellia granthamiana. Taxonomy (NCBI): domain Eukaryota; kingdom Viridiplantae; phylum Streptophyta; class Magnoliopsida; order Ericales; family Theaceae; genus Camellia; species Camellia granthamiana. Next base: position 6,084,712 of record CM069913.1, on the reverse strand, counting down.
CATATTGTGAATAGCCTTTTCAATAGTGAAAACAAAACGGTAATGAAAAGCTCTTGAAAATAATAGTAAAAAGCTCTTAAAAACAAATATATAAACAATGTATTAGGAAAGTTCCCACTCAATTGGTTAGTGTTGGGATCAAGAGATTGCAATGAACTCAGATTTCCAAAACTGTAATGGAGGCGGCAATAGCGGTGGGCGGTAGCTAGGGTTAGGGTTAAGAAATTAAGGTTTTGGTGGATAAGATAAGGCTACTATAGTAATTTTTTTTTAGGTCAAAATTGTAATAAAAAAATAAATCATTAAATGTGTGCACAAAGATAAGTAACTGTGCGGAAATAGAATTTTCCTAAAAATTATGCTAATACCAAATTGACAGGATCAAGAAATAATTTAAACAAACAATCAAATAAGAGTAATTAAGCGAAGCGACTATACTTTTAATTCAAATACCTCAAAAGAATGAGAACTTTATAACAAAATTACAATCGACAAGAGAGATGAAGTAAACAAAGTAAACAATCAAACAAGAGCAATTAACCGACTATGTTTTTTATTCAAATGCTTTGAAAGTACAATGATTTTTTTGGAATAAAATTACAATCAACAAAAAAAGTAACAAAATAAACATAGACAATTCAAGGTGAAATTATCTAAATTTATAAGAGTCGCAAATTATAGAGAAATAGTCTTAAATTGATGAACTAGTCTTAAATAAAAGCTAAGGCCTCGTTTGGCATGTAATTGTTTTAGCTTCAAAGTCAAAAAATTATTAAAAAAATCAAAAAGCCTATAACCTATAGGAAAAAGTCAAATATTCTATTTTCTCTCTATTTTTTGCACATCTTTTCGTAAAAAATCAAAAAAGTCATTCCAAACATACTAATTTTTTTTACCTCATATTTTAACTAAAAAGTCAAAAAATTATTAAAAAATCTTCTTCCCAAACAAAGCCTAAGTCTAAAAACTTATTTTTATGTTGTTGATTTGTTGATCCCTCTGCTCATCTTCTTTCGGCCAATTTATAGACTTTCAACTTCAAATAACTGCACTAAATAGTTTTTTAATCGATATGCACAATTAATGAAAGTTACACGATGTGTTTGATTTGTATTTTAAGATAAATTTTTTTATAAAAAAAAAAAATTTGAAAAGAGAGTATAGATTTTTTTAAAAAAATTTGTTTGATTGTATATTTTCAAAGTAGTTTTGGAATTTGAGAGTTTGGATGATTTGATATTTTATTATAGTTGAATAGATGTGTGTGAGAGAAAAAATATTTAAAAATAAGATAGAAAACAGAAAAAATAATTATTTGATGTATAAGAGAGAATTTGATTTTAAAAAAAAAATTTTAAAAATTTAAACTAAACAAAACTTTTAAAAAAATTCTCAAAAATTATATTTTAAGACACAAACCAAACAAACCCACAAACTCCTCATTTGTGCCACACGTTGCACCACGCACTAGTCCACTCGATACTATTTGCAGAGTTGTTGCTATGTATCCTTCGTTAACTTTCACGCCATTTTCTTATCTAAACTCCCATCAACCGATGTTTTCATAACAGCCACGACTTTTGATGCACATTATCATTTCTCCTTTTGTGATGTCACAATCCACCAGATGATTTGAGATAGAAGTGAGTAACGGATATTTTAATCCATCTAAATTAATCGAATTGAACCGATTCGTCACTTGTTGGGCGGATGAATGATAATAAACGGACAGTTGCAGATTGATTTTTTTTCAATCCGCCTAGTTTTGAACAGATGACAGATTTGAGATTCCTTTTATCGCAACTAAACCGTCAAACCGCGAACACCCTTAGTAATTTGCAAGAGATTGTATTTTCAATTTGTTTAGATATTCTGTTTGTGTTTTCAATTGAAAAAAAACATAAATATTCTGTTGTATTTTCAAAAAAATTTCAATTTAGAAACCTTTTTTTTTATCAAATGGCAATAGTTGATATTTTGTATTTTTGCATAGAAAATATAATGCTTAATTTTGTCATTTTTTTAAAAAAAATCAAATTTAATAGTTTTTCAATAAAAAAAAAATAATGAAATCGTTTTGATAATGCATGATTTTCTTATGTGTATTTATTATTGGTATTTAAAAATTTACTTGATAATTTTTTGATTATATTGAGTTAGATTATTATCTAAAAAAAAATATTGACAAATTATTGTATTATGTTCAAAATTTGTAAAAGTTTAAACCGCCAAACCGATTCGCATCCATCTGCTAATTCGCTAATCCTCTCAATCTGCATCTATCAATTCGGCGGATGGATGCGGATTAATTTTTTCCAATCTGGACATCCAGCGGACGGATAGCAGATTAGAAGTTTTTGGCCGCAACCAAACCGCGAACACCCCTAATTTGAAGGATATTTACCTACACAAAAATAGTAATCGTAGTAGTAATAACAATAATAATAATAATAATAATAATAAAACATGGCAATAGTAAACCTTTAAAAATGAACATAATCTGAATTGAAAGGTTAAAATTGGCGGGTCACGATTAATGAGATTAGATTTTGTTATAATCGACAATTCACAATTAATTAAATGAGACTTTGTCAATTAACAAGTCATAATCAATACAAAATTATTTTTTGGTATCAACAAAACCACTAAGTGCTTACCTCTTAATTCAACTCTCCTTTTAAGGAGAGTTGAACCCATAATCTCTATATTGGTATTGAACCCTTAGGCCACACTTGTTTGGCAGATTGGGTTGGATATGATTATTAGTAAAAGAATGGTTAGTGAGGCGATTAAATAAAAATGTGTTTGTTTGGATGATAATTTGGGAGATGGTTAGTGACAAGATTGTTAAATTATTTTTATATAAAATAAATAAATAAATTATTTTTATATTAAAAAAAACTAAAACAAACAGGCGCACTTGGTAAAAAAAAATCATATAAAATAGACTCAATCCGTTTACTATTTTCCTAATCCCACCCAAAACACAACCAAGCTAATCCTCCTACTGAGGGGATTACTAAACCCCTCGTACTATCAATTTCCCCTCCCAAATCATCACCAAACACATTGTGATGGGACCCACAATCATAGCAATTCAATCCGACCACCCACGTCTGGAAACAAACATAACTTTAGGAGAGTCAGGTGATCAATTAGATTTGGCCTAGATAGTTTATAGATTTATAGTTAAAAGACCATTTTGCCTCTCATTTTAAAAAACGAACAAAATTATCTTCTAATAATGCCTTTTATGTAATTTATAGATTTAACCACAATTAATTAATATCACTACACTAATAACAAACACGCTTTATGTTAAAACTATAACATAATATTCCTATACTAATAATCATTTCACTTAAATTGAGTTTCGCAACAAGCCAAATAAATTGCTTATTAGCGTATTGACTTTTTTATGTAATATCACCTCTTTACTTTTATGTATCTCTTTTTGTAATAAATAAAAAAATAAGTGATATCCAAACCACCTCCAACTCAATCTGCCAAACAAACGAGGCCTTAAGGATTTGTTTAGGAATTGTTTTTTTTTATATATAAAAAAATTAACTAAAATATGAGAAAAAAATTAAGGGTAAATTACAGTAAATTCTCTTAAACTATAACCCATTTACATTTTGCTCCCCTGAATTTAAAAACTCAACAATTAATCCCCTGAAAGTATTTTCTTACTGCAGTTAACCCTTTTTATTAGGATCCTATTAAGAATTCACAAAAAAATCAAATAATATGTAAATCATATGGCACATTTATTAAATTTTTAGAGCAATAATGCCCTTATCTGATGATTTCGATTGCACAAGAGTATATTATTCTAAAACAATCAAAAACATATATTATTATTCTAAAATTTTAATAGAATTCTAACAAAAAGAGTTAATTGTAATAAGATAATATTTTGAAGAGGTTAACTATTGAGTTTTGAAGTTCAGGTGCTAAAGTGCAAATGAGTCATAGTTTAAGAGAATTTATTATGATTTACCCAAAAATTAAAGTGTTTAAGAATAATTTTTTTTTAAAACTTTTTAACTCTCTAAGGCCTTGTTTGGCAAGTGTCCATTTTAGCCAAAAAGTCAAAAAGTTACTAAAAAAATCAAAAAGCCAACAACCCATATCAAAAAGTCAAAGATTCATTTTTCTCTCTACTTTTTACACATCTTTTCGTAAAAAGTCAAAAAGTCATCACAAACATACTAGTTTTTTTTTACAACACATTTTAATCAAAAAGTTAAAAAATTACTAAAAAAGCCTATTCCCAAACGAGGCCTTAATCTATTTGCAAACGTAATTTAATAATTAATATCTCATTTTACAATTTTTTTTTTTTGCACTTTTTGGAATTCTATTTTGATTATTCTAGTTTTGTATGTCTTACTTATCCATTCAAAATATTAAAGCGCAAAATGAAGGGACAACATTATAATAAAATTAAAATTAGTAAAATTATAATTATGGGAGTTAAATGGACACATCACTTAAAGTATAAGAATTATTAATATAATTTGTTTATTTTTAAATATTTGAAGGCCCCATCTATATCTATCTATCTATATATATTATATAAAGAAAATGGAGTTTCTAACCTACAAGTTTTGTGGGAGCTCCAATATCTTAATATTAATTTTTTTTTATTTTAAAAAAAAAACTCAGCATTTATTGACTCCTCCCAACCCACAAACCTTTTTGACTTCTCTCATACCTAGTGCTACACCTTATTCAACTTCTCCCATACACTATGATTAGTGATGGGATTATTAAATTATTTTTATAAAAAATCTAAAAAAATAATTTGTATATTAAAAAAATATCTAAAACAAATATAAATTCTTATTAAATCTATTTATCTATCTATATATTATATAAGTAAAAGAAGGTTTCTAACAATAAGTCTTGTGACAGTTTCAATATCTCAAATTAAAATTTCTAATTTTTTGATTTTAAATAATTAAAAAAATCCTCTATAACTCTCATTCAAGCAAAAAAAAAAAAAAATGATTCAACATATTTGGTTTTAGTTTTTTGAATTCAGTTTTTTGAAAATTGGATTTTTTGCTTTTCATATTTTTTTGTATTTAGTGAATATTTTAAAAATTTTAAGCAATTTTTTACTTTTTAGATGCACCTTACTTAGATGTATCTAAATAGAAAAATATATGTAAAAAAATATTTTTAAAAATTAATAAATATACAAAAATGCGAAAAATATATTGAATTTTCATATTTCTTGGTATTTAGTGTATTTAAAAAAAAATTCACAAATATTATACTTTTTAAGAGTATTTATGTTAGGTGTGTCTAAATATTTTTAAAAAAATGTATAAAATATTTAAAAAAATTCATTGAAAACATTAAATTAATATGAAAAATAAAAAAAATAGAATTTTCTGAAAACTATTTTCTAGAAAGTATATAAAATATATCAAATAAAAAAATATAAAATATACTAATCCATTTCAAAATTCAAATTTAATGGACACTAAATATGGAAAACATTCCATCAATTTAAATTTAATATTATAATGATTTATTCCATAATATATAAATTTTAAATAATGATATATTCCATGATTTATCCATATATTTATATACTATTATAATTGTAAAATATTTTAATTTCATTAAGGTTGAAAGTTGTAATTCTTTTTTCTCATTTTATTTTATTTTGTTTTTTTTTTTTTTTTTGTTAATACATGTTACAGTATGATTAGTCTCTATATAAATTAGAATTCTTAAAATAAAATTTCAAATTTGGATTCTTACTTAAATTATGTTACTATAATTGAAATGAGATCAATATTCATTTCTTAAATTTTGCATCATTTATTAAATTATAAAATAAAATTTCAAATTTAAATTATTCATCAAATTATATTACTACAATTAGAATAAGATTAATATTCACATGTGTCATAATGATGTCTCATAATATTGTTGGTCTAAATATAATTTGTTTTAAATACATGTGTTCAAATTATTAATAGCTCTTAATTTTTTTCTTTTTTTTTTCGTTTTAAATTTTATAAAAAAAATTATATCCTTTTAAACTATAAGGATTTGAACAATAATATTTTTTAATATAAATTATTTTTTTAACAAAATAAAAAATATAACTTTTTTAGTACTTACCAAACATGGTGGGTTTTGTTAGATTTTTTCTTTAATCTCAATTGTCAATTAAAGAAATTAAAATAAAGAATAAAAATATCATTGGTTCAAATTGTTAAACAGTTACTTTTGCTAAAATAAATTAGAAAGAAACATTAATTTTTTTATTAAAAGTGATAGTTCGTTAAACTTTTTTATTTTTTTTAAAAAAAGAGAGAGGGTTATAGGTGATAATTTATTGTCGATCTATAATTATTTTTAGATTAAATGAAAATATCATATTAAATTTTCTTCTTACCTTTTTTTATTCAAATACTTTTATTTTGTAAGAAATTTATTTTTATTCTATTTAATATTTTATTGTAATTTTTAAATTAAAAAGAATTTCTAAAAAATCATATTTAAATTATTTATGCCATTATAAAAAGTAAATTTTTTTAATATCAACTTAGTTGTAGATTGGAAAGTGCAAAATAAGTATATATTTTTTAATTTTTAAGAAAATATGTATAGAAAAATATAGATGTAATGTGATCCAAAAAAGATAATTTAATATACAATTTTACTTTTTATGAAAAGATGTGGAGAAAAGTAGAAATGTGATATGATGCAAAAAATATAAAAAGATAAAAAAGTGAGTTAATATGATACTTTCCAAACAACCCTTTATTCGATAATCCCTTTCTAAAAGGTATATTTTTAAAATATTTTTAAGAAAAATTTTATTGGAAATCTTAAGTATATTGTTTTTTCTTTTGTTCATTAATATTAAATTTTTAATTAATTTTATTTATTATTTTGAAAAATAAATTAGCGAATAATTTATATATTTACATATATAATTTTAATTGGGTTGCTCAGGTTATTTTAGGGGTGCAACTCGGGCGGGTTCGGTCGGGTTGGGGGTCTACCCAAGCCCGACCCGAATTGCCCAGAGCAGTGCCCAAGCCCGCCCAAGCCCGAACATGAACCCGAGCTTTGCTGCCCAAGCCCGGCCCAAGTTTTGTATTTTGAACTCGGGTTAGCCCGAATTGCCCGAATTGCCCAGAAACTTGTAGGTAGATTTGTTTTGAAACCTGTAGGTAGAATTGATAATTAACAAAGAATTGAGAATTATTCAAAGTTATTTTCTGGTCACCAAAAAATAAAAATTAAAAATTAAGACTAACTCTTTTACTTAATTTATATATATTATATAATTTATTAAATTATATATATATTATATATTATATATTATATAATTTATATAATATATTAAATTTAATTCGGGTTCGGGTTGCTCGAGTTGGCCATTGGTTCTGTCCAAGCCCGGCCCGAATTACAATTCGGGCATCAAAAATCTGCCCAGGCCCGTCCAGATTACAAGATATAGTTGTCCAAGCCCTAAAAAAACTCAGGCTGGGCTCGGGTTGCTCGGGTTGAGCCCGCCCGAGTTGCACCCCTAGGTTATTTGGTGTTTCTATTAAAGTCTACTCAAATTTAATTTGTATTTTTAAATTTCTGCATAGGTCATTACGTAATTAAAAACTATGTTATTCAATCTTTATAAATTTTTAACCTCAACTCAAGTTGCTTGGGTTGAGCTCACTTAAATTTGCAATTCTAACAAGGGAGGTTGAAAGTTACATGATTAAATTTGTGAAAAATTAAAAAATAATAAATAAATTGTGATAAAATTGTGAAACTTAAATGGTAAATTTCAATCTTCTTTATTTTCATAATTTCATAATTAGCATAAAAAAATTTAACTATTTATATTATTTTATATAAAAATATATTATTAATTTTTAAACATACGGGACACAACACGAATTATCACTAGGACCTAGAGTAATTCAGGGTCATACTCATCATCATTCGCGGGTTGTACTTAAGGACTCGTTTGGCAAGTAGGTGATTTAGTTTAAAAGTCAAAAAGTTATTAAAAAAATCAAAAAGCCTATAATCTATATCAAAAAGTCAAAGATTCTCTTCTCTCTCTACTTTTTGCATATATTTTCGTAAAAAGTCAAAAAGTCATCCCTAACATACTAATTTTTTTTTCCTCATATTTTAATTAAAAAATCAAAAAATTACTAAAATAACCTATTCCCCAATGAGGCCTAAGTCCGAAAATTATTCTTCGACTATTGGAATGCCTACCAATAATGGGCTCTTTGAGAAGAGCTAAATAAATAAATAAAAATTAAAAATTAAAAATTAAAAATTAAAAATTAATTTTTAATTTATTTTGAATCATATCATCTCTCGTATTTTTTATAAATTATTTTTTTAAAAATTTAAAAAGTCAACTTTTAATCATATTATCAAAATAAGCAATGTTATTAAGGCTTGTTTTGAGAGGTAAGTTAAAAGTTAATTTTTTGATTTTTTTTAACAAAAATATATAAAAAAAAAATAGAGAAGTGATATAACTTTAAAAGGTCAAAAAATCAAAAAAATAATTTTTAGCTGAGTTGGCAAAACAAGTCTACAAAATACTCAATCAATTTTTTTTACATGCGGCTCAAACTTATTTTATAAAGTCTACAAAATACTCAATCAATTTACAACACACATTACAATTCTGGTCAATAATCTAAACAACAAGGATTGTTTCGAGAATCAACTTTTTAATAATAATTTTACTTTTTATATCCAAAAAAAATGTATAAAAAAATTAATTTTTTTAAAAATATTTTAATTTTTTAACTATAATAGTGAGTCGCCAAAAATAGACCTAAATCAGGATGCACTGAGGTGCCCACGCCATTTGGTATCCTTTTTCTTACCGGCTGATTCAAGGTCAACTGTATGTTGCGCTCAAAGAGGGAGAAATTTTAATATACACTCCATTAAAAAAATGTACAATATTCATCTACAATTATATTATTTTTTAAATTATAATATATATATTTTAATTATAATTCAAAAAATTAAAATTATCTCATTTTATTTTTAATTATAAACTCATTAGAGAGGGTACATTATAAGGTGATTTAAAAAATTGATTAAAAATTAATTTTTTAATTTTCTTTTAAAATTTTTTTATTCTTTTGACTTTTGACCCGGTCACATGTATGGTTGCTGGATATATGTCAAATGATGTATTTAATGCATATTTATTGCCCGCAAAAAAATCAGTGGAAAAATTGCTGGTTGGTAAACTGATATCAGAAGTCGGAGCAATTTACAACTTTCTCCTCCCTTTTTTGGATGTATGTATTAAATTTTGCATTCATTACATCGTGTCATAGGAATATAATAAACAATAATGTCCCCCCACCCCCTAACATGATTGGTCAGTTTTCTTTCCTTTGTTTTTTTTTCTCTTCTCCTCCAATCATCACCTACCACGTATGTGTAGGAGAGAGGTGGTAGGGGTATTGATTGGAGGGGGTCTCAATCATGACAATAAATGGAGGAGTGACAACTAACACTTAAAAGTATTAAAAAAAAATTATAAAAAAACAAAATTAATTATATAAGTTAATAAGATAAAAAAAAATATTATAGATTCTAAAAAATTTATTAATTATTTTATCAAATTTCTCACATAGGTGTGGGACCCACACAAATCCACATATGTGTGGATCTCACACTTGTGTGAGAGGTTTGATAGAAAATTTGGTAGATTATTTATGATTTTTAGCATAACTCTAAGATAAAATATTACATTTAAATTATAATCATTACACTTTTTCTCTCACAAAAATCAAAAAATTCAAAAAAGCCAACCAAACAATCTCATCCACAACATCCACTAATAAACACTCCTCTCTCTCATGAGGTTGTTGGGATGTTTGGAAAACATTAAGTTTCACTTGCATGTTGCCAAATGAAACTTCCATAACCCCGATCTGACAATTGATGCATGCATTGGCCATAGCCAAGAAAGGTCGACCTAAGATCACCGGGATTTGTTTCTTAGAACTAGCTACCGGTTCCATATCTAACACCAAAAAGTCAACAGGGAAGTAGAACCTATCAACCTTAACTAGCACATCCTCAATCATGCCACGTGGCACTCTGTGGGACCGGTCAGCCAATTGAAGAGTGACAGTAGTGGGTTTCAACTCGCCAAGCCCAAATTCCTCGTACACAGAGTATGGCAATAAATTGACACTAGCCCCTAAATCTAATAAGGCTCTATCAATGAAATGGTCCCCTATAATGCATACAATGGTTGGGGCACCCGGGTCCTTAAGCTTAGGAGGTGTGTCATTCAACAAGATGGAGCTTACTTGCTCCATGAGTAGGACCTTTTGGGACACATGTATCCTAGATTTACGCTTTTGCGTACAAAGGTCATTCAGAAATTTAGCATATGATGGTACTTGCTTAATCGCCTCCAACAGGGGAGGTTGATTTTTACCTGTTTAAAGACATCCATCATTGCCTCCATAGATGCCGCCTTCTTATTAAAAGGGGACGGTGTATCAAGGCATTGGGGAAAGGGTGCCTTCGGCACATATGGAGTGCTAGGGACTAAATCATCCCTCTTAAGTGTTTCCCCCTCACTCTTGCTCTCATTAGGTGTACCCCCGTGGTCACCCTTCTTAACTCTAGTTGCATCTGGCGCAATTGACTGATGCTCTAACTCCCTACCACTTCTCAAAGCAACTACCGCCTGCACTTGCTCATGTTGCTTACCATTCCCACCCGAACTCTCTGCCCCGTATGTCCCTTAGGGTTGGCCACAGTTTGACTTAGTAATTTTTCCTCCTCTCTCCGATTCATGTTGTTAGCCATTTGACCCAATTGGGTCTCTATCTTGGCAATAGAGTGAGTGTGGGAGTAAACTATCGGTGCTAACCCCTTAAGTTCTAAGAGAACTTCCAACACCTGAGTCTCAAAGGCAGAGTTGCCCTGAGGAACAGGCAGGGGTTGTGGTTGCCGGTACGGTTGTGGGGGTCGATAAGATTGCGGTGGTCGATAGGATGATTGGTTGGCAAAATTATTGAAATTCTGCCTTGGTGGTGGAGGATTGTAAGAAGTGCTTTGTGAAGGGGGTCTCCATGAGAAATTATGGTGATTTCTCCATCCCGGATTATATGTGTTGGAGTATGGGTCATTACCCGGGCTGGAGAATCCTTGAGCCACATTCACATGCTCTTGGACTAACTCCGGAAATTGTGATGCCGAAGGGCACTCACTCAAGTCATGAGCAGGGCTCGCACATATAACACATGCCTCACGGAATTGAGGCTGATCTTGCTGGGTAGGGGCATGTCCCGTAGCTAATAAGTGGCCTATCTTGCGGGATAGTGCCTCTACTTGTTGGGCTAACTCTAAGTTTTGCCCGACCTCATAAATGCCCCCTCTTTTCGGGGCTCCAACTACTGGTTGCCGGACTTGTCGGGCTGCGGAGGCATGGTGAAGAGAATTATCACTTAGGTTCTCAAACAATTGCCATGCATCGGCATCATTTTTAGACATAAATGTCCCACCACAGGACGAATCCACCATTTGGCGGTGCGGCTCAGTTAAGCCATAATAAAATGTTTGAAAAAGTTGCCAATCAGGCACTTGGTGGTGGGGACACTGTTGGAGAAGGTCTCTAAGTCTTTCCCACGTCTCATGGAATTGCTCGCCATCCATTTGAGCAAAGTTTGTGATGGCTCGCCTAAGTTGGTTGATTTTACCTATGGGAAAGTACTTCTCCAAGAACCGTTGCTGTAATTGGTCCCAAGTTGTGATTGAATTAGCAGGTAAAGAATTTAGCCAGTGTTTGGCTTTATCCTTTAACGAGAATGGAAACAATCGCAACATTAAGGCCTCATTTGTGAAATTCTGGATCCTCACTGTCGAGCAAATTTCCAGAAATTCATTCAAATACTTATAAGGGTCATCATGAGTTAGTCCATGGAATGATGGGAGCATTTGTATGATGCTGGACTTAATCTCATAATGAGCAGCAGTGGTGTTGGGTAATTGGATGCATGATGGTGATGTATATGCAGTGAGTGTGAAATAATCCTTAAGGGTCCGGTTAGGCACATTCGGGACATTAGGATCTATCATCTCTAATGGCTCAATGTATGAATATGAATATTCAAGCCTAGGAACACGGGCAGAGGCCCTAAGTCTCCTAAGGGTCTTTTCTAGTTCAAGGTCCAAACTCCACAATTCAGGGTGACAAGAACGACGCCCGTGCATACACTACCCACACGCACACAATAAGTTCGACTCGGTGCACTAAGTTACGAAAGCAGAATGCTAAAAGAGAAATACTCACAGCAGTTTAACGAAAACGCTTTACTCGTCTTGCGGATGCTTGACGTGTAGACGTTGTCTCCAACCTCTATTTGAGCTTTGATTTTCGTTTTAGCACTTTGGTACTTTGCTTGTGAGTGTTTGCTTCTGTTTACTCACTTTAGTGCTGCGGTTTTTTTTTTTTAAAAAAAAAAAACTCGGTTGCGCTCCGCTTGCACTTCAATGATAGCTCCAATTTCAAACGCTCTGCACACTTAGCAACACAAAAGCATAAAATCCTAAACTAAAAATTAAAATAAGAATGTAACTTTAAATTAACTAATTTCGCCAGAAGTCTCCAGCAACGGCGCCAAAATTTTGATGGGTCGTTTAACACACCAAATATAATCACTAAACTATACCAAATTCTTTTAGAATAATGGCAAGTCCAGGTATCGATCAACAGGGACTATTGTGAAATTAAACTAATTTAATTGTCAAATTCCTAAATTAATTTTGATAAAAAGATAAGTTGTTTATAACCTAATTTAATAACGAATAAATTAAACTAAGGAATTAAATTATCAATAATAAATGTAATTGGGTTTACTGAATTAGGGGAAAAACTAGGGCAAAGAGTCCACCACTAGCCACGTAATTAGGGTTTCCAATTGAAATCAATTATGCTATGGTTCGAACGAAATAATGATTTGCAACTACAAGTTCAAAGCATTTAACAAGAAAATCATCACATTCAATGTACGAGCACGAACCATCTCAAGTAGTACGAACCGTTCACTCTAAACTAGGGTAGTGACACGACTCGTCCCTCGTAGTATGATACGTCTCATACGTTGAATGTGAAAGAATATAAAACTCATGTATGGATAACATTCAACAATCACAGAAAGTCAAATATTCGAAGAGATAATGAAAAATATATATATGAACTTCTAAATCACCATACAATTGTTCAAACCTTTACATAATTAAAAATCAAAAAGAAAACAAAATAATTACATGGCTAGGGTTTCATCAAAACCCTAGAAAAGGAGACTAGCCACTCATAGAGGAGTGAAAGGAGGTAGATGGAGAAAAAAACACCATGGGAGACATCCTTGAAGCTTTTGTTTCTTTCTCTTTCCCAAACCCTAGCCTCTCTCTTTAGGTCAAAACAAGTTCAGAACCCTAGAAAAGCCTTTTCCTTTTCTTTTTATACTTCTAATCACTTCTAAACAGGTTTAAAACGTCGATATGACTTTCCCAGAAAAAGTCAACGCACGTACGGGAAAGTCAACGCACGTGCGGGAAAGTCAACTCTGTCCAAATTCTGTCTTTTTGCCCATTTTATGCTCCGACGATGTACAACCTGATTGACATTCAACACACATAATGTATATAGTTTGACCAACAAGTGAAGTTAAGAGATTCTAATTAACGGCCTCAATGATGTACATTTCGGCCTTAATCAAACGCTTTACCAGATCCATCATCAAATTCAAATTTGGTGAAAAAGTACCTTTTTTGTGCTCCAATGGTTTCACCAAACCTGTATCAAATTGAGAAAATAGCAAATGTTTCACCAAACTGAGGATCTAGGAACCTTTCACCATTTTACTGTATATGACCGTTGAGGATGGGACCTACCGAATAACTGGCTGGACGTCTGGCCGAATCTCCCCCCGGTCGTCATCTTCCTTGAACAATTCATTGAATTTCCAAGCTTATTTGAAGACAAATCAAGAAACTCAAGCTTAGACAAATTCCTAAAAGCAGATAGGATTGATCCATGAAAATTATTATATGAAGGGTCAAGCTATTTCAATGCTTTGAGCTCAGAATAGAATTGTTGGAGTTACATCAAATGCTAGACCAAGAACAGTAGATGGAATTGCTTTGATGTAACAACCTCGATCCATAATTAACTACTAATCCACAATTAAGAATGCTAACTAATTGCTAGTTGGCTTTCTATTTGTTACTCGTAGAAATATCTGTCTGGAATTTGGCTTTGATCTGAAAATTGAATGCCTTATCAGCATTCGAAACTGAAATTGATTACACCGATATGTTATTTGGAATATTTGGAACACCTTGGTAAGTTTAACTAAAAAATGATTCAGTTTAATTAATTAAGTTGTATTTAATTGGTTTAATGTTCTGATTAGTGTAAAAAGTCACTCTAGTTATAAATATGAACCATAAGCTCATTTGAGCTCATCTCTTCATCATTTGCATATAATTTGCATAAGTTTGTCAAAAAGATGATAAAAATTGAAATAGCTCACATGCATGCTTGATTTTGTCATGTTTTAACATCTTTGAGTTTGATTTTGAGCATTCATATTCAAATGGTGAGTTATATGGTACATACATGTTTCATTCATCATGTTAAACTCTTGAATACATGTTTTAGAAAGGAGATTCTTACATGCATGGAGCCTTGAGCTCAAATTTGTTAAGTCCATGAATTATGAAAAGAGATCATGTACATGCATGCACAATTCTACATTGTTGAGTTACGTTTTTCACAAATTCTTACATGCAAGTGCATATCTTTGCTATGTCTTGAGAGCTCACCATGATTTTACATGAAAACATCTCATTTGTCCATGTTTTGGAAGTTGGATTTCATGATCATTACATACATGTGTTTTAAAGCTGGGTTTTGAAGAATTGGCATACTTTTGGGCTTTGATTTTGTCGAAATGACCTTCAATTCATGATGTTTTTATAAGTTTACAAGTGTTTTCTCAAGTTTTGGCCTAAAAGAATGAGTTTTGATGCTTTGGAATTGAGTTTTGAAGCTGGGAGTGCAATCTGCAAATTCCAGAATTTGCATTTTTCACTCGAGTGGTGGAGTCTGCGCTCGAGTGAAGAATGTGAGCTCCCAGTATTTTTACAGAGTCTGGGGGTTGGCTCGAGCGGAAGAACTTGCTTTCGAGCGACCACCTTTATTTTTGATCCTCAGCTTGAGTGACCAAAGTTGCGCTCGAGCATAAAATGAAAGCTCCCAAAAGTTTTACAAAATTTTGCAGACTACTTGAGCAACCAAAGTTGTGCTTGAGCAAAGACCCTGTTTTTAGAAATTTGACGAAGTGTTTCTAAGTGCATTTTGGCATTCTCATTGCATCCTAGTCATTCCTAAGCCTTAATTGAGCCATAATAATGAGGATATGAATTAGAAATGCACTAAGAAAGGAATGTACTAAGTTAAGAGATTACAAGAGCGTGTTTCGAGCAATATGATAAGAAAGAACAAGAATTAATGTAAAGAAAGTTAAGCCATGTTGGCTATATGAATGTGTAATGATAAGAAGTGTTTTGTGCTATGTACGTTTTTTATTGTAGGTCAAGACTCAAAGATTGGTTGATCGTTTCCAGAAGCCCCCTGTGAGTAACGTTATTATAAAGATATGTTTATATGATTTATGTTTGAAATGTTATATGATGAACTATAAGTTCTGAAATGTGATTTTGTTAACGTGAACGAATATCCTATTTCGAATCTATTACGGTATCTGTAGAAAGTCATAAGTCATGGGGGATGACATGTTAATGTGAGTCCATGATATATATGTGATTATGCTCCACGCGCAAGGGCGCGAATTGTGTTCATAGCTACTACAGTTCGGACTTTTGTCACGGTTCTGAATCTAATCTCACAAAGTGCAATGTAAGACTGATAAATCACCAAAAAGTCCAAATCCGGCAAATCGTTTTGGAAAATTGATTTTAATCAAAAAGCGCCAAACATGGACTGTTTTGCCAGATTTCAGAGTCGCCATCTAAATATTTTATTTTTGAGAGATTTAGGAAACCCTGACTCGTGCCTAAGGCCATGTGTCCGTCATCACCAAAGTTGCCTCGGCTCGGGAACTTGGGTACGAGAGGGGAAGGTCCTGAAATGAACACCTCCGCTCGCCCGATCAAAGATCGGCCTCTACTAACATGATATGTTGTTTTTGAAAACACATGCGTTCTTATTCCGGTTTATTAGCTAACCTTACTATGTAATACGCACAGCATACAAGTATAGACTCAATCGCAAGAATTGGAACAAAACATCTCATGCTTGTTTTTCAAAAATGGTTTGAAGTTGCTACCCTCAAGTAGACTAAGACGCGGATTTGCCACCCTCAAGTGGGCTTAAAACATGATTTTGCCACTTCAAGTGGGTTTAAAACTTACATTTTGATGAATTGTTCCAATTCAAGCAATGAAGCCTTCATCCAAAGGCATTCATGCAGTTAATCACTTAAGCAATTAGCCTCATGGCAAGCATGCTAAACATGGCAGTCACTTACACGCATGCAAGAATGCTAAAGCATAAACACTCACAGTGTACTTCGAGCCAAAACAGAAGCTAGTTAGAAATCATGCATGATCCTAGCTATGTTAAGATGCCTAATGCAACACATGCAAAAATGCAACTAAAATAGGCCCGGCTATCTAGAATGGCATATGAATGCAACACTTGATAACATGCTTTGAAACATGTATTCAAGAAAGTGTATTGAAATACAATGCAGTTTGAATGATACGCCGAGCTCAGTGTATGCAAGACAGATGAATGATGCATGCATGCAAGCATAAGGATGCTAATCGAAATATGCCCTAAACTAACCATCAAAAGCTGATAAGTAAAAGGGAGAAAGAAATGGGGTTGGAAGACATGCATCACACACACGCACACTTAATACAACATTTCGCCCTCTCGACGGAGGGTCCGAATGAATTAACTAACTAGCTACGCTAAGCTAATTAATTATAAACTGAATTGAAACTAGCTATACTAAGCTAATTAGAATATTACAAAGATGAAATAAATTAGCTAAATACATTAACTAATTAATTACAGAATCAACAAATTAACTATCTAAACAAAGCAGTTAAAATGGCCTCGAGGGAAGGGAGATATGCATGCTCGATTTCCTCGCCCGGAAATCCACTACCGTACCTCATGATGCCTCTGTTTGCACTCTTTTGGACTTCTAAAAATTGTGCCAACTTCCAAGATGCTTCTGATCCACCTTAGGAACATGCTGAGGGATGGTCGGCCAAGAGGGATGGCCATCGGCCAAAGTTGATGGCCATTGGCCACTTATGATAGTCGATCGGCAATATTGGTGGCCGGTCAGCAGATTTGATGGCCGGTCGGCCACTGCTTCTTGCAATTTCTCATTTCCCTGCAACAGAGCACAAACAGAGGCATGGCAGTGTATTTGCAAGATATGTGTGCATAACCACCCTCCCTATCATTTCTCAAGCTCAAAGGCGTGCAGTACTCGACTCTCGGGCCACCAACCGAGCATCGCAATGCACGATGGCCGAGAAGCCAAGTTGCACAAGTCAATGTCAATGAATGCACACAAATAACACATAAGGGTCTTCACCTCTATCATGCTTGATCAAGAGGGTTGGTGACCGAGAAATGAGGCGCGTTTCATCACTCCAAGTATGAAACGCCCCTTGTTTCTCATGTTTGGATCAACATCCGATCCAAACACAATGCAATGCAACAATAATCTAAACACAATGCAATGCAACAACATGCAAACACAATGCAATGCAACAACATGAGCATAGCAAGTTAAAGTCCTCAAGCATTAAAACTAGTGAAGGACACGATACAAGGGCTTGCAATGCAATGCTCAAACAACCAAACCTACCCAAGACAGAGCTCATGCATGCCCAAAACAGTGGCCAAAACACTCTGAAATAGTAACATGAAAGACAAGATGATGATGCTCATGCAATGGCTCATCAACAAGGCATAAAAGCATAACTCCCAAACATAATGAAGAGTGATAAACATGAGAGTTTAGGAAGACTATATGCTCTGAAATCATGTGAGGAATGATGCCATATCATGCATATAACACAAACAAGGCATGTTAGAGGGTCTAGAGCATAAGGCTAGTTAAGAGCATCATACAAGAGGCATGCAATACATAGCACAACTAACCAAACCAGCTCTAGACAGAGCTCAAACATGCCAAGTTAAGGGCCAAGAACATGCTGAAATGGAACCTAAGAGCTTCGACAAGCATGCATGCAAATTGGCTCATGAGTGAAGTATAAAGCATAACCCTCCAAAAACATTGAAAGAGTGAAGTATGAGAGAGTATGACTACACTACA
This sequence comes from Camellia granthamiana, assembly GCA_036172215.1. Classification (NCBI taxonomy): domain Eukaryota; kingdom Viridiplantae; phylum Streptophyta; class Magnoliopsida; order Ericales; family Theaceae; genus Camellia; species Camellia granthamiana. Next base: position 6,066,269 of record CM069913.1, on the reverse strand, counting down.
CACGCTGAAATCATGTTAGAGATGAGGCCAAAGCATGCAAACAACTCAAGTAAGCCATACTAGAGACTATGAAACTTAAAGCTAGTGAGTAAGATTGCACTATGGCTATACAAAGTAAGGCATGCATGACCAAAACAACTTAAAACAGAGCTTAAGTATGGCAAAACATGAGTAAAAGCTTGCTAGAGTTGAGCCAAAATCATGCTAAAATGATGGTCTAAAGCATGATGCACGTTAAGGCTATAGAGAGGATTGCACTACAAGTGCAAGAAGCATGCAAGAGGTAATCAAACCAAGCCAAAACAGAGCTATATCATGTTAAAATAAGGCCTAAGGCATGCTAAGATGGAGCCAAAACATGCTAGAAGGACATGCTACTTTGATGAGCCATCAACACAAGCACACAAGAGAAGAGGAGGGGGGATAACCCCCACCCATTTGGGGCCTCAAAACACACTTTCCACCACTAAAATTCCTCTGGAATTCAGTGGTTAAAAGGCTAAGAGAAAGTGATCTCGAAGGCCTAAAAGGATGGCACAAAACAAAACAAAACAAGGCACAAAAAAGGGGTAGACCACCCCCAACACCAAAGAGGCCTTAAATAAACACTTTAAGCACTTAAATACAGAACTTTTTTTAGTTGAAACTTAGGCCTAAAACATCATGCAAGTAGGGCCAAATAAGCAATGAAAACAAAGCTTTAAAGAAGCTAGAGACTCACCCCTTGAAGAACAACTTCACAACAGCAACTTCAGAGGCAAAAACCAAGCTAAAACCACTTAAATGCAACCACCAAGAACCTCAGCTCAAGAGTGAAGGTGTTTCACTAGGTGTTTGTGTGCAAAAGTATGAAGAAATGGCACTTTTGAGCACAAACAAGTGCAAATATAGAGAGAGAGGGATATATAGCCCTAATGCAAGATTTTAGAACCTCTGGAAAGGGAGAGAGACCTCTTCTTTTATAGAAATCGAAGTCTCAAGCTTGTTGGACATGCTAGAGGCTTGTATCAATCCCTCCATATACACGTGTATGGAGGATGCAATCTATGCTCACCAGCTGGCACAGCTGGCAATAAAAATATCTGCAAAAGCAAGAAAAAAGGCCTCTGCCAAAAAGTATGGTCGACCGGCCATTAAAGGTGCTGACCAACCATCAGTGAAGTCGACCGGCCACCACTGATGGCCGATGGGCACGGGGCTTGGCCGATGGGTTGTAGGGATGGCCAGTAGGCCACCCTCTTCCCTTAGAAACAAAGTCACAAGCTCTTGGTCCATAACCAAGCACAAAATAGACAAGTTGAGAGGCTCCAAGGCAAGGCACACAGCCGAGACCTTCAGAAAATCAAAACGAACACGAGCATGGATGATCATCGAGTGTTCAAACAATAACGTCCAAGTCTTAAGGACGGTCAAAAATGGGGTGTCTACAGTTAGCCACTTGTCAAAGTGGTGATTTGTTTAATCGGTATCTGGAACTGATTACTCTAGTCGGATGACGATGTGATATATGTTCTATTGGATGTACCATTATTATGTTCGGATATGAGAATTGATTATGTTATGATCTATTTATAAATATGATATATTCGGAATTCACTCACTAGCCTCTTTACGTTAATGTTATTCATTGGGCTATAACTCATTGTTTGTATATATATGTGTGTGTGTGTGTGTGTGTGTGTAAGTGAGTGAGTGAGTGCAAGATCAAGCCTGAGGGCTTCTATCTGACTTCTGTTTTGCCAAGGCAACCACTGTGCCCCACGTGGAGGTTCCTGAAAGTCATATGATCAAGATGTTTTGTGATCAAGTTTTAAGCTCTTAATATCTTTTATTTATTTGGTATACAAGGCCGAGTCCCTTTTTGTTTCATATGTATATGGTTGGCATAAGAATAATGATGTTACATTATATGCATGAAAATGTTTAAAGTTTATGTTCCATTTAAGTCTGCGCAGCTCATTGGACAATTATATTTTTGATATTTGCTTCTGCTAGCCCTTTATATTTTGTTTAATATGTTCAGAGGCCGTACGTAATCTTAGTATTACTGGCCGGTTACGACGCTAAACCTATAGAGGCGGGTTTGGGTTGTGACATTTGAGTTCATAAACAACTTTTGATTTAAAAAACCCACTTGCCTTTCCAAAGATTACTTAATCAATATTTAGATATTTTGGTAAAAACACAATCGAAAGCTCACACAAAAAAGACCTGAGCTTCAAAACCTAAAAGATAATAATAATAATAATAATAATAATAATAATAATAATAATAATAATAATAATAATAATAATAATAATAATAAATCACTTTTTAAAGATGACCCATTTTAGAAATCCCTAACTCAACACTTTCTTTATGTTTGGCCTAGAAGAGAAATCCCCAAATCCCTAATGGTTTAGGCTCTGAAGAAAGAGAAGAGTAAAGAGAGCTAACAAGGTAATAGAAGGAAGAAGAAGAAAAAGAGACGGTAGAGGGAGAAGAGAGGGAGGAAGTAGAGTGAGAAGAGAAAGAAGAAGAAGATGAGGAGGATGTGGTGGTGATGGTTGATGAGGCACCTGTTACAAAAGGCTCAAGTGCTTTCATAAACTCAACCCCGACTTTCAAAGTGCTTCCATCAATGTCTCTCTCTTCTCTCACTTATTTGCACATATCAAGAACACTCTCACTATCTCTCACTGATGCTCTATTTTGGACATTCTTCAACAACCTCCATTATCAAGCACTTCTCTCTCTCTTTGATTGAAGAGTATCCATCAAAGAAAAGTTCTTTGTAAAAATTGAGATACTTCAGTGCCTCTGTGATGATGTGATTAAAGTGGAAGCCATAAAGTTGGAGATTAATAGGAGAACATTGGCAACTGAGTATGAGGGTTGAGACTGCTAAGAAAATGACTTAAATGGATGTTTCTGGTGGTTCTTTCTGTTGGAACAATATTCTGTGTACAATAAATAAATTGAAACCAAATCAAACCAATAAAATAAATAACTTACCGAATTTATTTTACCGAACTGAAAGAATATTTAAAACATCAAGTCGAGTATGTGACACTCTGTCCTTAAGACAAATTCGCCCCGCTATAGTACTTACGGATAAAAGGCATCTATCTTCCAAGATACAATGATCTTCACAAATTGTAGTAGCACTCCAAACAATTTGTACAACGAACAAAACCTGTGTTCTTAACTCTCTAAATTTTATTACAAAACTAGTATTAAGAATAATGATGCAAGAAAGAAAAATAAAGACAACAAAATGAATTTTTTATGGATATTTTCCAACCCCAAAACTGCTAAAAAATGCTGGAATCTATAGGCAAATAATCTGTCCGAACAGGTGTGAAATCTGCCGAATAGGTATAGACTATTTTTGAATAGATTCAATTCAAATTTTGAACAGATCTACAAATTGTTTGGTAGTTTTAAAACTGTTCGAAACTACTGGCAGTTTTCCCAATCTATTTGGACAGTTTGAACCTGTTGAACTACTGAAAATGGGCTAAAAAACGGGTACAGATTGGACAGAAAAAATGGCGCAAAAAATTTAAATTAATTTTTCCTGCAAGAAATTTAGAAAAATTCAAATAAATTTTGTCTAAAAAATTAATACTAGAATCGACCTGACCCACAATCCATACCCGCGCCCGGCACGGCTCGGCTCAGCCGGCCGGCCAGTCGGATGGACTGGGACGGCGGCCGGCCAGTCGGATGGACTGGGACGGCGGCGCTCACGCGTGTGTGGTAGTTTGGACTAAGGTTCACTTTGTCCATAACTCCTCCCTTCTACAAACTTGGGATGCCCTTTAGGGCCCAACCCAAGTGTTGTCACCTAGAACTTATATACACACATAAGTTCTCTTAAGTTTCCAATGTAGGATAACTATTTCAAGGACACCCACATTTTACTTCTTTAAATGTTCATTCTACGAACCCAAAAACGATGTCAAGTTTCCATTCACTCATAAATGGTTTTGACGAACCGTTTTCACCGTGTGACTTGCCACGCGGTAAGGAACACGTCACCTCTTCGGACCTATCCCAAAAGACGTGTGGACCCCACTCAATTTTGGGCTCAAAGATGGCCTAAAATAAGCCTATATAAAACTAATTTTCCAACAATCCCTAACCTGAATGGAATTTGATGGAGAGAAAATGCAACAACATGATCTAATTACAGAGAATACAGAAATTGGAAATATTCTGCAAATGATAGGTAGCTTTTGGTTTTGAACCTTCCATTGTGAGACATTATCGGATTTACTAGCTAATTAGTGAACATGATGTCTTGAACTGTTCAGCCATTTGTGTAAACCAAGACAATAGAACTCACATAGTATATTACCAGACACAGTTTAGTTCTCACTATTGTGTTCATTTTAGCCCTGAACAACCTGGTCTTTTATGAGTGCTCTAGAGAATTGTAGCCCTTCACAAATTTCATAGAACTTGCCCAGTTCACACTCACATAGGTGATTCTTATGAAGAGTATCCTGCCATACTCCACTAGGTTTACCTAGATATAAGAATCATTAAAAGTATTACTTAAACTAAAACGCTGCAAACATCACTATTTCATCATAGAAATGGGTAGGAGTTTGACTCCCCAGTGATCCTTCTGAGTTATACACAACTCGGTTGTCCCTTTGAACCTAGATCTTGGGATCTTCAGTCAACTAGGTTGGGTTGCTGTTGTGGTAACTCTTATTTAATAGGCTTAAGTCCCATTCTCCTCGATGAATTCTCAACTAGCTCTCTTGCTAACCCTTTGGTTAGTGGATCCGCTATGTTGTCTTTAGACTTCAGATATTTAATGGAAATAATTCCATTAGAGAGTAGTTGTCTCACGGTGTTATGTCGACGACGAATGTGTCGTGACTTACTGTTATACATATGACTCTGTGCTCTACCAATTGCTGATTGACTATCGCAATGTATGTATATAGAAGGCACCGATTTTGGCCATATTAGAATATCTTCAAGGAAGTGGCAAAGCCATTCTGCTTCTTTCCCAGCTTTATCTAAAGTTATGAATTCTGATTCCATAGTAGACCTAGCAATGCAAGTCTGTTTGGAAGATTTCCAAGATACAGCCGCACCACCAAGAGTAAAGACATACCCACTAATGGACTTTAAGTCTCTAGTATTCGATATCCAATTTGAATCATAGTATCCTTCAAGTATTGCTGGATATCTAGTATAATCTAGCCTAATGTTACGAGTAAATCGGAGATATCTTAGAACTCTTATAATTGTTTTCCAGTGTTCTACTCTTAGATTACTCGTATATCTACTTAATTTACTTACTGCATAAGCTATATCCAGGCAAGTGCAGTTCATCCAGTACATTAAACTTTCAATAATTTGGGCATACTCTAATTAAGAAATACTTTCTTGTACATTCTTAGAAAGAAACAAATTAACATTCACAGGTGTTCTAGCAAGATGATCATCATCTTTGTTGAATTTGTCAAGTATTTTCTCAATGTAATGAGATTGTGACAAAGCATAACCTTCTGATGTTTTGGTAATTTTCATACCAAGAATTACATCAGCAATACCCATATCCTTCATGTCAAAATGTTTACTCAACATTTTCTTGGTAGTTTTAATCATTTCATTATTACTATCTGTGATGAGCATATCATCTACACAAAGACATACAATGACATAACCTTTATCTGTGTTTTTAATATAAACACATTTGTCACACTCATTAATTTTAAATCCATTTGACATCATTGCCTTGTCAAATTTGTCATGCCATTGCTTTGGCGCTTGTTTTAAACCATATAATGATTTAACCAATTTACACACTTTCGTTTCTTTCCCTGTAACAGAAAACCCTTCTGATTGTTCCATGTAAATTTCTTCATTTAACTCACCATTTAAGAAAGCGGTTTTAACATCCATTTGATGAATTTCAGATTGTACAAAGATGCAATGGCAATTAGCATTCTAATGGATGTTATTCTAGTAATTGGTGAGTATGTGTCAACGTAATCAAGACCTTATTTTTGTCTAAAATCTTTGATCACAAGTCTTGCCTTGTATTTGTCAATTGATCCATCAACTTTCATTTTTCTTTTGAAAATTCACTTGTACCCAAGAGGTTTACAACCTAGTAGCAGATCCACCAATTCCCAAGTGTGATTTTGCAGGATGGATTCAACTTCACTATTCACAGCTTCTTTTCATAAATGAGCCTCAGGACTAGACATAGCTTCTTTAAAAGTTAAAGGTTCATTTTCTAACAAAAATGTTAGAAAATCTGAACCAAAAGATTTAGAGGTTCTAGCTACGCCTTGGTTTCTCTTCCTCATTTTGATCTATCTCTTGTTCTTATTCTTGTTCTTGATCATGACTAGTAATAGCATCATAAGATCTTTTTTTAGTACTAGTCTCTTGTCTAGTTTTATTTGGAAACACATGTTCAAAGAAAGACACATTCTGAGATTCAATAATAGTATTTACATGCATTTCGGTTTGTTTTGATTTATGAATCAAAAATCGATATGCACTACTATTCTTGGTATAACCAATGAAAACGTAATCAACAGTTTTAGGACCTATCTTAGTCTTTTTAGGACTAGGAATAGCTACTTTAGCCAAACACCCCCACACTTTTAAGTATTTGTAGAATGGTACTCTCCCATGCCACATTTCATAAGATGTTTAATTTACTTTCTTTCGAGTACTTTATTAAGTAAATAATAAGCAGAAAGTATTGTTTCCCTCCACAAGTTATGAGGTAATCCAGAACTTATTAACATGACATTTATTATTTTTTTTAAAGTCCTATTTTTCCTTTTAGCAATTCCATTTTGCTGAGGTGAGTAAGGAGCGGTGGTTTGAAGAATTATTCCATGTTCTTTACAAAATTCACCAAAATGTGATTCATATTCACCACCTCTATCACTTCTAAGTTTCTTAATTTTCTTACCAAGTTGATTTTCAGTTTCATTCTTATATTAAATGAAAGTTTCCAAAACTTCATCATTGGATCGAATTAAATAAACATAACTATATCTAGTATAATTATCTATGAAAGTGATAAAATATTTTTTTTCACCTTTAGTTTGAATTAATTTAAAATCACAAATGTCACTATGAATTAATTCAAGTAGTTCCGTACTTCTTTCAATTGAATGAAAAGGAGTTTTAGATAATTTTGCCTCAACGCAAATTTCACATTTATGATTTAAATCAATGTCAAATTTAAGTAAACATTCCATATTAATTAATCTACGCAAAGATCCATAATTAACATGTCCAAGTCTACCATGCCATAAATTTGAAGACTCAAGCAAGTAAGAAAAATATGTATTTTTATTAATAACAGAGGGTACAATAGTCATTACATTCATTTTGAAAAGGCCATCAGATATGTAACATTTTTCTACATACATTCCGTTTTTGGTAAGTACAAACTTGTCACTTTCAAAAACTAACCTAAACTCATTTGTACTCAACAAAGATCCGGAAATAAGATTCTTGCGAATATCCGGTACATGCAGCACATTGTTGAGAGTTCCTTTCCAGATGTCATCTTCAAAATAATCTTTTATTGTCCTTCAACTTTAGAAGTCGAAGAGTTGCCCATAAAAAGTTGTTCACCGTTGTTCATTATTGAATAAGATGTAAACATCTTTTTGTCGGCACAGATGTGGCAAGTTGCACCAGTGTCTACCCATCATTCTTTAGGATTTCTGACAAGGTTTGCCTCGGAAACAACTGTAGAAAGATTTATGTCATCTACACCATTGGAAATATTGTCCACTTCGGTCATATGGGCTTGAGTAGGCTTCTTGCTTGTTCTTCTTTTGTTTTTGCCTTTGCTACGGCAATCTTTGCCCCGATGTCCCTCTTTGTCACAGATGTAACACTTGCTATTAAACTTGTACTTTTTAGTTTCCCCCCCCTTTAGAGCCTTGTGATAAACTTTCTCCAGAAAACTTCAATTTCTTTACTTTTGGAGTATGTTCCACCACATTTGCCTTAGACTTCATTGGATGCTTACCAGCCCGTTTTTCAGAATTACGGTTGTCCTCTTCAATCCTCAAACGCACAATCAATTCTTCTAAAGACATTTCTTTGCGCTTGTGTTTGAGACAGTTCTTGAATTCCTTCCAGCCTCGTGGTAATTTCTCAATTAAGGCAACAACTTGGAAGGATTTACTGAGAGACATGTCTTCTGCGTGAATGTCATGCAGAATGAGTTGGAGATCTTGAACTTGGCTGATCACAGTCTTAGAATCAACCATCACAAAGTCCAGAAATTTGCCAACCACAAATTTCTTTAAGCCAGCATCTTCTGTTTTGTACTTTTCCTCTAAAGACTCCCAAAGTTCCTTTGCTGTCTTGATAGGACTATAGACGTTGTATAATGTGTTGTCAAGTCCGTTTAAGATGTAGTTCTGGCAAAGGAAATCAGTATGTTTTTAGGCATCGACCGTAGTAACCACTTGCCGATCAGTTTCATCTTCTTTCAGAATAAAAGCATCTTCACGGAGAAAGCGTGCCAGGTTTAGAGTTGTAAGATAGAACAACATTTTCTGTTATCATCTTTTAAAAATAGTTCCTGAGAACTTCTCTGGCTTCTCACCGTGATTGACTGGCGCAGTCATAACAGGAGGAGGGTTTGACCCAATTGCAGTCACCATACTCATACTTGTTTGAGCATTAGTTTGACCAGTTTCAGTAGTCATGAATTCTAAATTATAAAACAAAATTATAATTAAAATTTTATACTAGACAGAAAATTTAAACCAAAACCACATAATTAAATTCTGTAAAAATAAAAGAAACAAGAATTGTAACTTTTATTTTCAATTAACTTGGAAGTAAAATAAAATTTTATTTAACCAAATTAATTCCACACAGAAAATTAAATTTCTGTAACACTTCAATAATTAAAATACTGAAACAGAATTTTAATTAATGAACACTCAGAAATAATTTCTGAAAACTAAAATTAATTTCTGACAAAATTCCACAAATAAATATTCTGAATTGTTAATGACACCAGTATATTACTATTAGTTGTCAAAGAAAATAGACAGTATATTAATACTATCTGTCAAACATTATATTACTACTATTTGTTTTCCAACCAGAATATTATTTTGTAAAATCACAGAAAATAATTTCTGTAAGAAGAAGAAAGAAGAAATGAAACAAACGAAAAATTATGTATAAACAGAATAATTCGAATCTGTCTTAAGATTGTTGGAACAATATTCTTTGTACAATAAATAAATTGAAACCAAATCAAACCAATAAAATAAGTAACTTACTGAATTTATTTTACCGAACCGAAAGAATATTTAAAAGATCAAGTTGAGTGTGTGACACTCTGTCTTTAAGACATATTCGCCTCGCTACAGTACTTATGGATAAAAGGCGTCTATCTCCCAGGATACAATGATCTTCACAAATTATAGTAGCACTCCAAACAATTTGTACGGCGAACAAAGCTTGTGTTCTTAACTCTTTGAATTTTATTCTAAAACTAGTATGAAGAATAATGATGCAAGAAAGCAAAATGAAGACAACAAAATGAATTTTTTCTAGATATTTTCCAACCCCAAAATTGCTGGAAAATGCTAGAATTTATAGGCAAATTATCTGTCCGAACAGGTGTGAAATTTGCCGAATAGGTATAGATTGTTTTTGAATAGATTCAATTCAAATTTTGAACAGATTTGCAAACTATTTGGCTGTTTTAAAACTGCTCGGAACTGCTGGCAGTTTTCCTAATCTGTTTGGACAGTTTGAACCTGCTAAACTGCTGAAAACGGACTGAAAAAACAGGTATAGATTTGACAGAAAAAATGGCGCAAAAAATTTAAATTAATTTTTCCCGCAAGAAATTTGGAAAAATTCAAATAAATTAATACTAGAATCAACCTGACCCACACTAGCGCCCGGTCGGTCGGACTAACGGCAACGACAGCGCGCGTGTGGTGGTTTGGGCTAAGGTTCACTTTGTCCATAACTCCTCCCTTCTACAAACTTGGGGTCTCCTTTGGGATACAATTCAAGTGTTGTCACTTAGAACTTATATATATACATAAGTTCTCTTAAATATCCAATGCGGGATAATCATTTTAAGGAAACCCATATTTTACTTCTTTAAGGCCCCGTTTGTTTTGGGAGATAGAATGGAGGGGATTGATAGTGAGGGGATTAATAGTGAGGGGATTGTTAGTGAGGGGATTAGTAGTGAGGGGATTGGTAGTGAGGGGATTAATAGTGAGGAATTGTTAAATTATTTTTATATAAAATAATAAAACAAATAAAAAAATATAAAAAATTAAATGTTATATTTAAAAAAAAATTCCAATATATAAAAAATAAAAAAAATAAAAAAATTTCTAATCCCCTCATTATTTTTCTAATACCATCTCTACCTCCTCCTTACCAATCCCCTCTCCAAGGGTATTAGTAATACTAAGGGACTAATAGTCCCAAGGCCTTCTCCCAAAACAAACAAGGGCATTACTAATACCAAGGTATTAGTAATTCCAATACCCTCCCTATAACCCAAAACAAACGGGGCCTAAATGTCCATTCTACGAACCCGAAAATGACGTCAAGTTTCCATTTACTAATAAATGGTTTTGAAGAATCGTCTTCACCGTGTGACTTGCTACGCGACAAGAAACACGTCACCTCTTCGAACCCACCCCAAAAGACGTGTAGACCCCACTTAATTTTGGGCTCAAAGATGACCCAAAATAAGCCTATATAAAACCAATTTTCCATTACTTTCTTGACTGAGGAGGAGGTTGATGTTTTCACAGACTGGAACAGTGATAAATGCTACCTCTGTAAGCTAGAACAATTGCTGGTCGACCGGCCGGACGTCCAGCTGACCATCCCTCTAGTCGACCTGTGTTTTGATGACAGCACCATTAGAGTGGCTGATATTAGATAGAAGAATTCGTGTTTTTTTTACTTAAATTTAAAGAAATTTGGTAAATCATTGGAGATGCCCTTATAAGTTGACACTTAATGTTTACACAAAAAATAGTGGATTATGTTACCTAGACCAATAACAACTACTCTAAAACACTAGGTGAACTTGCTTAAAAAATATTGAATAATTTCTCAAAAAATAGACAGTAAGAATTTGCCAACTCGTAAATGGTTTGAGTTGTAATTATGAGCTCTATAAAAGAAATGTCTTTTCTTTTTTGTAAACTGGAAATGCATTAGAAATTAGGGAGGTCTCTAACCCCAAGAGTTTGGTTTGGTAGATTAAGCCTGTAATTTGGGAGTTTTTTTTTACTCCAATGTCTCAAATTTGATTTTTCTCATCATAAAAAATTCTTAGGGTCGCAAACCGCAAGTTGTAAACATGTTTCAAAAAAATTAAAAACAGCTACACATTTGAGATAAGTGGTGGTGAATTCCCACCGTTGTCTTGCATTTGTGATTGTTTATGTCATTTTAGTACTATTTATTTCAAATTTTAAAATGAATTAATTTGATATTATTTTAAATTTAAAGGTTAAAAATAAATTTAAAAACTTCATATTGATAAATTTCAAATAATTTAGTGCAAATAATTATTTAAAATCCTTTAATAAATAATATTCTTTGTACAAATATCTTACCAAAATAAAAAATAAAAAACTCTCATGTCTGTAAAATTAAGAAAACGAGTTAAAAAATACTAATGATTGTTCTTAAGGCATTATTTAGTATCATGATTGGGCTAAAAAGTGTTTTCAAAATAAATACAAAGTCAAAAAATATTATGAAAGAATGAAATTTTTTATAATTTTAATAAAAAGTGTCTTATTTTTTTGTTGTCTTTCTTATATATCAAGGCGCTTATTAACCTGACTTAAATTAAAAATTAAATACATAACTAAACTTAATATATTATAAGTGGGATGGAATCAAAAAAAATTAGGATGGGACGAGTAAAAATTGAATGAAAATTATTTTAATATTATTTATTTATTTATTTTTGCTCCCCGTTTTGTTATTGAGATGGATAAAAATTCTACAAAACAAAGCAAGAGATCCAGAATGAAACGAAAACAATGTGGCAAGTACATCCTTTAATGTTGCCTTCACTCAATGCTTGATAAAGTGGACTGCAAATTGAATGTGCTTTGATAAACTGAACTTTGAATTGAAATGTGAAATCGGAGTAAATACATAAACGTGCGGAGAGATATGAGTTTGTATGTATAGGTGTGGAGTATATAAATAAACACCTAATTAGATTAAACTATTCATTTATGCTATGTTTAGTTGGAAGATTTGGGAAGGGATTTGGAAAGAGAAAGGGAAAAGGTGTGTGATATTAAGTGAAATATAAGTATATTTTATTCACATTTCACCTAACTTTTTCCCTTTCCCTTTTCAAATTCCTCTTCAAATCTCCCAACCAAACACAGCGTTAACAAAACAATTGGTATTATTTTTGACATTGACCAATAGAATCGTACATAATCAATTGTTACACCTCAACGCATGTTAAGAAGAATCAATTAACTCTAGATTCGAGTGACATATCACCTCACAATTCATCAACTAGTTCTTCAATATTAGTCGGCTACTTTGTTTCGTGAATTAAGTGAGTAATTGTAATAGAATTGTATTGAACAATGAATTTAATTAAAATACCATAATTTTTCACAGTTAGACTTTATTACACACACAGCACAATAAATTTAGATGTGTGATTTTATTATCTTTTAATTTCATTTAGCAATATATTTGCATATAGTTAAACTTCATTATTTAGCTTAAGCTTTATTTGTTTCAACGGAAAATATTTTACAAATAATATATATATATATTTTTATTTTTCGGTGTTTGGTTGACACTTGAAATAAAAATATTTTATTGTCTAAAAGAGAAATTTTTATTTAATAAAATGTCATTTATAACTTTTTAGTAAGCTAAGATAAATGTGTTGAAAAGATAGTGAGTGAGAGTTAGCTTTGTAAAAATTGACTTACAAAATTTTTAAAGGTAAGTCATTTTTGAGAAAATGATGCAAAATATTTTACTTACTTTTTGTTCAATCAAACAACGAAAAATGAGTAAAATATTTTTGGCAAAAATAATTTACGTCAAAACAAACGGAGCCTTAAAAAAAAAAAAAAAAAAAAAGAAGACACTTAGCTTAGCATAAACATGAATAATTTGGATCACTAATGTGGGTTCGAGATGTGGCCCACTGAGGCCTAACACAAAAGAGTCCAGTTCCTTCAATGAAATAGGCCCACATGACACACACAATTCAGTCCATTACACCAATTGAAAACAGAATCCCAGTCCATAAATAACTGCTAGCTTTTGAGAGAAAATATAGCTTTAGACAAAAGCGTAGGGATCTTCAAAATACAATTTTAGTAAACTTCTTTCTGCATGTATTAATATATATTTTTTTATTAATGTATAAAATTTATTATGCATATGATGAATATAGAGAGATTAAGAGCTTGTTTAAGAACATCGTAAAAAGCTAACTTCTGTTTTAAAAAAATTTAAATGTTTTTTACTCCTACAAAATGAATATTTTAGTAACTTCCCTAAACACATTAGCTCATTCAACTCTTAAAAAAGTCAAAATCAAAATAAAAATAGAAAGGTTAGGGAGGGAATTCATAGTTGGGAGAGGAGCAAGGGGAAAGGGTACGGTGAGGAAGGGGGTTGGGGAGAGGATTTGTGTGGGGAAGAGATAGCTGCTATGACAACTGAAGATAGTAGTTGAAGTGGATAAAGTTAGAAGTTTAACGCTCCGTTTAGATTTAGGGCTTTGGCGAGAAAATAAAAGAAATTGTAAGAATAAAAAACCTTTTTATTTGTTTGAATAGTTAATATGTGAGAAATGGTAAGAAATGGTGAGAAAAAAATTCTCACAAAAACTTTGTTTTGTTTCTCACAAAGAGTGGTGAGATTGGTGAGAAAGAAAATGGATTTAATGAAACTTTTTTTAAAATATCAAAATTACTCCATAGTGGAAGAAGCTAGATAAATATATTATTAATATGGCTGGTTATTTTGGTAAAATAAAATAAAATATATTTTTTTTTCTTATTTACTTTGTCCAAGTAAGATTGGTGAGAAATCATATTCTCTTATTTTTTAATAAGGTTATACGTACCAATTAATATATCAATTAATGTATTAATGGATGATGTGACATAATTTTAGATGTTTAAGTCTTTATAGTTTGTATAATGGAGATGTCCATAATTTTGAAGTGACAATGTTATAACATATATTAGTACACTAATTAATATTACTAATTACTATATGTAGCACCATTGCTTTTTTTTATTCATTCAAACACAGTAATAATAAACCATAATCATTTCATTTCTTTTGTTTTATAAGTGAGAAACAATAATTAATTTTTTTCTTTTTCTCACCTCATGATCCGAACAAAGTGCAAAGGATTATGAGTGTAAAAATAAGAACTCAAGGGATTGTCCTAGTGTGCAGTTTAAGGCATAGGAATGTGATCCCTTCTAGTTTCGACTTTAATTCTCACTATGTCGTCAATTCTTTGAAATCACACACGTGGACTCTATCTTAGAATAAAGATGTAATTAAAAAATAAATATAACAAAATAATTTTGTAATGTAAATAGAAATACCCATACCATATCAATTGCATTAAATAAAATGAAAATTTTCAAAAAGGTGCTTATGGTATATTTTTTATAATCTTTTCACAATATTTTATAATTTAAATTTAAAATGTCATAATTTTTTTACTATAAAAGTCCTAACCTTTTTTATTGAAAAATATTATAACAAAATTTTAAAATGTCATAATAAAAGTTACAAAATGTCATTATAATATCATTTCTAATTTTAGGATACACATCATAAATTTACTATTTATAATTTTATTACAAAATATCATAATACACCTCACAAACAATCATAGCGTTACTATAAAAATCATTACTTTTTATAATGTGTCCGGCTTAAAGGATGCACATTGGCTTCATTTGGGAAGCCTTGGTTGGGGCTTTTTTTGACTATTTTAGCCACAAATAATAAAATAGGCTTTTTAGCCTAATAAGTTCTAGTTTAGCAAGTTAATATTTTAGTCAAAAAGTTACTAAAAAAGTTAAAAAAACCTATAACTTATACAAAAAAGTCAAAAATTTTATTTTCTCTCTACTTTTTGCACATTTTTTTGTAAAAAGTTAAAAAATTACCCCAAACATACTAATTTTTTTTTATCTCATATTTTAATCAAAAAGTCAAAAAGTTACTAAAATAGCATGTTTTCAAACGAGGCCAGACTAAATATCATATTCAATCCATAATTATTACATTCTCTCTCACAAAAAAGTCAAAAAAATCAAAAAAGTTAAAAAAATTGAAAATTCTTCCCAAATTAAACTTTTTAATCCCAAGTTAAAATAATCAAAAAAAAATTAAAAAGTTAAAAAATTAACCCACTTTCCAAACGGAGGCATTGTAAATTTCTCCTTTAAAACAATACTAATAAATAAATTCAGAGGGACATTGTTTGCAGGACACATTCACACAGTTCGTACAACCCACACCTGGCTACTGATTCAATCCACCCCCTTCAGTTTTTATTAGCCCTTTTTGCCATGGCAGCTTGGACAGGGAAGTGCAAAGAAGAGCAGAATTCACAACAGAAATATGGTAAAGAATTGAAGATCACACACAGTACAGTTTCCCAAAGCAGACGGATGAGATGAGAGAGAAAGAATACTTTAAAGTATAGAAAGTAGAGAGAGAAAGAGAGAGAGATAGTGTATGGTGGGTATGTAGGAAAAAAAAGAAAGAGAAAGATGAAAAGGGGAGAAAAAAGTAGAGAAGGGCCAGCAGAAAAGCAAGAAAATTTGGGGGAAAAGTTGAGGAGAGGGGTTTTAGTGGTGGGGAAAAGAGGGGGACAACACACTCCAGTACTACCCCCAAGGAGACTATTACTACCTCCTCCTCCTGCTGCTGGTGGTGGTGGTGGTGGTGATGCGCAAGATAGCAGCTTTATTGAAGTTCCTCCTCCGCCACCTTCTTTAGTCTCTGCTAGAAAGCTTGCTGCCACTCTCTGGGAGCTCCACCACTACCGCTTTCCCCTCTCTAAAATGCACCACGGCGTCCCTGTTCCGCCTCCTAGGCTCCGCCGCCTTCACCACCACCACCACCAACACAAGGGTCTTGACCTTACCGATCCTTCACCCAGTTCCCCTGACCTGGTACAAAATTACCCTCTTTTCATATCTCTGTACTAATTCATGTTCTTTTTGGGTTTTGATTAATTGGGTTTTTTGTAATTGGGGTTTGTTATATTGGGTTCAGTTTGATTTTGATTTTGATTTTGATTTTGAATTTGCTTTTCTTCATCTTCTTTCTAATTGAGATTGTTTCCATTTGGGGTTTTGATTAATTGGGTTTGTTTATTTTGGGGTTTGTAATATTGGGTTCAATTTTTTTATTTTATTTTTGATTTGCTTCATCTTCTTTCTAGTTGAGATTGTTTCTACAAGGTTTTATGTCATTTGATGATGGGTCTATTTTGGGTTTTGATTAATTGGGTTTATTTATTTTGGGGTTTGTAATATTGGGTTAAATTTATTTATTTATTTTAATTATTTTGATTTGCTTCATCTTCTGTCTAATTGAGATTGTTTCTACAAGGTTTTATGTCTTTTGATGATGTGTCTATTTTGGTTTTTTTATTTTTATTATTTTGGTATGCTTGTCGATTGTTGGTTGTTTTCTCAGTCATCTGTCAATTGTTGTAATTCTAGGATTGTTGGGGTAAAATTTTTGTGGGGCTTGATTTGATTTACATGCACTTTGGAATCCTTATATTCCTCGCAAGATATTGGCTCCATTTAATTTAGATATACAACTAACTTGCTGCATTATGCTCTGCGGCTGAAATTATTTTGTATCAACTGTTTCAATTTGTTTTGATGTCTCTCCACTATCTAATTCACTTTTGTTCTTTTCTGGTCTCATAATTGGTTCCGAAGGACATGTTTGTATACACATGCGTCATGTTTGTTTCATTGGATTGGATTGTACATGAGACTGTTAACTGGGATTATCAATCTCTTAGAATTGCTTATGCTATCTCGCGTTTGGAATGTCAGTGGCATAGGAGAGGGGATTAGTAATATCCTATCCTATCCCAGGTTTGTTTGGAATCACTAGACCTAGACTGCATGGTGTATAAACTATAATTTGAGAATATTTTGATCTTTTAACTCTCTAATCCGGATCCCTCTTAATCCCCCCATTTTGTATCCCACCATCTTCTGGGACTCAATAGTAATCTAATCTGGTGGGCCTATTTTGTACGTAAACATGGAATTCGGGATTGACCAGGAAACATAGTCTAATCCCGTGGCCTAATCGTCCAAACAAATGTCTTAATAATTAGATGGTTCTTCTTGATTAATTTTTTTTTTTAGGTACATCGGAATAGAAAAACAAACAAAAAGGACTAGGTCCTAGCTCCCTCCTCGGAGAGGTGAACAATATCCGCAACTAGCATACTACGGATTTCCTGTGGAGGTTTAGAAACTATTAGCAACTCAGCTGGTTGGTTTTCACCAAACTTTGCCATTGCATCGGCACATATGTTGGCGTCCCTCTTGATATGTTGAGTTGAGCACTCACAGCCTCTCAAGATGATGCAGGCATCTTCCACAATGCCCCTAAAGGGGCATCTTTCACCCAGTTCTTCAGTCAAAAGATGGACCACTTGCTCCGCATCAGTTTCAATGATTACTTGATGGAAACCCCGTTGAAGAATAATTGTGAGCCCCTTGTATACAGCCCAAAGTTCTGCTTCCAAACTAGTACATATCTCTAGTCTTCCATAGTAACCGCTAATCCATGATCCTCTTTCATCCCGAAATAGCCCACCGAATCCACCACCTCCTCCCTTCCAACGAGTGCTACCGTCCGTATTTAGCTTGATTTTTCATGCACTAGGACAAGACCACACTGTTACGCTCTTAAATTTGAGGGGTTTTGTAATGTCTAAATTGAAAGCTTGGACTATTGCCTTAGCAAAATTTGTTATACTATTCACACTCTCAAAAATAGGAGTATTTTTATGTTCAAAAACCCATTTGTTCCGATTTTTCCAAGTAGTCTAGGTTGTGACTAGAAACAAATAATAGAGTTTATTTTTCCTTTTTGTATTCCGGGTGAACCAATCTTTCCAAGACAAATGAAGTATATTGGAATACCAGTCTTTGCCAAAACCTGCACACCAAACCTGCACAGCTTTAGGACAGAACCTTAATAAATGGTCAATATCCTCCACACTATCACAATACGGGCAACTCGGGTCATTAGTCAGGCCCCTCAGTTTTCTCATGTGATTTGTGAGAATCTTTTCATGAAGTACAAGCCACACAAAGCTCTTAAGCTTCCATACCCAACTCCAATCCCCCTCCTGACTTTGGTGATCAACAATCAGTTCATAGGCACTGGATGTAGAGAAATCTCCATCTGGGGATTTAACCCATTTGGGGTAATCCTCTACATTCCTTGTGCGGGGAGGTTGGATTTTCAGGATATCAGTAACCAAAGGTAAGGGGAGGAGAGTATGCAACAGATTCACATCCCATTCACCAAAATCATCCAGCAGGGAATCCACAGTGACAAATTCAGAGGTAGGGCTTTGGATAGTAGATAAACACAAGTCCTTATCAAGGACCCCCTCACCACACCACCAGTCTTTCCAAACTCGCACTTTGGATCCATTTCCAAGGTTCCATCTCACTCCTTTCACTAGGAGATCCCTGGTATTTAGAATGCCTTTCCAAACATGAGATATAGTCTTTCCTTTCCTCCTATTAAGGAGGGAATGTTGCCCCAAGTATTTATTCTTGAGTACTTCCACCCATAAGCACTTTTCCTCTTTTAACATTTTCCAACCCAACTTGGATAGAAGGGCTAGATTCTGATCTCTGGCCCTCCGAATCCCAAGGCCACCATCTTTTTTCAACTTACACACTTGATTCCAGTTACAAGATGCACTTTCCTTTTCTCGGGGGTATCACCCCAGAGAAAATTTCGGTTAATTTTGTCAATATCATCACAAACTTTTCTCGGGATCTCTATGGTTTGCATGGCATAGGCAGGCATAGCACTAGTAACAGATTGAATTAAGGTTGCTCTTGATTAATTTACATTATGTATGCTGGCTGCCTTGTTTTTTAAAGATTAATTCGTAATTGTTTTCCAATTTTAGAATATTCAATCTGCAATATATCACAACTGTAACTATGCCATTGACTCGTATCAATATTAATACCAGAGATAACCTTAGATGGTAATATCAGTTGGTGTAAATTATGTTGAAGTCATACACAGAGACTGTTGAGATGTATTTGGTTTAGTTCATATGTTTTTTTAAGTTTTGCGTCGTCTTATGCTTGCAGTAAGTCATCATGTTATGGTGACTGTGACTGCAATGCTAATCTTTGCAGTCATACTTGATAAATTGGAACTTTTTTAATGCTGTTCTTGATGCTGGTTTTCTCTTTGTTTGCTACTAATCTTTCTCTGATTTATCCCCACAGCCAGGGAGTGCGAGCGGTTTGAGGAGACATGTTGCTGCATCGCTGATGCAACATCATCGATCAATTGAAAGAAACAATCATGCTATACAACCTGTGTCTCCTTCAAGTTATGGTAGTTCCATGGAGGTAAGCATCACATTTTATGGAAAATGCAATTAATGATTATTTAAAATTAATTGAAAATAGATTTGCATAAATTGAGCATGATGTTGGTTTGGTGCAGAGCCACCAGCTTAGGTCTTAATATGTAAGAAGTTAATTGATATCATATTCTTTGAAGGTGTCATGTGTTGGGATTGTGGAGCTTGATTAGTATCGTATACTCCACCATGCTGTTGTGGATCCGACTAAGGGTATTAATGTAATTTGCTGATGTAAATCGTAACATATATATTATTATAATTATCTTCACAGCAGCCACACTATTCTTTTCTCTGAGTATAGCGAAACTGATGTGAGCTGTGAATGTAGGCAATTTTTGCCAAACCACAAAATCTGTGTCTTATTTTCTTGTTTTTGATTGATTTTCTTGCTATTGTTTGTATGTGTGGTTTATTCCGCAGCATCATGTTCTTTGGTAGCTCCATTTGCGGTGACAAAATTGTACTCTCATATGGCATGTAAAGATACTGATTACTATAACATCCCGTCAATTAATCTTATTTTTTTCTATTAAATCTACACACCAAAGAAAATCTTAGGCTGTGTTTGGAATGATTTTGAAATTATAGTTCTACCCCTACATTCTAGTATGATGTTTGGTTTGAGTTTTGGAAAATTAATTCCACCCCTCTTTTTGAAAACTCATTTCAGGCAGGCCTTTAAATTTTGAAATTTGGCCTACCAGTCATCCGGTCGGTTGATTGGCCGGTTGACCTGGACAGTGCGAATTTTTTTTATTTTTTATTTTTAATAAAATAATATTTTTGAATTTTTTAAAAAAAATTTATGAGCTTTTAATAGATTTTTGAATTGTGTGTTTAGTTATGAGTTGTAAGTTTTTGTATCAGATATCATATGTCATATCAAAAATTCCCCACTCAATTCAAAACTTTTTTAAAAACTTTTTTCAAAACTCATTCACCAAACAAATTTTCTACACTTAAATCATAATTCTAAAACTCACAAACTCAAAATACAACTCTTATTCTCAAATCATATTTAGAAAACTCTACCTAACGCTACCTTATTCTTGATTTGTAGATTTTGACATGTTGCCCCAATCATGATACCAGCAAATCAATTAATAGATTTTCTCTATTAAATTTACTCCAAAGATAATCTTATTTTAAACTTGTAATAAGCTGCAAAAATCATGATAGTTACATGTTTTAACTATTGACTTGAAGTCCTACAAGCATTTGTTGTTTGTCCTTATTATATTGCTCAACTTCTGTTGTGTTATACTCTAAGGAGCACGGAAACTTCTAAGAATGTGGCCTGTTGTGTTGGATACCACCATGACATGATACTCATCAAACACTTGTCGACACATGTATTGCTTAGACACACATGAAACAAGTTATAAGTTTAAGTAAAAATAAATTAAAAATTCAATGAGAAAAGAAAATTAATATAAATTTATACCTATTGTCCTCTTTAGACTTCAAAAATTAGTGTTACATTGCATTTTGCTATAATCTTTGAATTAAATATTTAGGTACATGGCATATAATGTGTACTAATTGTGCATTATGTCAAAGTTTAGGTCTGTACTCAATCTTTCCCCCTTCCAAACACACATTAATGTGTACTAATTGGGCTTTGTTTTTTAGGTGCATGGCATATAATAATTTCTTATTCTTATATATAACATATAATAAATATGTCAAATTATATATGTTGCACGTATCTCACTTAACGTGTATTACATTTTTTGAAAATTTCTGTGCCAGCATGTCCATGTCCGTGCTTCTTATACCTCTTACATGGATCCACTTCCTTTTCTCTTTCAGGTGGCTCCTTATAACCCTGCCGTCACGCCTACCAGTTCTTTGGGCTTAAAAGGAAGGATCGGAGAGACAAGCTATAGCCTCAAAACATCGACAGAACTGCTAAAAGTATTGAATCGAATCTGGAGCCTGGAAGAACAGCACACATCGAATGTGTTGCTGGTGAAAGCATTGAAAAAGGAGCTTGACCATGCTCGTGTCAAGATCAAAGAGTTGGTCAGAGATCAGCAAGCCGATAGGCACGAGATAGAGGACTTGAGGAATCAGATCTCAGAGGATAAGCTAGTTAGGAAGAGCAGGGAACACGATCGGATTAGTGCAGCCATTCAATCCGCAAGGGATGAACTAGAAGATGAGAGGAAGTTAAGGAAACGCTCAGAGGGCCTTCACAAGAAGTTGGCTCGGGAGCTTTCCGAGGTAAAAACGTCTCTTGCTAATGCTTTGAAAGAGCTAGAACGGGAGAGAAAATCACGAAAGCTTTTGGAAGACCTTTGCGATGAGTTTGCTTTGGGAATTAGGGATTTTGAACAAGAGCTGCATGTTTTGAAACAGAAAACCGACAAGGATTGGGTCGACGGAGCCAATTGTGATCGGTTATTTCTCCAAATTTCTGAATCATGGCTCGACGAACGGATGCAGCCGCAAGTGGGAGAAGAAAAGAACTCAACAGCAGAAAAGTTAAGCTCCGAAATAGAGAACTTTCTTCAAGCTCGACGAAATGGTCATTCGAAAAGTAATGATAATTTGGTGCAAAAGGGTTCAAACTTTCGCCGGAGTTCTCTCGAATCCATTCCTTTGAATGCGGTTGTTAGTGCTCCTCGAGATGTGGGTGATGATGAGGATTCTGCAGGCAGCGATTCACACTGTTTTGAGCTAAACAAACCGAGTTCAGGTGGCCTAAAACCACGTGAAGATGACCCTGAAGAAAACAACACGTACGACAGAGCAAAACTAAATCATATGAATATAAATCTGACATCTCATGAAAGGGCACAACCAGTTGAAGCAAGCATTTCTAGGAAGTCTGAAATTTGTGAAGTGCCAGGAGAGGGCAATTTCAGGGGAAAGAAAAATGGTGATGGAAACTATGGATCAAAGTCAAATCATATCATCAACGATTTATTAAATAGTCAATATTTGTTGTCAGAAGCTCGGAACATGCATCCTGACAACTCTTTATGGAGACGACACGCTAGTCCAGTAAGACAGTGGACGGCTACGCTTCCATCTCAAGATGTTGAGATATCCGAGTCGTCTTCAAAGTTGCCTCCGGAACTAAAAGAGAATACTTTGAAGGAAAAACTACTTGAAGCGAGGGCAAAAGGTCAGCGTTCACGCTCACGTTTAAAAGCTTCCAAAGTTCCCTTTTAGGCTTGTGGAAACAGTGGTCAAGGCGCGACTTCTAATGTGGGATTTTGTGTTTTGTGAATATGGCCAAGGTACAATTTGAATTTAAATGTTGCTTTTCTATTTTCATTTTATGTAGTCTTGTAATCCAAATGTGTATATAAAGTGTATCGGTATGGTATAGCAGAGATCGAGAACTATATGATTGCTGAGTACACTGGCTTTGCCTTTTCCTGACTCCGCTTTAGCAGGAGTTTCGTTCACTGATTTTTATTTTTCTTTTCTTTTCTTTTTTAATTTTTAATATCCACTTGATTCCTCAGTTTGATTACGAAACTCTTTGGTGCATTATTTTTTAAAGCTAAGCTTGGAGATGGTTCTTGGCTTTTCAGTGTTCTTCCATGATGTTTTGAAAATGAGAACATAAAATTGGTCCTTGAAGATGTTGATGTGGTTGTTGGGTGGTGGGGGTGGTGTAGTAGTGGTGATGGAAGAGGTAATGATGGTGATAGTATAGTGACATTAGTAAAGTAAGTCTTTAATCATGGAAACGTTTTCAATTCAAAGTTGAAACATTTCTATTCAAATAAATGTCTTTCATTAATTATAGAATTTTTTTAGAGACATTTATACGCAAATTTTAATTTATCAACTTATATTTTATTAAGTCTTAATTAAGATTTTTGAACTTTTAAGTCTCATTAAATTTGTAATAGTCGAAATTGTCCTTCAAATAATAATTGTTCATCATTTATGAATATATAAAGGAATATAATGATTTAACATTTATTTTAATTTTCAAAATTTTAAAACATCAACTTCCAAATTGAAAAAACAAACAAAAATATTATGTGTAAAAAAAATTAAAAAAATTTTTTTTTTTTTGAAAAAATTGAATTATTATTTTGTGCAAAATTGAAAATTGTGTCTATAAAGGAGTATGATGATGCAACATTGATGTACAAAACTAGAAAAAATATATATATAATCTTTTAAAAATGAAAAAAATTGGTAATGTTCTCTATTTTAAAACTGAAAAAAACTGATAACATTCTCGATTTATATTGGATAGTTGAATTAAACTAATAAATAGAAGGGTAAAAACGTTTAAACTTATACTCTGTTTTTTTTTTTGTTTTTTTTTCCCATTAGTTAGTGAAAAAATTATCT
Organism: Camellia granthamiana; assembly: GCA_036172215.1. Lineage (NCBI taxonomy): Eukaryota > Viridiplantae > Streptophyta > Magnoliopsida > Ericales > Theaceae > Camellia > Camellia granthamiana. The sequence continues at coordinate 6,042,235 of CM069913.1, read as the reverse complement.
GGAACATTACTATATAAAATTGATAATATTCTTAGTTTTAAAAATTAGAAAAAACTGATAATATTTTCAATTTTACTAAATAAAAATTATTTATTCAAAAAATTTTAAATAAGATCTGAATTATCATAACATTTATAAATAAGACTTTTAAATAATTAACCCTTCTTTTTTATTATTGTACCAAACATTTCGGTATAGTGATTTCTTTTTCACAAACAGGTTTAAATCCGACCCAACCCAAACGCAAGCCCAAGCCCAACCCCAAACAAAACCCCTAACCCAGCCCACCACATCTGTCTCTGCCATCAACCTACAACAATCACCTTAAGTATAAAAGTGAAATATTTTACGTACCACTCACCTTATCTGCATATCCATTTCATGTCCTTAAAAAAAAAAAAAAAAGTGATATAATTTTTTTATTAAATAATTCTATACAAATAAATAAATTTTATAATATTTGAATAATAACTAATATAGTACTTATCAGATTATTATTATAGCGGCCTGGGTGTCAAATATAAAATTTTTATTATTACATGTCACATCAATGAGAAAAAAAAATTATAATTTTTTTTAGTTTTTATAATATTTCTTTTAAATAAAAATTCTACAATTCACTATGAAATATGAATCTTATTTTGATAATTTGATTTGTTCATTTTTGAAATTCATGAAAAAAATCAGCTAGTTCTTGAACAATTATGTTTAAACAAGGAAATTAATCATAATTATGAGTGACATTATAACATTATATATATTTGTGATGTAAAATGCTACAATACTAAAACTCATGACTAAGACCATCTCCAACGGTGTATCAGAGTTGATATCAAATTTGAATTTTGATGAAAAATGCACTGTTCACTCCTCCAACGGTTCATCAAACGCTTCATCAAATCGACAATTCATCAAACGCTTCATCAAATCGACGACAGAATACTGATTTCACCAAAATACTGTTCCTGACCGTTGGAAAGAGGAGCCGGTTGACCAACCGGTTGCCCGGCCGGTTGACCAACCGGTCAACCAGTGAAAGGTTCAAAGAGTTCAAGGAAAATCAGTTCAAACCGTAAAAAAAAAATAAAAAAAAAAATTTTTTTGCCTAACCGGTTGACCGGCCGGTCGACCCGGAAAAAGTTCAAAAAGTTCAAAAAAAAGTTCAGAAAATTCAAAAAAAAAAAAAAAAAAAAATTTTTTGGCCTAGCCGGTCGACCACCCGGTTGTCCCGGATGAAAATTTGATGAAAATTAAGGGTTGGAGCGCTCAGTATCAGATTTGGTGAAAAGACAGTTTTTCGACTCAAATTTGGTGAAAAAAGAAGTGAAGCGTTGGAGATGCTAACACCATCTCTAATGGTTCATCAAATTCATCATCAAATTTAAATTTAATGAAAAAAATTACTTTTTACTCTAACAGTTCATCAAATTCAGGATTTCACTTTTTTTTCATCAAACTGACCAATGTGTCTTTCATCAAATTACTGTTTATTACCGTTGGATTTTCACTACCGAATGTTTCCCAGATGATCATCTTAAGGCAAAAATTTGTGAAAAAATTACACCGGCCGATTTATCGGCGGATCGTTCGCTCGATCGACCAGTAATTTGATGAAATTACAAAACCCTCCGTTAAAATACTTGATATCAAATAAAATTTTTACTCAAATTTTTATTTAAATTTAATAAAAAAATTAATATACCATTAGAAATGCCCTAATGACTAATGTCTTGAGGCATTTATAGTGCTGCAATAGTTTATAATCACTTCAAATCTCTCAAGACTTGGAAGTGCTTTGAGATTTCTTGGATGAAACACATTCACACGACTTTTTCACATTCGAAAAATATCATTGTTCTCTTGACAATTAGGAGTGAGAAAATGGTCCGCAACTCAAAACTCATTCAAGGTTTGGGATGGACTTGGCTCGATTAGACCCAAGCCCCAGCCCAGCCCGGGACCCTGGGTCTGAGTCATCATTTTGAAATTCGGCCCAACTCATGGCCCTGCTTGCTCAAAGCTCACTCAAAGTCTAGCCCGAGGTCTGGTGTCATTTTTGGTGAAAAAAAATAAAATAAAATGTTTAAGCCCTACCCCAACCCGAGCCCAGGCCCAGCGGCCCGACGGTCCGCCTAAGGGCCGAATACTCCCTAGAACTGGGCTTAATTTTCTGACCCGTGAACCAGGCCAATCCAAATTTTGGCGGGAGCCTACAAAACCCAACATGGGTTGGCCCAAGCAGGGCAGGCCGGACCAAATTTACACCTCTATTGACAACCTTTGTCACTCCCACATATAGGAAAACTTCCTATTTTTATTCAAAAATTGCAAAAAAATATGATGTTAATTAATCAAAATCAATCTAATAAATTCCCCTTTTCTAGGTACCCCCTCAATAAGAGGACTAGTGTTTGTAGTCAATTCACATTTGAAAGCAATTCTCAATCCCTTAATTGAATTCAACATATGCAATTTTGCATGCCATTACAAGCTTTTGAGTAGTTTTCATACTTAAAATAGTTTATTTGTACTCAAGACTTTAAATGAAAGTTGAGTCTTTGTTTCTTCTTTCAAAAGTTACACTTCTATCATTAATTAAAAAACATTTTTCAATTTATTCTTCTTGATGTTTCAAGGATATGTTCCTTAAATCTTTATACCTCCTCTTCTTTTCTTTTTTTTCTTTTTTATAAACAAAATCTATGCAATTTATCACTTTAAATGTTTAATTTTGTCCAGATTTTATCTTATAAATTTTCTCTTATTTCTTTTTCTTTTTTTCCCATCTCTTTCTCTACCCTTGTCTTCTATCTCATTTCTTTCTCTACCCCTCTCTATCTCTTCAATTGTGTGTCTAGATGTTGATACAATTTCATTATCATCTTTGTGGAGACATGTGATCGTGTTTTAAATTATAATGATCGTCATGTTTAGAAATTACATAGAAAAATAACAAAAAAATGAAACTAACTCTAATATATATATATACATAATTTTAGGATCACATTGATCTTTAATCATTTTACCACCGGATGAAAATGAAATTTAGTTGGATTGTGATACATCACCATAAGACTTCAACTTAATGTTGTCCCTCTTTAGCCAATATCTTAACTCCTCCACTGTCCATATCTTATTTTAAGAGGAATGTTTTCAAAACAATTATTACATATTCAGAATTTTATGAAAAAAAAAGTATACATATTGAAAAATCTAAAAATCCCCTATATATTGATTTGTGATTATGTATCAATTTTAAGTAGTAAATAACAATTACAATCAAACAATCAAGATAAATCGACACAACGATTTTACGTGAAAAAACCACAATTGGAGCGCTTCCAATTGTGATAAAAAAAGCCACGGGCAAAAGCCACAAAACAATCTACTAAAAAGACATAAAGGAATTAGCGAATCCACGTCCAAATCGAACCGACTCCTATGTACCTCTTCTAGCTCCGTCTTCACCTCGGAGTTGTCTTGTACAACGTTGAATCCACAACGCCGATGTCGAATCCACGAAGATGAACTACTCCAGAATCCACCAAAGTTTCAGGCTTAAGTTCCACGGAATCCACCGAAGAACAACTCTCTCTTTTGTGAATAAAACAAACTAAACAAACCCTTTGATATAATCCACTCAATTCATGATTAAATTCTTACAGATATCAAAGGAAACAAGCAAAGAAACTCCAGATGAAAATCCTAATACCCAAGAAAAAGATCTGGAAGCCGTAACCCTAAAATTTGATAGAACCACATATTTATAGAAAATAGATCCGCGATCTCCATTCGAGCGCAAGAATGACCGTTCGAGCGGAGTGACTAAAACAAATGTGACTAAACAAGGTCTACGCTCGAGCGCAGGAATGATCGCTCGAGCAGAAAAAATAACCCCCAGTACTTTTGCAGGCGAGTGAAACTTCTAAAATGTCACGATCTCCATTCGAGCGCAGGAATGGTCGTTCGAGCGGAAAAACAACTTTAATTCCTGACATAGTCAACGAAGTGGCAAATATGAAAGAATTAACTTTAAAAATATCTTTGCAAGGTATAATTTGGATTGAATTCACATCTAAAAACTCATAACCTCATTAAAATAAAAGTTAAACAAAATTAAAACTGAAAGAAGTTTTGTCAAATGAGATAACCAATAACAAAAACCTAACACATACGTATTTTAAATTGGTGTGGTCTAAGTCACACCTACGATAAACACGATCTACTTATGCCAAACTTTTTTGGAATAAAAATTCTAGGTGGATGTTCGGTAACTAATAAAGCTACATTTGTAGATTGTTCTAGGAAGAAATTGTTCTGTGTCAGCATAACAGAATTTGCATTGTAAGTTGTTTCCAAAAAACAATCACATATTCACGGCTATAACACTAAGATTTGATTTAGTACACTGTTTCATATCTTTAAGAGAGATTATGGGTGGACAAGACGTTGTGATTAAGAAACCAAATCTCGGTTCATTTTTATACTTTAACCTTTTCCCAAGGGGTGGGAACATCTAGGCCCCATAGAATAAAGGAAAATCAAGCACTAGATTTCAATGTTCCCAATCAAATTTACGTGTCAAATTATCACTTTTTCAGCAATTAATATTTTCAATAACACCAACCACCACTGCTTGGGATCCACACGTGACCAATTCCCGCTTGGAACTTGGAGCATTATTTAAATTGATATGGAAAATTACACACAATTTAACAAAGAAAGAGAATGGATTAATTAATTAATTTATTTTTTAAATTAATAGTTTAGATTTTGTCTATCTATTATTTTTTGTTTCGATCTAGTATTGAATTTATATACATGAGGAAAATATTTGAACGATTAATTTATAACAAAATGCTGATGTGGCCAACATCCGGTGCTTGGACTGGACCTCCAGTTCCAACATTTGAATTGGTAAGAAGCTCAACTACACAGAAAACCCATGAAGAATATTGTAACAATATATTTTTGAAATTACAAGTTAAAACGGAATTATTCTGATTTGAAATGAAAATGTCACAAAAGAGAAATTTGTACAAAAACTGGCTACTCTATATCTAGGGAAAGAGCTTGGAGTAAAAGCTTGTCAAAACCCATAGATACATAAGAGATTTCTAGCTTATTCAGTCATTTTTTAGTTTTTGATTTTTCAGTAATTTTTTTAGCATAAGAAAATTTGGAGGATGTATAACTAGAAATTGATGTGTTTAGCAAATGAGATAAGATTATTTTAGCAAAATGAGTTTTTTTAGCCATGACCAAATGAAGAAATAATAGGTGGAGCATGCTTTTGCTTCTGAAAATTATTGTGCAACAATTTTAGAATAATGTCTTCTAACCAATTAAAATAAGCCAAGTCACTTTGATATAGCATTTTCATAATTATATTGAGATTATTTGCTTTATTATGTCATTTTTTAAACTCCATATTTCAAATTATATATATATTTTTAATTCATAAGTTATATTGTTAAGAAATTGTGATTTTGTATATTTATGATTTTTATTATTATAGAAATAAAAAAATATTAGAAAAGACATTTGAAAAAATTAAATTTTACAGATTATTTTAAAAAAACTATTAACCACATATTTTTATTTATGTAATTTTTAATGTAAATATGATCATATTTCAATAACAATTGATTCGAGGATTAAACCAGTAATTCAGAACTCAATCACTTTTCAATTTATTTAACAGTCCAAAATTTTCCAATTACATTAACAAGATGTAATGATTTGTTTTTCATTTTATTAGCAAAAAAAAAAAAAAAAAAAAAAATTATTGATAAAATTAACATAAGTACATATGAAAATACATTGACAAAGATAAAACGAAATTACACAAAATATCATAACAAAATTTCTCCATCCTAACTAGATGAGCACCAAGAAGAAAATTCATCAAATCATATGCTATCACATACCCAACAGCACATTAAGGAAAGACAAACAAAGAAAGCTAACAAATCAAATCCCTAATGAGGTATAGCAGCCACCTAAGTTGTGAGGTGTAATGATTTGTTAGAAATAAGTCTCCTGTTGGCATGGGTCCAAGGTTTAGAGATATGTTAGTCAAATCTTTTTGTTTTGTTTTTTGTTTTCTTTTTTGAAGTATGTCCAAAAGGCATCATCAAGGTGAAACCTATGTTTTGCCTTTTTTTAACCCACAGATTTTCAAAACCCCGTGTAAATATGCTTTTTCCAAGAATCCAACCAAAGGCGAAAAGCTTGTAAAAAACTACCATTCATATGAAACACAAACAAACAAACAAAAAGGTTGGAGTGCATTCATATGAGAGAGTAACCCATTCACAAATTTGAAGATCTAAAACAAACGACTGATAGAAAAAGAAAAGAAAACCAAAATGAAGGGGAAGATCTCTTGACATTACTCTACATATACTATCACACATTTTGAGTCTTGGATGAGGATATTTTGGTAATTGCACCACCTGAACATGTCTAGGAAATTGTTGCAGTAAATGGGCAAGACCCAAGAAGCTATTGTCTCTATCATCTCATGCTTGGCCTTTGTCTTCATCCTTTAATCTTAGATCAGCAGCATTTACATGAAACAAAAACAAAAACAAAACAGTGTTTCCAATTTGAAGCTGCTCAAAAAATCAGTACTTGTTAGCAATAGTATATCAGAAACAACTAGTTGATAGTAAAATGGTTACAAAGAACTTGTGAAAAAAATATGTATAATATATACACAAACACAAACAAAACCAAGATCTCTTTGAACAAAAGCATACCTAGTTGATTTGATATGCAAAACACTTTTTCCAAGTGATCAAACAAAGTAATCATACAAAATGTTAAAAACAATCTTGACTAATACTTACTAAACAATTTAATATAAAAAGGTTTCAAGCACTAACTTTGCATCATATCATATATTTAACTTGTATACATGTGAGAGATGATATTTAAAGTTTTAGAGCTTTGGATAAGATAAAAATAAAGGGAGCTCCCTTCAGTCCAAGTACAGGAAGCTTAAGATTCAATTTGTCTCCCGCATCATTCACTCATTTACTGAGTATTTACATCGATCAACTCAGTATTTGGATGAATGAGTCGGCAGCTAATTAAATCGTACAACCTCCTATGAGTGGACTGAAGAAAGCTCTCTTTAATATGAATCAAAACACAATATTAAACAGATCTATGATACTTTCATGTCGGCGGCAGCTAATTAAATCCTACCACCTTTCATGGGTATCTTTAATATGAGTCATAGCACAACTTTAAACAGATCTATGGTGAAAAAAGAAAATGAAGATCACTGTCAAACCCTAAATATACTGAAGAACTCTTGTAACACTCATAAGAGATCATGACCATCAAAAACAAATATGGGTGAGAGAGAGAGAGAGAGAGAGAGAGAGATAGAGATGAAGAAAAATCTCACAGATGGCTCTTTCTAAGCCAAAGGAATTCATGGGATGTATTGAACGGAAGACTGCATTTATATAGCTAAAAGAAAAGGCAGTGATTAGACATTTATTACGTCTAAAATAAATAATAATATATTTTTGTAAGAAAAATGAAAGGAGTTATATTCATATTCTTCCTTCCTTTTTGATTGCCTTGTACGCACCCTTCCTCAAATCTTATTGCACCATAGAAAGGCCTTCACTTCCTTTGCATATGCCTTAATTTTTTTGTTTTCAATATTTAATATATGAGGTATAGAGGATGTAGATAATGATAAGCATGCACTATACACTTATCCACTTTTTACCATGGTTTAATTTTGGATTAGAAAAGTCAAAACATATTAATCTTTTTAACTTGGAAAGACGATTAGGGTCCTTTTGGAGTTGGGTTTTTTTATTATTTAGTTTGATTTTTTTCTAATTATGTCCAAAAAATTCACTTTTTGTATTGGTCTCAACTAGATGACCTAAAAATTGAAAACACATTCAGAATTTTGTTAAAAATAATAATAAATAAATAAAAAAAGTTTAAAATAGCTTATTTTCATGTTTACAGAACTTTAAAAATAAAAAACAAAAATTTCAAGGCTATCTAGTTGAACTGAGCTCAAAAAGTAAAAGAATTTTTAAATACTTAAAAAAAATTCATTAAAAACAAAAATTAACAATAAGTCTAAGGTCCCCGAACAAGAAACTCAAAAAATGTAATGTCGTGAGATTTGTGCATAGATAAATTTGGATTACATATCAATTTTTTGGATAAAATTTTAAATAAAAGTTTTGAATTTATAATATTACTAAAAAATTAATCCTCGAAAAGTCAACTTATAAGTTGGAGTCAAAGAAAATCATAATCTTGTAGATGAATATGGATGTATTAGTTTCGTTATTAAGAACCTTCTTTCTAATTAGAACAGATTCAATGTGAATGAATAAACTAATCTTTTCACTCCCCAAATTAAAAAAAGGAGTTTATATCAGAAGACAAGGTAGTAGTCCAGAGACATCCATGTCCCAAAATATGCTGTTTGTTGAACCCTAGAGATTCTAGTAAAACGCTATAGATGACTATTTATGTTCTCTCTTTTATATTAGAGGGGTACAACCCTAATTTGACAAATCTCAATAGCCTTTTCTGAGATATTATTAATTTTTTTATGTGTGTTTGTCTAACCATGCTGTATATACTTACAGTTTCACAGCCTTAACATGCAAAACTTAAGTGATTGATTGAGGTTAACATCAATATTATACAACATTATTCAACACGTGTGCATGACCTCTCTACTTGAATAAAGTTGTTAGAGGTTTATATTATTATTATATGTCTTAACAAGCCAAATAATTAGTAAAATTTAGCATAATATATAGCATGTGATGAAGATTTCACACAGTTCAACTTATCACAGCAGTCCAAGCAGTCCAAAGATCCAACTCCTGCAGCAGTTCAGGTAGACTGTAACAAAGCACACCGTGCAAAAGGAGTGCAAGAGCAACAGTCCACGAAAGCTGACCCAATGCAGACTTGTATGCAGGTGTATCACAAGCCCTGAGCTGTGTCACATCTTATCAATTCCCTTGTATTGTATATAATTAGTTTGTTACAAGATTAGTTAGTTAGATTAGTTAGTTTGTTAGATGATTAGTTACAGCTGAAGTGAATTGTATATAATGTAATAGTTAGATGAGTAATATAATAAGATTCAGTCTTCTTTCATGGTATCAGAGCCTATAGAGCTCTAACGAGCATTCAACAATGGCTTCATCTTCAATGCCAAATCTTTCTTTTCTTCTTTCCAATCTCAATTTGTTAGTCACCGTAAAACTTGACTTATCAAATTATCTAATTTGGAAAAGTAAAGTTCAGAATCTATTTAGAGCTATAGAATTCTTTGGCTATCTTGACGGATCAATTGATTGTCCTTCTTCTACAATTCTGGATGCACAGAACATTTCAGTCGCCAATCCAAAATTCAGCAAATGGAAGATTGTTGATGCACATCTTCTGAGCTGTTTAACTGTAACCTTGTCACCACTAGTTTTTTCTTTCATATTGCATCTGCAGCATAGTCATGAAGTGTGGCTGGCTTTGGAAAAAAGGTTTACTGCTTTATCACATTCATATATTCATCAACTTAAGAACAAACTTCAATCACTTTCAAAGAAATCTCAGACTATGGAGGCCAATCTGCAACAGTTCAATGAAATTTCGAATCAAATTGCATTGGTCATTACACCTGATGACGAAGATCTTATTCTTCTTGTTTTGAATGGTCTTCCTGATGAGTATAACTCATTCAAAATAGCTATTTGAGCCAGATCTGGTGCTGTAACCATGGAAGAAGTGTCCTCTTTGTTGTGTTCTGAGGCAATTCATATTGAGAAGATCAATCTACACTCTTCTCCTAATGTTGCTTTTTCTGCAGTTCAAGGAACTTCTTCTGCACCTCAAACTCTAGCTTCACCATATTTTCCTTCTCAAGGTTTACAACATTTTCAGTCAGGCCCAAACCGATCTCATTTTTCTACTTACAGAGGAAATCGTTCCAATTCTCGTGGCAGAGGTTGCTATACAAAATTTTCTCACTACAGAGGTCGTCGTGGTTCAGGTCTTGTTTGCCAAATCTGTGGCAAAAACAATCACGCAGCTCTTGAATGTCGTAACCGTATGAATCCAACTTATACACCAGCCATAAATCCAGTTTATATACCAGCTTATCCACCTTCATATGGTTCTGTTTCTGGTTCACCAACTCAAGGAAGTTACTCTATGCCTTCTCTCTATCCTGGTGTTTCTTCTCCATTTACTACAGCTCCACCAGCCTTTTCTGCTGCAGGTCCTAGTTCTTCTGCTTCGCCTGAAACTTCTTCTCGGTATCTAGATTCAGCTGCTACCACTCACATTACTAATGACTTGCAACATATGCAGTTGTATCAACCTTATCAAGGTCATGATCAAGTTGTGGTAGGAAATAGAGACTCTCTTCCTATTTGCCATAGTAGAGCTAGTATTCTTCCTACTCCTACCTTTCGTTTTTAGTTGAATAACTTACTTCATGTTCTACAAATTTCTTCCAATCTTATTTCTGTTCATCAGCTCACTCAAGCTAATAATTGTACCATCACTTTTGATCAAAATTCTTTTGTTGTTCAGGACAAAACTTCGAAAGCAGTGCTTTCTAGAGGTTTTCACCTTAATGGTCTTTATCAGTTTTCCTCTCCTCCACAGATTTATGTTACTCAAAGCATCTCTTCTACTTTGTGGCATAAGAGATTAGGTCATCCATCAACTGCTAAGTTCAATACTATAGCTAAGTCTGTTCCTATTGTTTGTAATAAGGATAATAATGGACTTTGTTCTCACTGTTGTGCAGCTAAAAGTCATCGTTTGCCTTTTACCTTATCTTCTTCTGTTGTCAATCAACCTCTTGCCCTCATTCATAGTGATGTTTGGGGCCCTTTTACTCAAGATCAATCTCAATATAGTTATTATGTTCTTTTTGTTGATGATTTCAATGGTTTTACTTGGTTGTTTCCTTTACACTACAAGAGTGAGGTCTTTAATAAATTTTTGGAGTTCAAAGTGTTTGTGAAAAAAATATTCTCTACTTTTCTTAAGATTTTCATATCTGATGGTGGTGATGAATATTCTACTCATAAATTTCAAAAAAATTTCACCAAAAATGGTCTTGTTCATCAGTTCTCTTGCCTTTATACTCCATCTCAAAATGGATTGCCAGAAAGAAAACATCATCATATTATTAAGACAGTTATAACTCTCTTGCATCATTCCTCTTTGCCTCTCAAGTTCTGGTTTAAGGCAGTCTCTACTGCTGCATATCTCATTAATAGATTGCCTAGGTCTCAATCTCCTTGTCTTAGTTCTTTTCAGGTTTTGTTTGGTACCTAACCTGATTATGTTTTGCTTAGAGTCTTTGGGTGTTGTTGTTATCCCTGGCTTCGTCCATATACTACCCATAAACTTGAGCCTCGTTCTCTTCTCTGTGTCTTTATTGGTTATCATTCCTCCATGAAGGGGTATAAATGTTTGGATCCTGCTACTGGTAGAGTTTATGTCTCTCAGCATGTCATTTTTTATGAAACTAAGTTTCCCTTTGCTACAGCTTCTTCTTCCTCATCTTCTCATTCTTTGTCTACTCTTCAGTCTTTCTTTTGGCCTTCTCCAACTGTTGCCTCCATTTTTTCTTTTGATTCTTCTTCTCTTTCTACTTTACCTGTCTCCTCTGCACAGTCTTCTTCTCCCTCAACTTCTTCCTCTTCATGTCCTTCCTTGGCTGCTCATCTTGGTATTCACTTAACCATACCTATTCTTCCTCATCCTCCTCCTTCTTCTTCTAATACCTATCCTATGATTACTAGGTCCAAAGCTGTTTCTTCGTTGTGTTTCTCAGCTTCTCTTTCTCTATCTCTTGTTGAACCTACCTCCTACAAAGAAGGTCTTCAGTCTCCTCATTGGTTGGTAGCTATGCAGACTGAATTTCAAGCTTTCCAAAATCAGCATACCTGGACTCTTGTTCCACCTTCTATAGCCAAACATATTATTGGTTGTAAATGGGTGTTTCGAATTAAGAAACATTCTGATGGTACCATTGCTAGGTACAAAGCCCAGTTGGTTGGTTGCTAAAGGTTACTTGCAAGAAGAATGTGTGGATTTTCATGACACTTTTTCTCCTGTTGCTAAACAGCCTACTGTCCGGATTCTATTTTGTTTAGCCCTTTACTTTAACTGGTCTATTCGGCAGTTAGACATTTCAAATGCCTTCTTGCATGGTACTCTTGATGAAGATGTTTTTATGCATCAGCCACCTGGTTTTGTTTGTCCTAATCAGCCCTCTTTTGTTTGTAAACTCAACAAGTCTCTCTATGGGCTTAAACAGGCTCCTAGGGCCTGGTATACAGCTTTTTCTTCCTATCTTCTTTCCACAGGTTTTGTGCGTAGTCAATGTGATCATTTTTTGTTCATTCAGAAAACTTCTTTCTCCATTACCTATCTTCTTGTCTATGTTGATGACATTTTAATCACTGGCAACTTCTCCTCTCATATTCAATCTCTCATTTCTCATATGCATTCAGTTTTTGCTCTCAAGGATCTTGGTCTGGTTAATTACTTTCTGGGTATTGCAGTTTATCACACTTCTACTGGTTTGTTTTTGTCTCAACAAAAATATGCCTTTGATATTTTAATCAAGGCAGGTCTTGCTGAATGCAAGCCTTACTCCTCTCCTTTGTCTCTCAAACCTCCCTCTTCTTTATCTGATGCTTCATTACCTTTTCATAACCCTTTTCTCTATAGAAGTATTGTGGGCGCTCTTCAATACCTTACACTCACCCGACCTGATCTTTCCATTGCTGTTAATATGGCTTGTCAACATATGCATATGCCTACTGTCACAGATTTTGCAGCAGTAAAACGGATCCTTAGGTATCTTAAAGGCACTTTCCATTATGGCCTTAATTTCAGTCCTGGTTCTTTTGATCTGCATATTTTCTCTAATGCAGACTGGGCTGGTGATCAGTCTGATTGTCGATCTATTTCTGGTTTCTGTGTTTTTCTAGGTTCCAATCTCATTTCTTAGCAAGCCAAGAAGCAACCCACTGTTGCTAGGTCTTCTACTGAGGCAGGGTACAGGTCATTAGCACAAGCTGCAGCTGAAGCTTCTTGGGTTCAAATGCTTCTAGCTAAAATGTTCTTGTCTTCTCCTACTATTCTTACTCTTTGGTGTGACAACCTGTCTGCTATTTCCCTTGCTTCTAATCCTGTTTTCCATGCACGGACCAAACATATTAAAATCGATTATCACTTTGTTCGTGAAAAAGTTCTTCAAAAGAAGCTTTAAATTCGCCATGTTTCTTCCTCTAAGCAGATAGCTGATATCTTCACTAAACCATTGTTGTCTCTCGGTTTCATTATCTGCAATCCAACCTTCTGGTGACTGCTGCAACATTCAGCTTGAGGGGGGCTGATGAAGACTTCACACAGTTCAACTTATCACAGCAGTCCAAGCAGTCCAAAGATGCAACTCCTGTAGCAGTTCAGGTAGACTGTAACAGAGCACACAGTGCAAAAGGAGTGCAAGAGCAGCAGTCTACGAAAGCTGACCCAATGCAGACTTGTATGCAGGTGTATCACAAGCCTTGAGCTGTGTCACATCTTATCAATTCCCTTGTATTGTATACAGTTAGTTTGTTACAAGATTAGTTAGCTAGATTAGTTAGTTTGTTTAGTTATAGCTGAAGTGAATTGTATATAATGTAATAGTTAGATGAGTAATATAATAAGATTCAGTCTTCTTTCAGCATGGTTACTAAGCACAAACTACGAGCTTATTTGGTGTGATCTGTCATAGTACAATTATTTTATTTTATTTTATTTTATCTTTTTATCTTTTTTGAATTATATTATCTTTCTTTTTTTCTACATATCTTTTTGTAAAAAGTTAAAAAGTATACTTATTTAAATCATCTCAAAAGAGTACAAATTATATCATCCAGAACTAATTCCTAGTAAATATTCAACTATAGAAAAAATTGTAAAAATATTATACTATTGTCTTTGACAAAAAAGAACATAACCTTTTGCAATTGCATTCGATGAAGTTTCATTTTTTAAAATCATATAATAGTAGCTTTATTGTTAATAGTGTCAAACATATCATTTTCTATATGTATAACTAAGCAATCATTTATTTACTGATCCCTCGTTCGATTACATAACTGATTCTTTATATATTTTGTTGTTAAGAAAGCTCTTTTAATTGTTACAATCACAACGTTAGAAGTAATACTAGTTTGACAAGCAAATAGACTAATTTTGAAATTGTTTGAGACAATTTAAATAGTATAGTTTTTTTAACTGAGTTACGTGTAAATTAATCTAAACATCCAGTTATCAAATATATATGTATATAGAAGCTGTACAAATTAATCTAATACAAACTTTCAAAATAAGAATATATATATATATATATATAAAGGAGGCGAATTCCCTCAAGTTTATAATTTAGATTGAAGAATATTATTCAATGTGTTTGATTTTAGTTTTCTGAATTTAATTTTTTGAAAATTGAATTTTATGTTTTTCGTGTTCTTTTATTTTAGTGAATATTTTTAAAATTTTAATCAAATTTTTTTACTTTTTTAGATGTACCTTATTTTGATGTATCTCAATAGTAAAATGTTTGTGAGAAAATATTTTTAAAAATTAATAAATACACAAAAATATGAAAAAAATTTCATAATTTTTTGATATTTTTTGGTATTTATTGTATTTTTTAAAAAAAATTACAAATATTATATTTTTTAAGTACATTTATGTTAGGTGTGTGTAAAAATAAAATAAAAAATTTATTTAAAATATTAAAAAAAATTCATTAAAACATTAAAATACGAAAAATAAAAAAGGTAAATTTTCTAAAAACTATTTTTTGAAAATCAGAATTAAACAAAGTGATTTAGATTCATAAAATTAATTACAAGTTTCATCCAAACAGTTGAGTTTAGTGATGGAGGAAAGAACTCATACGACGGGGCCAATTTGGAAAAATAGTTAAAAAGTTAAATTTTGACTTTTAATATATTTTTAATCATATTATCTCTTTATTTTTGGAATATTTGTCAATAAATCTCATCTCATTAATAAGTATTTTAATTAGTCCCAAATTTTTTCTATTGATCTGTTAAATATTATTAGTGAAGAGTTTTTTTCCGTGTGGTCCTATTTTTTAATTTGGTAGTGTTTTGATGGACAGTTATACATTTTTATTAATATAACAAGTGTAATGTGATACTCCAATATGGCAGGTATTAATGTGACACTCTAACGACGTGACACTCCAAAAAATTTAAAAATTCCTTAATATACTTTTCTTAAATGTGACAACGTGACTGGTATGATATGATAATTTAAAACTTTTACTTCAAAAAAAATAAAAATATCTTAGTATACTTTTCTCAAATGTGACACAAAGTGGCGGGTAAAATGTAACACTTCAAAAAAATATATATATATTTTTCTCAAACGTCACAACGTGACGGGTATGATGTGACACTTTAAAAAAAATAATTTTTATTGTACTTTTTCCAAATGTGACAACGTGTCGGGTATGATGTGACACTTTTAAAAAAAATTAAAAATTCCTTAGTGTACTTTTCACAAATGTAAAACGTGACGAGTATGATGTAACATTCTTAAAAAAAAATAAAAATTCCTTAGTGCACTTTTCTTAAACGTGACATGTGACACTCTAATGTGGTAGGTGTGATGTGACACTTTAAAAAAATTTAAAAAATTTTAATATACTTTTTTCAAATATGACACTCTAACGTAATGGATATAATATGACACTAAAAAACTCTTTAGTATATTTTTTTCAAATATGACACTCTAATGTAGCGGACAAATGAATCATTACACATTTAAAAGGACTAAATAGATCACAAAAAAAAAAAATATAAGACTATATAAATTACAAATCTAAAATATAATATTTATTGATCAATCTCTCTTATTTTTTCACATAATTTTTTTAAAAATTCAAAAAAAATTAAAATTTACTTTTACCTATCTTTTCAAAATAATCCATAATTGAGGTCGGAGGGGCAAGAGGAAGCAGGAAAGAAGCCAATGGGAAGATGATGGGTCTGAGGAAATATATATGCATGTTATTGCGTTATGTGTGGAGGAAGATCACATCATATTCTCGTCACAGACAGACAATACTGAAAATCAGAGTCTTGTCAACCCAAAAGCCCCCTCCCGCCTGCAAAACGGTACCGCATAATAGTCCCACCCTTTCATTTCATCCCCCGATTTGTCCAATCCTCACTTTTTTTTCTTTTTCCTTTTTTTCGTTTTTTTCCACCAATCCTCCATTTTTCTTTGAAAAGGTGAAAGGCCATAGATTAGGTGGTGTTGTAAAAAATAAAGGGCAAATTATACATTCCTCTCGAGGTTTAGTAAAATTATAAATACTTCTTAAAGTTTAAAAAATTACAAATATTCTCTTGAAGGTACTATTTATATAATAAATTAGGAAATAAATTGTTATGAAAATATAAACCTGAAGGGACAATTTGTTATGAAAATATAAACCTCAAGGAGGTATCTGTAATTTCCGAAACCTCAGGAGATATCTGTAATTTAGCTAAATCTCGAGAGAGATATATGTAATTTGCCCAAAAATAAAATATAAGGAAGTAATTTCTACCATCGCAGAATAATGTTAAAATGTCATCTTAAAAAATTTAAAAATATATATGTTGACAATTTTTTAAAATATTATTAATAAACAAAATAATTTAATTTCAAAGAGATTTATTTTTTTACACAAAAAGATTCGTCACAAAATAATATTAATTAATCACTAAATATCTATTTTTGTGGTTAAAAAATAATAATAATATTTTTTATAATAAAAATATTTCATCTTAAAAAAATAATTTTATTCCTAATTTTTGTTTTTACAACTTTAATTTATTATAATAAACTTCGAAATTAAATAAAAAAAATTCCATCTCTATCTTTGAGTATTGATATTTTTTGTCATAGGATTGCACATAGGCTCGTTTATTTTTAGAGCTAAGATGAATGAAATTATTGGTGAGGAGATTGATAGTAAAAGGAATTGTGTTTGTTTTGATGATAATTGTTAATATGGGATTGTTAAATTATTTTTACATAAAATAATAAAACAAATAAAAATATGATTTTTATTTGACAAAAAAAATTTAACTATTAATGTTCAAAATGTGCGGCCGCACATGTGGAAAAAAAATGCACTTGGCCGGTGTTGACACTATATTTTATTTTCTTATTAATTATGGCCAATTAATTGTGGTCAAATCTAATCTTATTATGGTCTGTCGATTAAATAGTTACAAGACAAAAAAATAATCCGCCACAGATGGCTATTGTCACGACCCAAACCCGGCCCTATGGGTTTAGCACCGTAACTGGCCAGTAATCCGAGATTACCGAAGGCCTGCTGAACAGTAATACAGTAAAACAGAGTACAGGGCCTGACGGAAGCCAATACAGTAAATAACTAGTGTCCATTGAGCTGTGAAAATCTGTATGCCAAAACATTTTTCATGCATTCATACAAGTCAAAACAGTACAGTCTATACAATCATTTACAAACATTCAGTACGGGGATCTAATCCCTCGATAACAGTACAGTAGAACAGTGGACAGTTTATACAACAGTGCAAAACAGTAGGGAGACCGATAGGGGACACAAAAACACCCCAAGCCACAGCATGGCGTCTCGGAACCTCGCAGTGAGGCACATAGGCTGGCTTGACAAAACTGGGGACTAACCCACGCTCCTAGCTCCGGTCTGGCTGCTGAGAACCTACATATATATATAAACAGTGAGCTAAAGCCCAGTGAATAACAATAAGTGTAAAGAGGTTATGAATGAATGTCCTTACAATAATGAAAACAGTTCATTAAACAGTAATTCAGTCTTTCAGTATTTCAATCAATCAGTCATATGTGGTACATCCAATAGCCTATAAACAGTAGGTCCAGAAGGACCGGGTCTTAGCAGACCCAACAGTAGTGGTGGCCATCAATCAATAAACAGTATGGTTCCACAAGGAAACCGACAGAGCTCTGTAACAATAACAGTAATCAATAAGTGCTAAGGATGCCACAGTACAGTTCACAATACAGGACATACATTCATTCAATAAACAATATCAGTTCAGTAAACAGTTCTGTTCAGTATTCAAAAGATAACCATTTTGAACATATCTTTACACAATCTGTTACTCACAGAGATTGGGCTAATAGCAGCTAGAGCGCGTCCCCGAAGCCAACCCTAAACAGTTAACAAAATGAGCACACTCTAAGTTTAACAGTTGGGGAAGTACAATAATTAACTTCCTATTATGCCTCGGTGTGTTCTACATCTATATCCTCATTAAGATGCCTTAAACTAGGCCTAAGAATGCCTAGGATGGGATGAGGATGTGAAAATACACTTAGAAAACATTTGCAGAATTTTCAGCGAAACAGAGTCCCGCTCGAGCGCAGGTTCCCCCGCTCGAGCGGACAGGCAAACAAAGGTCCCCGCTCGAGCGCAACATCCCCGCTCGAGCGGACCAAAAAGTACTGGATAGGTGAAATCTCCGCTCGACGCCCGCTCGAGCGCATCACCCAGTCCTCCGCTCGAGCGCCCAATACTCCGCTCGAGCGAACTGATGCACAGAGCAAGATGTTGGGAGCTCGTTTTCTCCGCTCGAGCACCACTTCTTCCGCTCGAGCGGACAACAGAAATCTGGAAATCCCAGATTTGAGTCCCAAGCTCAAAACCAAATTCAAAAGCAATATTTTCTATCCTCTTGGGCTATTTTCTGGAAAAACTCTTTAAAACACATAGAATAACATGTTTCAAAACTCAATTTAAGAAATCAAAGCCCAAGGGTGTTTAATCAAACTCATTTCAAACCATTTTTCAAAAGTGAACTTCAAACATGACATGCATGGATTTTTGAACCAAATTAAAGCTTCAATACTAGCTCAAATGAGCTCAATACTTGGAAAACAAAATGAAAACATGGACTTTGATAGAAACATGGACATGCATGTACAATCCACCATGTATTCAACTTCCAAATGCACCAAAATGGCCATGCATGCAACAATTAAGGTCCAATTCAACATGTATGAGCAAATTCATGGCCTAGCTCTCTAATTGGGCATGAACCATGCAAAATGAGGCTCAAAGACAACAAGATGGAGATGAAGTCACTTACCTAAGTCTCAATTACAAGGTTTATGAGCTCAATTAGCAACTACCCTTCAATTTCTTCAAGTATACAAGCCAATTCCTAGTTGATTTCACAATTCTCTCATTTCTCTCTCTCTAGTCGGTTCTCTCTTCACAAAATGACTGATAGAAATGTTTTGGTTGCATGTAATAAGGCTTAACATATAATAAACAAAAGCCCCACTTTGATGGCAATTCTGTAAATAAGACAACTCTTTGATTTAACTTATTTTAATCTCATTTAATCATTCCTAATCAATTTTCAGATAAATATACCATTAAATCACAAATATTCTACTGATTCCGAAACTCTAAACGGTTCCTAATTCGGCCGCCGATAAGGCCTTCAATTAACAGTTTAAACATATAAATTCTAACAGATAATCAATCAATCAAACAGATGCAATATGCAATTCAATAGATAACTTATTCAATTTCAGTTTCGATTTCAATCAGTTCATTCAGTACTTCAGTTAATCCAATTATCAGTCATTATCAGTCCAGTTTAACAGAAATCAGTAACTAATTTAGTAGGTTATCAATAATCAGTACGAGGGTTGTTACAGTCTCCCCTCCTTATAAGGAGTTTAGTCCTCTAAACTCGAGTTACCTTCAGTCTGGAAGAAAACAGGATTCAGTGGAAACAGTTCTGGGTATCTTTTAGCCATGTCATCTTCCCTTTCCCAAGTGGCATACACACCACCATGGTTCTGCCAATCAACTTTCACTAGCGGGATCTCTTTGTTTCTCAGTTTCTTGATCCGTCTATTTACAATCTGTATAGGCCTCTCCTCGTAAGTGTAGTCATCACTCAACACTATCCGAGTAGGCTCAATCACATGGAATGGATCCCGAAGATAATCCCTCAACATAGAGATATGGAAGACGTTATGCATATGCTCCATTTCAGGAGGAAGTGCAACTTGATACGCCACCGGATTGAGTTTCTCAACAATCTCATAAGGTCCAACGTATCTCAGCGCCAACTTGCCTTTGACTCCAAAACGAGTCTGGCCTTTCATTGGTGTCACTTTCACAAACACGTGATCACCCACTTCATACTCTCGGTCTCGTCTTCTAATATCTGCATAACTCTTCTGTCTACTCTGTGCAGTTTTCAGTCTTTGTTGTATCAGTTTCACTTTCTCAGTCGTTTCATAAACAATTTCAGGCCCAAGCAACGGCCCATCTCCAACTTCTGCCCAGCAGATTGGAGATCTACATTTTCTGCCATACAATGCCTCGAAAGGCGCCATACCAATGCTCGAATGGTAGCTGTTGTTGTAGGCGAATTCAGCCAACGGCAAATGACTCTCCCAGTTTCCCAGAAAATCAAGGACACACATTCTCAATAAATCTTCCAAAGTCTGGATGGTCCTTTCTGACTGTCCATCTGTCTAAGGATGATAGGCACTACTCAGCCTCAGTTCAGTACCCAATGCAGTCTGTAGGCTTTGCCAGAACCTCGATGTAAACTTCGAATCCCTGTCAGAAACAATAGATACAGGCACTCCATGCAATCTCACAATTTCATCAATATAGATAACAGCCAATTTGTCTGCATTATAAATTGTCTTGACAGGTAGAAAGTGTGCAGATTTAGTCAATCTATCAACAATAACCCAAATAGAGTCCATACCTTTTCTGGAGCGAGGTAATCCAACGATAAAATCCATCGTGATATGCTCCCATTTCCATTCTGGTATGGGTAAGGGTTGCAGTAATCCAGCGAGTCGTTGATGTTTAACTTTGACTTGTTGGCAATGAAGACATTTGGACACAAAGTCGGCAATTTCTTTCTTCATTCCCGGCCACCAGAAATTCAATTTCAAATCTTGATACATTTTCGTATTCCCTGGGTGGATAGAAAATTTTGAATTGTGGCCCTCTTGCAGAATTCTTCTTTTCAGTTCAGTGTCATTCGGTACACACAGTCTATCTTGAAATTTCAGTACATGGTTGTCAATTTTGAATCCCGGTCTCGGTTTAGACTCTCTTTCTTCAATGATCTTTTTCAAATAGTCATCCAGTTGCTGTTTCTCTTTAATCTCTTCAATCAAGGCTGGTTGAGCAGAAATAGCAGCTAAGGTTCCACCTTGTTCCTTCAAAACAATTTCAATTTCAGACTTTTCAAGATCACAAAGCAACTCTTTCTGTCCAGTCAGCAAACAGGCTAAGTTCCCAATCGATTTTCGGCTCAAAGCATCGGCAACGGTGTTGGCTTTTCCTGGATGATACAGTATTTGTAAGTCATAGTCTTTAATCAGTTCAAGCCATCTCCGCTGTCTCATATTCAGTTCTTTCTGTGTAAAGAAATATTTCAGGCTCTTGTGGTCAGTATACACTTCACATGTTGCTCCATACAAATAGTGACGCCAAATTTTCAGTGCAAACACCACTGCAGCAAGTTCCAGGTCATGGGTTGGGTAATTCTTTTCATGTGGTCTCAACTGTCGGGAAGCATAAGCAATAACTTTCCCATTCTGCATTAAAACACATCCCAAACCCTTATGAGAAACATCACTAAATACAGTATAACCATCCGTACCTGAAGGTAAAGTAAGAACCGGTGCAGTCACAAGTCGGGTTTTCAATTCTTGAAATGCTGATTCCCTTTGGTCTGTCCAGTCAAATGATGTCCCCTTCTGAGTTAACTGAGTCAATAGTAGGGTAATTTTGGAGAAATCTTTGACAAATCTTCTGTAATATCCAGCCAATCCCAAAAAGCTTCGGACTTCAGTCACATTTGTTGGTCTAGACCAGTTCACTACGGCTTCAATTTTCTGCGGATCAACAGAAATTCCATCTTTGCTAACAACATGCCCCAAAAACATAACATGATCAAGCCAGAATTCACATTTAGACAGTTTACCATACAGTTTCTGTTCTCTTAAGGTTTGCAGGGCAAGTCTCAGATGATGTTCATGTTCTTCAACAGTCTTAGAATAAATCAGTATGTCATCAATAAATACCACAATAAAATCATCAAGGTATGGTTTAAAAATTCTGTTCATAAGGTCCATAAATGCAGCTGGGGCAATCGTGACTCCAAACGGCATAACTAAAAATTCATAATGGCCATACCTTGTTCTAAAAGCAGTTTTATCAATGTCTTCTGGTTTAACTTTCAGTTGATGGTATCCCGATATGAGATCAATCTTGGAAAACACTTGTGCACCTTGTAACTGGTCAAACAAATCATCAATACGCGGTAATGGATATTTGTTCTTCGCAGTTACCTTGTTCAATTCACGGTAGTCAATGCACAGTCTCAGTGAGCCATCTTTCTTCTTTACAAACAGAACAGGTGCATCCCACGGTGAAGTACTGGGTCTGATAAACTTCTTGTCTAACAGTTCCTGCAATTGTACTTTCAACTCTTTTAGTTCAGTTGGAGCCATTCTGTAGGGAGCTTTCGACACTGGCTGTGTACCCGGAATTACATCCACGGTAAATTCAACTTCCCTATCAATCAAATCCCCTGGCAAATCATCTGGAAATACATCTGGGAATTCTCTGACTATAGGAATACAATTCACATCAGTTTTAACACAATCATCAGTAGATACAGTCAGTACGGAACACAAATATCCTCTACACCCCTTCCTAATCAGTTTAACAGCTTTCACAGAAGAAATCAAATACGGAGGAGGTACTACTCCACTCCCATTAAACACAAATTCAGGTAAACCAGGTGGACGGAAAACTACTTGTTTCGTTACACAGTCAATGGTGGCATGATATTTTTGTAACCAATCCATCCCCAATATCACATCAAAGTGATCTATGTTTAACGGCAGTAAGTCAATAAACAGATGCATATCCCCAACAATAATTTCACAAGCAGGATACATATATGCACATGTCATGGATCCTCCAACAGGTGATGATACAGCTAACAAGTAATTCATAGGTTCTAAGGGTCTATTCAATTTCCGTGAAAAAGCATGCGACACATAAGAATGTGTAGACCCCGAATCAATCAACACATATGCATTTTGAGCACAAATAGAGAGGATACCTGACACAACGGTCTCAGTATTCTGAACATCTCCCGGTACTAGGGCAAATACTCGGCCCTGCCTCATAGGCTCTTTCCCGGTAGCTTTGGGGTTAGGCTTTGGCGCTGCATTTGATGCTGCTGCGCTCGGTGTAGCTTTACTACTAACTGGTGGAGCAGAAGGGCAGTCTTTAATTCTGTGGCCCACCTTGCCACATCTGAAACAAGCTCCTGAAATCTGGTAGCAAACCCCTTTGTGCTTATTGCCACATACGGAGCAGGGTGGGGTAAACCCACTCCCTTGGCTGGGGCTAGTTGTTGACCCCGTGTTCTGTTTCTTGTTCAATTGATTGTGCTTGCCTTTCTTGAATTTGAAACTCTGCCTTTTACCACGCCATTCAGCTGTTGGTGGTTCAGTTTGTTTCAGTGCTTCAATATTTGATTCAGCCATCAAGGCCCGATCAAGAACAACCATATAAGTCGGCAGTTTCAACATATTAACTCTATCAAGGATAGGAACATTCAGGCCGCCTTCAAACTTCCTGGCCTTTTTGTAGTCGGTGTCCACCATATGCGGTGCATACCTAGCAAGCTCGGTGAACTTCGTCTCATATTCGGCAACAGACATTGTGCCCTGTTTCAGTTGTTCAAATTCGGTTATTTTTCTATCCCTGACACATTGAGGAAAGTACTTTTCAAAGAAGGACTCCTTGAACTGAGCCCAAGTCATAACAGTGTTTGTATCACGGATTAACATCCACCACCTTCTAGCTTCTTCTTGAAGGGTGAAGGTAGCCAATAGTACTTTATTTGCTTCCGAGCACGGAAACATTTCAAACAATTTTTCTGTTTCAAGGACCCATGCTTCAGCCTTTAACGGTTCTAAGCCTCCCTGAAAGGACCGCGGTTTCATCTTGCTGAATTTATGAGTCAGTGCAATAATGTCCCCATCATTCACATTCGCATTTGGTTCCGGCTGTACCGGGGGAGGAGGAGGTGGGGGCGGTTGATTCTGTTGTTGCTCGAGTCTAGCAGTTATCAATTCCATCATTCTTTCCATTCTGGCCATTCTGGCCTCAGTAGAGGAGGATTCAGTTTCATTTGCATTATCCATTTCACTATAAACAGTTATAACAGTTCCAGTCATAAGCAGTTGTATACGGTAACAGTTTATCACATTAACAGTTGTATAATTAAACAGTTTAACACCTTAACATATAATCAGTCAGTCATAAGCACACACTTTTCAAGTTCATGAGATGCCCTAATCACTTTTCTAGGACTCCCTATAGCTCATTTGGACACGTGTGTGCGGTATAACTCGTGGTTAAGTATCGCTCTGATACCACTCTGTCACGACCCAAACCCGGCCCTATGGGTTTAGCACCGTAACTGGCCAGTAATCCGAGATTACCGAAGGCCTGCTGAACAGTAATACAGTAAAACAGAGTACAGGGCCTGGCGGAAGCCAATACAGTAAATAACTAGTGTCCATTGAGCTGTGAAAATCTGTATGCCAAAACATTTTTCATGCATTCATACAGGTCAAAACAGTACAGTCTATACAATCATTTACAAACATTCAGTACGGGGATCTAATCCCTCGATAACAGTACAGTAGAACAGTGGACAGTTTATACAACAGTGCAAAACAGTAGGGAGACCGATAGGGGACACAAAAACACCCCAAGCCACAGCATGGCGTCTCGGAACCTCGCAGTGAGGCACATAGGCTGGCTTGACAAAACTGGGGACTAACCCACGCTCCTAGCTCCGGTCTGGCTGCTGAGAACCTACATATATATATAAACAGTGAGCTAAAGCCCAGTGAATAACAATAAGTGTAAAGAGGTTATGAATGAATGTCCTTACAATAATGAAAACAGTTCATTAAACAGTAATTCAGTCTTTCAGTATTTCAATCAATCAGTCATATGTGGTACATCCAATAGCCTATAAACAGTAGGTCCAGAAGGACCGGGTCTTAGCAGACCCAACAGTAGTGGTGGCCATCAATCAATAAACAGTATGGTTCCACAAGGAAACCGACAGAGCTCTGTAACAATAACAGTAATCAATAAGTGCTAAGGATGCCACAGTACAGTTCACAATACAGGACATACATTCATTCAATAAACAATATCAGTTCAGTAAACAGTTCTGTTCAGTATTCAAAAGATAACCATTTTGAACATATCTTTACACAATCTGTTACTCACAGAGATTGGGCTAATAGCAGCTAGAGTGCGTCCCCGAAGCCAACCCTAAACAGTTAACAAAATGAGCACACTCTAAGTTTAACAGTTGGGGAAGTACAATAATTAACTTCCTATTATGCCTCGGTGTGTTCTACATCTATATCCTCATTAAGATGCCTTAAACTAGGCCTAAGAATGCCTAGGATGGGATGAGGATGTGAAAATACACTTAGAAAACATTTGCAGAATTTTCAGCGAAACAGAGTCCCGCTCGAGCGCAGGTTCCCCCGCTCGAGCGGACAGGCAAACAAAGGTCCCCGCTCGAGCGCAACATCCCCGCTCGAGCGGACCAAAAAGTACTGGATAGGTGAAATCTCCGCTCGACGCCCGCTCGAGCGCATCACCCAGTCCTCCGCTCGAGCGCCCAATACTCCGCTCGAGCGGACTGATGCACAGAGCAAGATGCTGGGAGCTCGTTTTCTCCGCTCGAGCGCCACTTCTTCCGCTCGAGCGGACAACAGAAATCTGGAAATCCCAGATTTGAGTCCCAAGCTCAAAACCAAATTCAAAAGCAATATTTTCGATCCTCTTGGGCTATTTTCTGGAAAAACTCTTTAAAACACATAGAATAACATGTTTCAAAACTCAATTTAAGAAATCAAAGCCCAAGGGTGTTTAATCAAACTCATTTCAAACCATTTTTCAAGAGTGAACTTCAAACATGACATGCATGGATTTTTGAACCAAATTAAAGCTTCAATACTAGCTCAAATGAGCTCAATACTTGGAAAACAAAATGAAAACATGGACTTTGATAGAAACATGGACATGCATGTACAATCCACCATGTATTCAACTTCCAAATGCACCAAAATGGCCATGCATGCAACAATTAAGGTCCAATTCAACATGTATGAGCAAATTCATGGCCTAGCTCTCTAATTGGGCATGAACCATGCAAAATGAGGCTCAAAGACAACAAGATGGAGATGAAGTCACTTACCTAAGTCTCAATTACAAGGTTTATGAGCTCAATTAGCAACTACCCTTCAATTTCTTCAAGTATACAAGCCAATTCCTAGTTGATTTCACAATTCTTTCATTTCTCTCTCTCTAGTCGGTTCTCTCTTCACAAAATGACTGATAGAAATGTTTTGGTTGCATGTAATAAGGCTCAACATATAATAAACAAAAGCCCCACTTTGATGGCAATTCTGTAAATAAGGCAACTCTTTGATTTAACTTATTTTAATCTCATTTAATCATTCCTAATCAATTTTCAGATAAATATACCATTAAATCACAAATATTCTACTGATTCCGAAACTCTAAACGGTTCCTAATTCGGCCGCCGATAAGGCCTTCAATTAACAGTTTAAACATATAAATTCTAACAGATAATCAATCAATCAAACAGATGCAATATGAAATTCAATAGATAACTTATTCAATTTCAGTTTCGATTTCAATCAGTTCATTCAGTACTTCAGTTAATCCAATTATCAGTCATTATCAGTCCAGTTTAACAGAAATCAGTAACTAATTCAGTAGGTTATCGATAATCAGTACGAGGGTTGTTACAGCTATAAACTGAAAGAAATTTGAGAAGCCTGGCGACAAATATTTGTCGATCAGCCACAATTTATTTATTATGGTTTTATGGCTGTTTATGCTTTACATATATATAGGAATATATATATATATGTATGCATGCATGCATGTGGTATATATATAATTAGTGATTTAGTTGGTTCAACAATAAAGGTGCCCACTAAGTTGATCGTTATCTGATCGTGTGGTTTATCGACAAAGAAGATTTGATTGTCTATCGGTCAATCACAATTAATCTTACTATTATTATCTTGTGGCATGATGAGTGTACCAGTGAGGTGGCACGATGATATGTTAAATGGAGGGCCAAGAAATTAGCCATTGTAGTAATTTGAAAATTAGTTAATGAAATCAAGAAGCCAAGATCAAATTATGCACCAAATTTGCAAAGTGGTCCCTATCCAACATAGGATATGGATAATATTGAGGGAATTATGGACTTGTTGAGAAAAGTGTGGGCTTAAGTTATCTTTTTCTCTCATGTGATTAAGCCTATAAATAGGCCAAGAGAGATACAAAGAATGGAAGAAATCATGAACAACCATCAATCACACTAATGAAGAATTATTTAAGAGTAGTTTTAAATTAACCATTTTATGAGTAGATTAAAAATAGCTTTTTCCAACCCTCACTTCTCTTTTTTCCGTCGATTGATGTATTTTTTAGTTCTTTATTCTTCTTTATGTTCTTGTAACTAATTGCAAGGGACAATTTAATTGAATAAATACACATTCTTTTTTGTTCAAATCCTTCTTTACTTAATTACCTCTAAAGAAGTCCTTAATCTGTTTAAGGCATATAACTCAACCACAAACCTGATCTTTTTGTGTTTATTAAAATTGGTTAAAGCTTGTCGATCAATCATTGTTGATTGGATTTAAACCGAATTTTTGCTAACATAAATTGGCAGGCCCAATGAGACCATTCTAACTTGGAGTGATGATGATGAAGAAACAAACTTATCCTCATGGAATCATGCCTTCAACAGGTTTGCTTACATCTTGGGCACCCATGGCTATAAACAACCAATAGAGTGACAATATTTCCATCGATCCAGATTATCAGTAGAATGCCTCATATTTTGAAAATTGTCAGTGTTATGGTGGTGGTTCTACCGCTTATTGTCAACATAATGGCATGACAAATAATGTGAAAAAAATAATTTGGTGTTATAAAAATGAAATTTAGTGGTACGTGAGTGAAATTTTAGCCCTAAAAGAAGAAATCAATTCTCTTTGTAGGCAAAGATTTCAAATAAATTCATCATCTCCTGATTATTTGACACAAAGAGATTTAAATTATTGTGATCGAAAAATTCATCGACTTAAATTCCAAATTTTTCTAATTGATGAAAAAATTCTATATTGGAAGCAAAAATTAGAAGGCATAATGCCCATGAAAAATTAAGATATGAAAATAATGTGGCTCATGCGATTGATACACATATTTTTGAAGAGTCAGTCATTCATGAAGAGTCAAGGTGTATGGCTTGAAGGGTTAGCACACTAAATCATGAAGATAATATGACTTTCGAGAATTTTCATAGGTCATTAATGACTAGAAAATAACCCATTTTCTCAAAAAATATTGAGAATTTTGATGATAAACGTTTATTTGGGGAGCATGATTTTAAGCCAAAGGTGGTTGGAATTTATGAATATAGGGGGGGCATGATGCTTTGCCAAACATGACAAAAAATGACAAGTCGTTAATGGCTAAAAAAGAAGAACATTGCCTTCTCTAAAAAAATATTAAAAATTCATCACAAAATGATGATGAAAACTCACTTGGGAGGCATGATTTTAAACCAAAAAAGATTAAAAATTATGAATGTGAGCAGCATGATTTTACGCCGAACGTGGCTGAAAATTACGAACAACTCACGTTTATTGGATGTGAATTTTTTGACATTATTCAAAATGTCAAAATTTGTGAGTTTTGCATTACATTTAATTGTATGGGTTTTGAAATCTAACATCCACTTGGATGTGTGGATCACATCAGAAATTAATCTTTGTGATATGATTCGAAAAACAACAATGGTTAAAAAATGTTATTTTAATTGACCCAAATTTTTGTCTTTTAATTCATTTAAGGAAAAATTTATTTTTACCTTAAATAAGGGGCATCATTGACGCTATATTTTATTTTTTTGTCGATTATGGCGAATTAATTGTGGCCAAATCTAATCTTATTGTGATCTGTCGATTAGATAGTTACAAGTTAAAAACATAATCCACTACAGATAGCTGTAAACTGAAAGAAGTTTGAGAAGCCTATCAATTGATTTGTGATCCGTCGATCAACTACAATTTATTTCCTATTGCTTTTATGGTTGTTTATGCTTTATATATATATATATATATGTAATTGTTGATAATAGGAATTGTTGATAATAGGCTTTGTCAGCATAGTAATATATATATATATATAATTGGTGATTTAGTTGGTTGAACAAGAAAGGTGTCCACTAAGTTGATCATCATATGATTGTGTGGTCTATCGACAAAGAAGAATTGATCATCTGTCGGTCAGCCACAATTAATCTTAGGCTTGGTTTGGTATAACCTAAAAAATCAAAAAGTTACTATCCTATTTAAGTCGCATCATCTTATTTAAGTCACATCACCTCTCTACCACATCACTTCGTACCCAACCCGTATTTCATAAAAAGTCAAAAAGTGCACTTATTTAGGCCTCGTTTGGCAATCGAACTTTTTAGCCAAAAAGTCAAAAAGTTACTAAATTAGCCAAAAAGCCAACAATCCATACCAAAAAGTCAAAGATTCTCTTTTCTCTCTACTTTTTGCACATCTTTTCGTAAAAAGCCAAAAAGTCATCCCAAACATACTAGTTTTTTTTAGCTCATATTTTAGCCAAATAGCCAAAAAGTTACTAAATTAGCCTGTTCCCAAACGAGGCCTTAGTTTATCCCAAATAACCCTTTACTATTATTATCTTATGGCATGATGAATGTGCCAGTGAGGTGGCACGATGATATATTAAATAGAGAGCCAAGAAGTTAACCATTGTAGTAATTTAAAAGTTGAAGAAGTCTTTGTTTGGGATATAGGTTGGCTTTTTGACTATTTTAATCTTAAGCTAAAAAGTCTCATTTGGGATGGATTTTTTAATTTTTTTTTTTTACTTTTGTAAGAGAAAAAATGAAATAATTGTGATTTAAATGTGACATTTTATCTTATCGGTTTGTAACCAATTTTATCTTTTTATGGCTAAAACAACAAAAAATACTTATGTCAAACATAGCCGAAATCAAGGAGCCAATATCAAATTAAGCACCAAATCTACAAAGTGGCTCCTATTCAACATGGGATATGGATAATGTTGAGGAAATCAAGGGCTTATTGAGAAAATCGTAGGCTAAAGTTATCTTTTTCTCTCGTGTAACTGAGCTTATAAATAGGTCAAAAGAGATATATAAAGAAAAGAAGAAATCATCAACAGCCATCAATCACACTCGTGAAGAATTGTTTATGAGTAGTTCTAAATTAGCAATTTTATGAGTAGATTAGAAATACCTTTTTTCGACCCCTTTTTCTCTTTTTTCCGTCGATTGATGTATTTTTCAGTTCTTTGTTTTTGTTTAAGTTCTTATAACAGATAACAAGTGACAGTTTAATTGAATAAATACATATTATTTTCTGTTCAAATCTTTCTTTACTTAGGGTTGGTTTGGGGTGTCCTAAAAAAGTGTACTTTTTGTCTTTTTACGAAAAGATGTGCAGAAAAGTAGAGAGGTGATGTGATGGAAAAAAGATAAAAAGATAAAAAGATGGATTATATAGTAGATGCCAAACAAGGCCTTAATTACCTTTGGAGAAGTCGTTAATCTGTTTAAAGTATAGAACTCCATCACAAAATCTGATTTTTTTTTATGTTTATTAAAATTGGTTTAAATTTGTTGATCAATCACCATCAATTGAGTTTAAACTGAATTTTTATTAATAGCTGGTTGATCGGCCGAATGACCAATAACACTCTAATCCGTATGAATCATTTCTGAGAGTGAACTATTAATCCGCTCATCCAAAACCTTTAGTAATCCGATGAAACTCCCGATTCAGATCTCCATTTTTAAAACAAATATGATGTTGATTTACTGTTGATTTCATAACCGAAAAAAATAAATAAATGAGACTTACAGATACCTCAATAGTGGCAGAGAGCAAGTACGAATGCAAACAGAGAGAGAGAGAGAGAACGAGAGAGAGGAGGGACATTACAAATGGAGTTGTCCCATGAAATGACCTTCTGCTTGAACAGCTGTTTTTTTTATTGGAAGAAT
This sequence comes from Camellia granthamiana, assembly GCA_036172215.1. NCBI lineage: Eukaryota > Viridiplantae > Streptophyta > Magnoliopsida > Ericales > Theaceae > Camellia > Camellia granthamiana. The sequence continues at coordinate 6,010,877 of CM069913.1, read as the reverse complement.
TACAAATTAGTGAGCTTTTTGAAAAAATAATAAATAAAAAAAATTAAAAAATTTAGTCATTAATGTTTCCGAGTTCATTATTGATGTGTAAATTTTTTTAAATTGGTACGGAAATGAATTTTTTTTCTTTATACTATCTATTAATATTACTAGCAGTGGGTATAAACACCAATACGTAGCTTAAAATATAAAGAAAAGAATAAATTTGAATATTATTTTCAATTACTAACTTCTTTTGAGTTTTAAAAAATAATAAACTCTATAATTTTAATAAAGTTAAAAGGATCGGAACTAATGTTATAATGTGAAGACATAAAAATAAATAATAAAAAATATACACCTCAGTATAGAAGAGATGAAAATATTATTTTTCTATCAATATGATTAATAAATTATTAAAGAGACTGGTACAATTGTACTAAAATATATAGAATTTAGTGTATTTTTTTTATAAAAAATTGAAAATCAGTTAGTGCAATTTATTAAAAAATAATAACCAAACCAAGCCTTAAATCCTATCAAATGGGATCGATTACATGAATCCTTCTTCTCCACGCAACTCTATCAAAGGTCATTTCGTTAGTCAAATTAAGTAGATGCATATCTCTATTTACAACGCTAACCATGTTAATTTAGGCCTACCTCGTCGCCTAACACTTCCATCTACTATAATTTTGAAAATTATAAATATCTGCTTGATAGAATTTTTTATTTGATAAAATTAATAAAAAAAAATAAAATTTCTAACTACTACTTTTGATCGATAATAAAATTATTTGAATTATTAATTAAAATATATTTCTAATATCATTAAAATAAATTATTTGCTATGTTATTAAAAATTTAAAATAACGAAATATAAATTTTTAAAATTATAAAAGGCAATATCTATTTTTAAAAAAATATCAAATTATGTATTTATAATTTATCTTATAAAAGAAACGAGGTTATAAAATTTCAAACCATCTTTTGAGTGATGTGTTGTATATAATATAGAGTGTAAATATGGGTACACCTGTGAACACATCGGTTGTTAAATCTAATGTCTACTTTTGCCATAATGGGTAGCCAGAAGAGAATAATAACTGTTACTATGCATGCATTGGGGGTGTTTTGTTTTCTTTCTATTATTCTCTTCTGCACTTTTGTTGCTCTTCATTAGATTTTCTTGCTTGGGTTATTTTTTATCTCTTGTCATTCTTCTCTTGTTCTTGTTTTTCAGTCTTCAAAATGAAAACACTTTTCCATACATATAGACTTACAGGCCTTGCACTTAGCTAGCCTCGTCTCATCACTAGGCTTCTGTCTATGTTAGTACACACCCTGATGGCAAGTTCAAATTGTCTACTTCAAATTTATGGCACCATTGAACGAAAGAGTGTATATATCGCAATACGTTTGTTTGGCGATTTGGATTAGATAGACTAATTAGTAAGAGAATTGTTTAGTGAAGAGATTATTAATATATAAATTGTTATTGAGGAGATTAAGTAAAAGTGTGTTTATTTGGATGATAATCTGGGAGATGGTTAGTGATGGAATTGTTAAATTATTTTTATATAAAATAAATAAATAAATTATTTCTATATTAAAAAAAATTAAAACAAATAGGAGCAGTTGGTAAAAAAAAAATTAAATTAAAATAATAAATTTTTTATATAAAATATACTTAATCCCCTCACTATTTTCCTAATTCCACCTAAAATTCACTCAAGCTAATCCTCATACAAGGGGGATTACTAAGCCCCCTTCACTACTAATCTTATCACATTGTGTTGAATCCAAACAAGGGTTTGGTGGGTCCCACGGATTGCTAGTCCAACCCACCCTCTCAAACCCCTAATCAAACATGGCCTTAGCATTTCCCAACTTTTAGGGTGTGTTTGGTTTGATTTTGAGAGATAATTTTTTTTTTAAAAATTTGGAAAAAGAGTTTAAAAAAAATTTTGGTTTATTTTGTTGTATATTTTAGAAATAGTTTTGAATTATAGGAGTTTGGAATGATTTGATATTTTGTTGTAGTTGAGTAGATGTGTGTAAGAAAAAAAGTGATTGAGAAAGCGAGAGGAGAGAGAAAAAGTAATTGATTGATGTGTAGGAGATAGAAAGTGATTTAAAATTTTTTTTTTTCCAAAATCACTAAACTAAACAAAATTTTTAAAAAAAATTTCTAAAATTTATTTTTCAAAAACAAACCAAACAAGGCCTAAGTATCTAAAAATATATTTTTATATTTGTATATATTTACCAAGGTTATTGACAAGTCAAAGAATTGTCATTAATATTTTCTTGAGTTGTGATTGGGGCCTTGAAAACGAGCGCCCCGAATGCTCCTAATTTTTATTTTATTTTATTTATTTATTTTTTCAGCAGAAGAAAGGAAGAAGATGAAGGGGGGAATGAGGGGGAGGGGAGGGGAGGGGGAGGAGGGGGAGGAGGAGGAGGAGGGGGAGGAAGGACTGGAGGGGGCCTAAAAAATGGAGGAGGAGGACGCGATCGGCGGAGGCCGACGCGATCGGCGTAGGCGGCGCAGGCGACGCGACCTCTCTCTCTTTCTCTCCCTCTCCTACTCCCTCTCTTTCTCTCCCTCTTCCTCTGCAACTCAGAGTTGCAGAGGTCAACAATGGCGCAAAAAAAGAAAAAAAAAAAAAAAAAAAAAAAAAAAAAAAAAAACGGAATGCCCAAAACGACGTCGTTTTGGGCATTCGGGCAATTCGGGGCAGGAAAATTCGAGACACAAATCTTTATTCTATTTTCTTATATAAAATCTTAAATCACTTATTATTAAGGGTAGATGACCTCTTTTAGGCAGAGATTAAAAAAGTATATTTTTTTTTATATTTTTAATCACTTTTTTATTTTTTTACATGTTTTTTAAAAAAATTAAAAAGTTAAATTTTAACTTACTTCCTAAAATAACTTGTTTGGGAACCAGTCCGTTTAGCCAAAAAGTCATTTGGGAAGTGGGTTGGCTTTTTGACTTTTTGACTTTTTTGGCTATTTTAGCCTGGGCTTAAAAGCTTGGTTTGGGAAGGGCTTTTTGCCTTTTTGGTTTTTTTGAGTTTTTTTGTGAGAGAAAAATGTAATGATTATGGGTTGGATGTGATGTTTTGTTTGTTATGGCTAAAATAGCCTATTTTGTTTTTTGTGGCTAAAATAGCCAAAAAAGCCTGCAAACCCACTTGCCAAACACAGGCAAAATGTTACTAAAAAAGTCAAAAAGCCAACAACCCATACCAAAAAATCAAAGATTCTCTTTTCTCTCTACTTTTTGCACATCTTTTCGTAAAAAGCCAAAAAGTCATCTCAAACATACTAGTTTTTTTTAAGTCATATTTTAGCCAAATAACTAAAAAGTTACAAAATTAACCTGTTCCCAAACGAGGCCTAAGTAATTATACCTTTAAAATTTTAAGTAAAGTTTGAAATTTGAGCTTATAAAAAAATGTCGAATGCCTGATTATATTAACTTATCAATCCACTAACAATTTACAGTGCAATAAAAAAAAAAGGCCCCGATTACATATTTTCCATAAATCATGTTTATGTTCCAAAATGCTTCATTGTAAAAGTGACCTTTTGGGCCTGGGACCTCTGTTGTGCAACTACGCCTTCAAGTATAAAAAATAAAATTAAAAAATTATTATGGATGCCACACTCATTAACACATTAAAATAGTTGTATATTTCTCTATAAAATAAAATATTTGAATAATTAAAAACATCTTAGACCACTCGTAATCAAAAATCGAAAGAATGTTGTTTTGGTCGGTTAGATCATAATTTCAATTGATGGCCTAGTAAGAGTACTTAAAAAAAGGATGAATTAATTAACCATTTTAGATTTGATTAGAGAGGGAGAGAAGAACACTGAGGTCATAGAAATGGGGAGTGGCTTCTCTCCATTTTGTTTTTGAACAGGACCGGACAGTTCATGCATTGAGATCATGCCAACTCAATGTTTCCACTAATCTATGGTTCAGATTGAGGGTTATTTTGAAAAGATGGTTACAATCGATTTTTTTGTGAAAAGTTGCTTATAAGCAGCTTATAAAGAGCTTTTTTGTGATTATAACCCACTTCCCAAAATAGGCTTGAATCATACGTGCTATAACTTAAAACGCTACCATTTCATCTCACTAATCCCTCTCTCTCTCTCTCTCTCTCTCTACTATTATTAAAAATAAACATTTCACTTGCTATTCATGAATTTTCATTTCTCATTTTGCTAAGTGATTTTCTTTTTTTGCGTTAAGTATCAATTTTTTTAGTCAGAAAAAATAAAAATAAAAAATAATAGTTAAAAGAGGGTCACAAAACTTTAACCTAAGACATTCACTTAACTTACTAAAAAATATTTTCATTACTTCAATAACATAGAAAATATGTTAGTATCAATTTAAAATTAAAATTTATATTTTAAACACACTTCTTAGGTGGGGTTCCCACCCCTAGTATATATATATATATAGGGAAATTCTAATATACAAAGTGAAAACATTCCAGACTCAACAATTTTTTTGAAGTTATTCAAAAATGTCAACTTGCATGATTCACATTTATTCTACGTATAGACTTCACAACCCTCACTATATTTTTAATTTAGGGTAGAAATCTAAAATCCATAAATTTGGATAGTTTTTTGAATAAATCTAATTTTTTTTTCCTCACTATTTACCACCATTGATCAAAACCTCAACCGGTTTGATTCTAATGATTCTGATAGTGGCATTAACAGTTTGGAGAAGAGAAGAACAACGAAAGATAAAGAATGAATCAACATGGAATGGCACACATCTTTCAGGATAAGAAGCTTTGAAATTCTCTATTAACAAATGGAACCATGAATAGAAGCAATCTAATGGCAAATAAAATCGTTCCAATTTATCATATGGAATGATAATGGACTAAGGGTTTCTTGGTTTGTAGAAATTAAGAGAGAGATTGGAGAGATCGCTCAGATAGAAGATGGGGGAGAGAACCCGCGTCAATTTCATGCCCATTTGCTAGTTGGTATAAAATGGCAACATTTATTGTTTTAGCATATGTATCATAATTTAAGCTATTAATTGAATAAGATAATGATGTGGCACAATCTTAACTTATGAAGAGAATCATCCAGTTTATTAAATTGGAGAAGTCTTATCTATAGAAATGAACACAATGTAGCAAGAAGAATAAGTTTAGAAGAGTATTTCAACTTCTTTCCATTAATATTAATTTCCTATTCTAATCTAGCAATTGAAAGCAAACTGGAATTTTTTTTCCCCTTAATCTATATGTTGAGAGACATAAAGTTAAGGATTGGAGAACTCTTTTCATGTCTAAATAATATTTATATATTGGTCCCATTTGTTTTTTTTGGGTGAATAATATTGGTCCCATCATTCATGATAATGGGCTTCCATCCTTTCCTGGGTATGCAGACACAGCTAATTTGTCTATTTCTAAATTTTTTCCTTTTTATCAAATAGTTAGTAGTGTAAAGTTCAATCATGAAAACAAAGAAAAATCATTCAAATATTTCAGGGTATCATTGTGGCGCACGTAGTGACGTATTGTTGGTATTTTTCCATAGTATAAGAAAAATACATATAAAATAAAATAAATAAAAATGATAAAATATTTATTTATTTATTTATTAAAAATAAAATACAAAATAAATTATATAATTAAAAATACATAAATAATCTAGATTACATCATGGAACATATTATAAGATAGATTTCCATGAACATATAAAATAATATATAAAAAATAGTTCAAATCTAAAGTTTGAAGAACAAAAGATAAGAGATGCAAACCAAAATCTGTATAATATCGCAATTTTCTTAAAACAAATTTACCGTCTCTCGATGGGTGCTAGAGGTACACCAGCGTTTGCCTCTCAGGATATGACTGTCAAAACCAATTAATGCAGAAGCACCTTCTGAATAGTTTCGACAAACTTGAGAATGACAACACTATCTCTCTCTCTAACAAGAACCAAAGAATGGGCTAATACAAAGAAGATAGAAAATTTTCTTTGGTATAAAAATCTTCTCCAACTTTATCTAAAGAAAATCACAAATTTTTCATCTCAAAAATATTTCTATCTCATCCTTCTAAGTTAGAGGGGAAATGCCATTTGTATACTTGTAAGAAATGGGTCTTAACCATGAAGGTTACCATAAAACTTACCATCAATGGCCATCAACTCTAGCTATTAGGACTAAAGTTACAAAGGTGCAAAACTCCTATGTGCATAATATAATCATCAACTCTATCATTAAAAGATGAGAATTACAAAGGTTAAAAACCTTCCTTGTATTAATGTTATTTAAGGCCAAGTTTGGCATAACCTAAATAATAGAAAAAGTCAAAAAGTCACTATCCTATTTAAGTCACATCATCTTATTTAAATCACATCACCTCTCTAACACATCACATCAAACCCAACCCAAACCCAACCCATATAAGCCAATAAGTCAAAAAGTGCACTTTTTTAGAACATCCCAAACCAACCCTAAATAATCCAACTAGAAAGGTCGCAAAATGGATATGGGTGTTGAGTCATAACTCGATCCAAACCCAATCTAAAACATATGCACAAGGCAAACTCAGTCCAGCATAACACAATCTGCCCCATACCCAAGACTAAGTCCAACACATGAATATACACAAGTCTAGGCCTGTCCAGACCAAGATTAAGACTAAGGCTTGGTTTGGCTTGTCCTAAATAATACAAAAAGTCATTATTCTATTTAAGTCACATTATCTTATTTAAATCACATCACCTCTCTAACACATCACATCAAACCCAATCCAAACCCAACCCATATAAGCCAATAAGTCAAAAAGTGCACTTTTTTAGAACATCCCAAACCAACCCTAAGTTCAAGTTTAAGTCTAAGCCTAGGCCAAAACCTAACTTTTATTGATGTCCACTTTACAAGACAATTTTCTTTTACAACTTAATGATTTCGGCTCATTATTTCTGTATTACAACTTTCTCACTTAAGAGAATACAAAATCACTCAAACCTATCTCAATCGGCGATTGAGTCCTACTTTAATTTCAAATTAAAGTAATAGAAAAATCATTATTTTTCAACACGTATTACTCCTAATTAATGAAGCCACAAAAGAGAAGATGTATATGATCTTTTTCTTTTTTTTTCTTTTTTTCTTTTTTGTTTTTTGAACACGGTAGGATCAATTTTGTCTCTCACTCAATTGACTAAAATGGGTCAAATTCAGAGGACAGTCATGTGCGAGGATTAAGGGATGCGTTCCATAATTAATTTTATAAAGACTACACTTTTATCTCTAATAAAAATATATTTTTGCAATTTGTTCCTTTGAAGTTTCAAGTATTCTCTTAAATTTGTATGCCTTCGATGTTCTTTATTTTTCTTTTCAGTGAAATCTCTATAATTTGTCATTTTAAATGTTAAGAAGAGGGAGTGGCAGGGTGACAAGAATGATTGGTTGAGGAAGGGGTTGAGGAAGGGGCGAGGGTAACGGAAATGGGTAGGAAAGGGTGGAGCACTATCGGGGGTAGGTAGGGAAATGTTGGCGATGGTTAAGAGTGTAAAAATGGTCCGTGACTTATGGGTGGCCGGAAGTCGGGGTGGGCCCAGCCTGGTCCAGTCCATGCCCCTAGGCCCCGGGCTCGGGCTCGGGCCATCATTTTGAAGTCCGGCCAGCCCATTGGCCCGCTTAAGCCTATTCACGGCCTAATCCGAAGCCCAGCCCGCCAAAGGCCTAATGTTTTTTTAAGTGAAAAATAATAAAATTTTGGTAGAAAAAATTTATAAAAAAAAAAATTGATCAGACCCGCCCAAACCCTAAGCCAGGCCTGGGCCCATCAAGCCAGCCCGATGCTTGGGCTCAGGCCTAATTTTTTGGCCCGTGGACCAACCCGAATTTTGGCGGGAGCCCTAGAGACCCGACATGAGTCGGGCCAGATTTACACTCCTACCAATGGTGTGAAAATGAGAAAGAAGTGGCAGAGGGGGCAAAGGATGAAAGGAAGGGACTATAGTTGTTTGTAGAAGAAAATGAAAGTGGCAAGGACATTTTGGCCATTCTATCTAAAGATTTTTTTTTTTTTTTTTTTTTTTTAACTCTTTCCATTAATACTGTAATGTTTAAAAAATTTCACTAATTTTTAAAAAATTTCCCACCTTGACTAATTTGTTATTTTTATTATTATTATTTTTTTGTTCTCAACAAAAATGCTAAGAGAGACAATTAGCGCATGACAACTCTCTGTTTATAATTTAAATTGGCTATACTGTAATACATGAAGTTCATCTGTTTGCATAGCCGCCATGCATCAATCTTGAAAATCTATATAAAATACTACTTATTAAGAAAGAATGACAGTGTTTCTGCTAATATAAACCTAAAAAACAAAATTTGCTCTAGAGGTAGATTTTTGCTTCTTGAGGAAAATCTTCATGCTTTTTTGCTTCCTAAAAGCATCTTATGAATCTACTAATGCTGAAAATACTTTTATGCTTCGTGAAACAAAAAAAAATACTTTGGAGATGCTATCTACACCGTCCTTCGAACATGGATATTCAATATTAATGGCTAATTATGCTTCAAAAATCAAAGTTTATTGTATCATGCATGGCTAAATTCCTCATGTCGGACAATTAGCAATAAAAAAATGGATTACAATGTACATAATTGTGAGAACACCAAAAAACAGAATTTAACTTTATGCATTGTTTGAGAGCATCAACAATGACAATACTTAATTATATATACATCTCTAAGTATCATTTTTTTTTTTTTTTTTTTGTAAAGCTAAGGTTCACAAGAAAAGTCTCAATGAGCAACCTCATTTAGCAATATTTAAGAATGTTGATATGTTACAAACTTGTACTTAAAGAGAGCTAGAATTAAAGTAGGGTATATAAACATCATGATTTTAATAATTGGATTGATTATTCCATGAAGAATTAAGCTTTAATGACGGGACATTATATACGCGATTTTTAAAGTAAAATTGTTTTCTTTTTGTTTGTTTTTGTTTTTGAAAGCAAAAAGGTACTATTCAAAATTCCATTCCCCTTTTAGTTCTTCCAAAAGCACAAATGAAAGAGTGTGCAAGATGTGTGATAAATTACAATGTAGAAGCACAAATGAAAGAGTGTGCAAGATGTGTGATAAATTACAATGTTGAATATTTTTTAAAGCAAAAAAGTACTATTCAAAATTCCATTCCCCCTTTTAGTTCTTCCAAAACCACAAATGGAAGAGTGCTGAAGATGTGTGATACATGTGATATACTTTTGATCAAGTAGCAGAAGTGAGCTTGATTCGGTTTGGTTCTATTTAAGAGGAAAACGATCATCAAATTTTTGCTTACGATTTCACTAAATTTGGAGTCAAATCAAATCTTAAAAATCTTAAAATCAAATTAGACCGAACTAATAAAATATTATTCAATTCATATTGGAACCACAACTTCTAGAGACCTACCACTACAACAAAAACACATTTTAGTGACACCATACTAGTGGCATGTTCTTAAAAAATGTCACAAAAAGAATATTTGGTGGCATTTTTTAGAAAAATGTCATAGAGCCACAAACATACAAGGCTCTAGTGACATTTCAATTAAAAAAAGTGTCACCTCACAACAATAAAAATGTCACTACAACAAATTTACACTTTAGTGACATTACACTAGTAGCATGTTTTTAGAAAATGTCACAAAAATAAAAATTGGCATTAAATGTTTTAGAAAAATGCCACAAAATCACAAACATATAAGCCTCTAGTGGCATTTTAATAAAGAAATGTCACATCAATTTTATGGCATTTTATAAAATAATGACACAAAAAATTATGTTCGTAACATTTACCAACAGATGTCACTAAACTTTAGTCGCAATGACATTTTTTTAAAAAATGTCAGGACACTAGGTAGGTGCAAATTACTTTTTATGGCACTTAGGTGAAAAGTGTCATAAACAAATATTTTATAGCATTTTGATAAATGCCACTAAGCCAAAAACTTTCCAAGCTTATAATGACATTTTTGAAAAAACAAAAAATGTCAATATATTTTCTAAATTTTTAAAATGCAGTAAATGATTAAAAATAAATAAATTAAACTCAATATACACTACAGAAAAAAGCATATTCGGCGACTAAATTTCCTGACCAAAAAAATTTGGTCGCTGAAAGTAAAACAGCATTAGTTGTCAAAAGTAAAGCTTTTTGGCGACTAAACAATTTCAGTAGCCAAAAGTTTACAATTGGCGACTAAAACTAAGTTTGGTCGCTGATTATATGGGTTTTAGTGACTAAAAAATTTTTAGTAGCCCAAAGTAAAATTTTTTGGCGACTAAAAAAAATTAGTAGCCAAAAGTCTACAATTAGCGACTAAAAATAAGTTTGGTCGCTAATTATATGAGTTTTACCGACTAAAAAAAAAAATTTAGTAGCCAAAACTAAAGCTTTTTGGTGCCAAAAAAAATTTTAGTAGCCAAAAGTCTACAATTTGTGACTAAAAAATAAGTTTAGTCGCCAAAAGTGGTCATTTTTAGCGCGGGAGAACTAAAATCCTAAGGCGGGAATTAAATTTTTTTGGTGACCAAAATTTTGGTAACTGAAAGTGCACCTTCGGCGACCAAATCCGATTTTGGTCGGCAAAAGTAAAGTTTTTTAGCAACTAAAAAATAATTAGTAGCCAAAAGTGTAGAATTGGCAACTAAAAAATATTTTTAGTCGCCAAAAGTGGTCTTTTTTTATTTTGCTAGTAAATAGTTTATTTTACATAAATTATGTTCAATAAAAAAAATTATGTTTATACATATACTTTTATATTAATATGGATGTATGTACTATATAAATAATATATGTTGCATATATAATCATGTGGTGTTATAGAGGTGTAGTGGGAAGAGTGTGGTGTATAAGGTTTATGGTGCGAGAGGTTGGCGGTTCGAGTCTCCGCAAGAGCAGATCAAATTGTTCTACAACGAATTATCGTCACGAATGGCACTTGATAGCGTCACGAATAGTGCCTACCATGACATTAAAGTGTCACTGAAAGATTTTAGTCTTGATGGTGTAATGACACTTATAAGTGTCACTAACTCTTTTTTTAATGGCGCTTAATAGTGCCACAAATAATATCTACCATGACATTAAAATGTCATTGAAAGTTTTTAGCCATGATAGTGTAGTGACATTTGCAAGTATCTACCGTGGCACGGATACAAATGACACTTGTTCAAAATGCCACAAGACTAAAAAATATTATTAAATCAATAATTTTGTGACACTTTTAAATGTCACTAAACTAAGAAAATGTTGTGGTGTGCCATCGTATGCAACATACAAAATATGGCTCATAATCTACTCAAACATGATCAATTTGAAATCATTTTTCAAACAATAATTGTTAGATAATTATTTAGAAGGGAAATTTGGCTATAAACCCCCTTTACCTTCCTTTCATTGTTAGAAGGACTAAGAAAAAAATTATACTTTCTAAACCCCCTCATAATTATAAAATCTTGTATAAAAGACAAAATTTATTATTTAAATCTTTTATCAGACTATTATACCCTCAACTAAATCTTCCCTAATTACCATCTCAATCTCTCAAGACGCCATGGCTAGGGTTTCAAGATCTGGTATCAAAACCACTCAGCGACTTCCTCTGCTCCGCCTCAGATCGGAGTTCGATCTCCTTCTTCGGTTGATTTCTTCACTGTTCGATCAGCGCTGTTGCCTTTTGATCAAAGATCATCGCCTGACATCTTCTATCTGCGCTGATACATATATATATATATATGTGTGTGTGTGTGTGTGTGTGTGTTTGTGTATTTTGAGATTTGAATTCGAATATATATGTGTTTTGAGATTTGAATTCGAATATATATATATCTACATATTCCGATCTGTAATCTATATATATATATATATATCTATATATGTGTGTGTTTGTGTGTTTTGAGTTTGAATTCGAATATATATATATATATATATTCCGATCTGTAATCTATATATATATCTGTATATTTGTGTGTTTTGATCTTGATTTTATTATTTTTTTCTTTTCCTTATTGACGTTTATTTTCAGAAATTTCACATGTATTCAAATGCTCCATACTTTTCAACCTCTTTTCCTCCTGTGCGAGAACTTGCTTCCATTCTTACTGCTACTGTGAATATATGCACACAAATAACCAAGTTTTCTATGATTATTTATAAATTTTAGTGTAATTGTTTGATTCAGCCAAAATCAAAGAGCCTGCAATCAAATTTTATTTGATAGAACCAGAGTAAAATTTAACTCTGGTTCTATTACTCTGTTTTTTTCATTTGATAGAACCAGAGTAAAATTTTACTTTTAGCTTCAGAGTTTCACAGTTTACTTATTTTTCAGAGTAAAATTTTACTTTTATACAGAGTAAAATTTTACTTTTAGTTTCAGAGTGTAAATTTTTACTCTCATTCAGAGTAAAATTTTACTTTTATACAGAGTAAAATTTTACTTTAGTTTCAGAGTGAAAGTAAAATTTTACTCTGTATGAAAGTAAAATTTTACTCTGTATGAAAGTAAAATTTTACATTCTGAAACAAAGTAAAATTTTACTCTGTATGAAAGTATACAGAGTAAAATTTTACTCTGAAATACATAGTGAAAATATGTTAATAGGAGAGCTGATAGATATGAGAGTAATATAGTAAAAGAAACAAGTTTTAAAATATTAAGGGATTTTGAAAGTACTTATATAATTCTTGTCCTTTTGAAAGAAAAATTAGGTAGTGAGGGGGCTATGACCAAATCCCCCTATTTAGAAATAATTCTACACTATACTGGAACATGCTTGCAAGTGCAGGCCCATGTTTACTTTTCATGAATTTAGACAATTTCAAGCAACAAAAGTTGCACAAAGTTCTAATATTAAATTATGTATATATATGAGGTATTAATCAAGTACTTAAGTATATATGGTAACTATAAAATTATATTTACATATAAATATATAAAAATGGTTCAGTTAAGTCACTAATTTTAAAAATCGAGACCGGACCGTTCATTGAGAACCCAAACCCAACCATATCGGACTGGTTTAAGAGTCCACGTTTAATGGCATGGGCCATGTGAACCAACATCCTGAATTGTGGTCCAATTACAATCAGTTTCCTGTAACTGGGCCTGGCCCATTATTAATTAATTAGAGATCAGTGAACCTAGCCCAAGATGAACGTGAACTACATTATAGGCCCTTAGGTAGGGAGCTGTCTCTCCCAAACCTACACTCTCTCTACTCTGGGCTAGGCTACCCAGCATGATCTGCTTCTAGCTTGGACTGAATAGTGGCCCACTTGTTGTCCCAGAACATATCTAAAATTTGAAAAAAGTCGATAAAAGGTCCAAAAAAAAGTCAAAAAAAAAAAAAATTAAGAATTTTATTTTTCAACTTTGGTTTTTTTTTTTTCCCTCAAAAGATAAAAAAAAAAAAAAATCTTAAGAGGAAATTAAAATGTAAAAAAAAAAAAAAAGAGTTTGACCCTTATAAAAAATAAACCTATTTTTAATTTTATTAATTTAAATTTTAATATTTTGATTTATTTTTTATGTAAAATATGTTGATTTTTGTTAAGCAAAATTGGCTGAGAAATAATATTTTAGTTATTGAATTCAATGTAGACATATACAAAATGTATAAAATAGTACAATTTTTCATTAAGTTTTTAATAAGTAAAATATCATTTTCTCCGTCGATTTATTTTAACATAAATTAGCAGTTGGTTTATATTGAAAATAAATCAAAAAATTTAAATTTAAATTGACAAAATTAAAAATTTCTTTTATTAGAAGGGTCAAACACTTTCTTCTTTTTTTTTTGTAATTTTTTCAAATAATAATCATATCATATAGAAAAGTAGTGTTTTTCTCTTACGCACATTCTAAAGTTTTTTTTTTTTTTGTAAAAAAAAAATTATATCAGCATGCCTTTTTCCATTTACTTGTAAAATTCTACACAAATTCAATTTCAGTTATAATAACTAATTTTATATGTATTTTATTTGAGAAATACTTATTTTTCATACATATAATTTAATTATTATGATATTTGAAAAAAAAATGATCTCGATATACAAATAAATAAATAAGACAGAATGTGCTTAATAATGTGCATTGCAAGCATTAAATTAAGGGAAATTTATATTAAACCTCCTCAAACTATCAGGTATTTACACTTTACCCCTAATGTTTTAAACCTAACAATTACTCTCCTCAAATTATTTAAATTTGAACATTAAGTCCTTCTGTTAGTCATTTGTTAGATATTTGAATGAAAAATTGTTAAATGTTGTGCACATGATGATTATATTAAATTTTATGACTTAATTACCTTATTTTATCTTTTGTAAAAAATTAATATAATCATCATGATGATTATATTAATATAATAAAATTTAAAATAATTATATATACTAAAAAATACTTTAGGAGTTAATTTTCTTCTACTGTTTTTACTTTTATTCAAGTATTCAATTTTTATATTAAAATTAAATATATTTCTTTTTTTTTTTTGTCTATCTTATTTATATTTTATTATTAATTTATATTGAGTCTTCTATTTAACATGAAATTGTTTATTTGGAAAAATTTATATTTAATTTAAACTTTACATACATATATATAATATGTATAAACAGTTTTAAAATAGATATTAAAGAAAAATAAATGCTTAACATAATTAATCTATCTATTTTTTCTTAATTTAACCACAACATACTTATATTTAATTTTTTAGAACAAATTTTTTTTATAAAATCCATTCCTAGTTTTTTTTTTTTTTAATTAATTTCCAACTGAAAAAAATAAATTAAAATCACTTTTAATTGTATGTTATTATTTTTTTTCCAATTTAACTATTATTATTAATGTCAAATTGAGTGTTGATTTTACTATGTTATAATTTAATATCATATAAAATTATTATATATTTATTTTAATTACACTTTTATAGCACAATAGGGCTAAGATTATTAAAATACACATAAATAATTGAAATAAAATTATTATATATATTTATTTAAATAATACTTTTATAGAACAATAAGATTAAGATTATAAAAACAAATAATTAGAATCATTATTTAATTTTAAATAACTTTTTTCTTTTCAATTTAATCATTATTTTTATTATTAAAATAAATATTTATTTTATTATATTAAAATTAAGTACAAAAATATTATATATATATATATATTTAAACTACACTTCATATTTCGTAATATATATTTTAAATAGTTCTGTATATATGTGTATACATAGATATATACATAAATAATTCAATTAAAATTATTATATATTTATTTATGCTATATTTAATATCATAATAAAATTAATATTATTTTTTTATAATGCATACATTGCAACATATTTTTTAAAATAATTTATATATTAATATATATATATATAATTTAATTTAATTTTATAAAATATTATTTACAAAGAAAAAAAATTAACCCATGCATCAGGTCAACTAATAGTTATAATAGGAGTGATAGTCTTAGATTCCACCTCCTAATATTCTCATATCATATAAAATTAATAAATTATTTTAATTTATTATTATTGGCTCTGACATATAAATATAATAATAAAGTTTGACAATTAAAATGAGACTTTTAAAAAAATAATAATAACAATAATAATAAATTCGTATGATCAATAATTGAGAACTACTGGAGATGAACACAACACCGGACGACGTGAAGTTCTTGGATCCTCGGACGATCATGGATTCGGATTTCTTTTGTTGGTGTTCCGCCTCGGATTCGGGCTCCGACTCCGACTTGAATTTCGAGTTGTTTGGCTTCAACGACAGTAACTTCTCGGATCGGGTTCTTCGGATCGAAATCATCCCCGACATGCCCGAGTCCGATTCGACCCGTAACCGGAAATCAAGTATAGAAGACATCGACAAAGAAAACGGTAACTCAGCCAACTCATCTCATTAATTTTATTTTATTTTTTTTAAAAGCAATAAAAATTATTAGTTTGATAAAAAATAAATATTGTTGAGTGTTCATCAAATTTTCAATCTTTTCATTAGATGTTCATCAAATCATGATGAAATATTTTTTCATCAACTTGGAAATTCATTAAATTTATTGAAAATTTAATAAGATGAAGGGTTGTTTTGAAAATTAGTTATTTTAGTTATTTTTTGATTTTGACGAAGATGTGTAGAAAAATAGATAAAATAGTTGAGGTTTTTTTTTTTTTTTTCCTAATATATTTTTTTGGCTATTTTTGTATTAATAGGTTGCCAAACTTAGATATGATTTTTTCAACAAATTTGATGAAAAGTAAAACTGTGATAGAAGGGGAATTTTTAAAGATTTTTATGAAAATTTGATGAAAGAGTTAGAATAATTTATAATTCAAGCTTTTTACTCAAATTTAAAATTAAATTAGATGTGAAAAAAAAAAAAAAAAAAGTAGTGAAGGATCATGTTTTGTTTGATTTTGTGAGAGCATGTCAAATCCTTCACTAAATCATATATCAGTTTAAAATTGATAAAAATGTGATCCAATCATTTTATCAAACTAATATCAAATTATATTTTCATTAAATATTTCATCAAAACAGTTATAAATAAAATCTTTTACCAGATTTTCAACAATTCTTTTTTTCAGTTTGGCATGATGAAATTGTTTAAAGATGAAAGATTGAGAATAAGTTTTTTTTTTTTTTTTTTTTTTTTCAATTAAAACTTTTAAAAGAGGTTCTTGGGATAGATACTTTTCAAAAATAATTGATGAAATTTTGATTCTCACAAATGAGATATATCAAATAACTTTTTTGGTCTAAATTGATGATATAAATAGGTGAAGGGTTGGAGATGGTATGAAAAACAAAAATTGCTCTTTATAAATATTTTATAATATCTAAATTACTCCTCAAATAAATTACTAAAAGACATCTTCTTTTGTTTTTTGTTTTTTTCATCCAAACAAAAAAATTGAGAAAAACCTATCATTTCTCATTAGTTTTATAGAATCACAACAACAATGATGATAATGCTAATTGATAACTAGTAGTAACATGGTTTAGAACACCTCTTCTTAGTTCTGACTATTGGGTATTTAATAAAATGAGTTGGGTAATTTGTAGTCAATGTACTAATTTGTAACATTAATTAGATGGTTTTGTAGAAGATGAAGATGTTCAAAACATTGATTCATTTTGGAACATGGACTGTTCAATGGTTCTTGGAGTCAAGAATGTACACATCAGCTCTCCCATTTTAGCAGCAAAAAGTCCATTTTTCTGCAAGGTGAAGGAAAACTAAAGGCTGTGTTTGGAAGGGTTTTGGAACTAAGTTCCACCCTTTAGTTTGCATATGACATTTGTTTGCAGCTTTCAAAAATTAATTCCACGCTCACTTTTGAAAACTCGGTCGAAGGCAGAAAATTTTGAGTTAACTGGTCGTCCCACTGGTCGTCCAGCTAGTTAACTGGAACAGTGCAATTTTTATTTTTTTTTTGTGCAATTGACACTTGTTATTTTTTATATATTTAACAAAAAATATTTTCCGAATTTTTAAAAAAAAATTATGAGCTGTAATAGAATTTTGAGTTGTGTATTTGGTTATGAGTTGTAAGTTTTTGTATCAAATATCATATGTCACATCAAAAATTCCTCATTCAATTCAAAACTCTTTTCAAAACTCATTCACCAAACAAATTTTCCATGCTCACATCATAATTCTAAAGACTCTTTATTCTGCCTTTGTGTGTTGTTTTTCTAAGCTTGGATCTAACTAATATTGTTGGGGATCCGGAATCCCGCCCAACACCTTCCAGAAATCATACCAAGCAGAAAAACAGACACTATATTTAATGTGATTCGGCCTCAATGCCTACGTCTATGGGAGAGTAAGCGGAGATTCACTATAAATGATTACAAAGAGATTTACACAACGGAGGAAGAGACTCTCTCACTCCACTCTCACTGAACTCCCCCTCTCACACAGAGGGACTCTTTGTCTCACTCGCTCTACATTTTCCCACTCACAATTTTCCTCACTCTGAACTCTCCCCTCAATCTCTCCATTTATACACCAAGATGGAGGAGGTAGAGAGCTTGGCTGGCACACACATGGCCAGTTCACTCACCTTTCGGTGGCCATCTACCTTTGTGGCTTGTCAGTTGGCAGCCGTCCTCCTTGACTTGTTGTGCTTCGGTCAGGGTTGGTCCTGGCCTAAGGCCAGTAAGGCCTGGGCCTTAAGCCCCAAAATTTTGCTCAAAAATAAGGCCTCCAAATTTGGTAAAATATTGTAGGCTCAATGTTTTTTTTTTTTTTTTTGGTTTTAGGATCAATTTAAAGGGCCCTAAAATATTTTATTGGGTCCATGTATGGTTTAACCCATATTTATTTATAAGTGTAGTTTTTTTGCTTATATTTATTAAAATGAAAATATATATATATAAAAAAAAATGTTTGGGCCCAAGAAAAACAATACATACAATATATGGGCCCTATTTTTTTTTTTTTTTTTTTTAACCTTCTTTATCTATTAGATTTTAGTAGAATAAATAATTTTGCCCAAATTTTTTTACCTAGGTCTTTATCAGTTTTAATTGAATAATTTTTTCTTAATTTTTTTGCCCTAATTTTGTTTCATTAAATTGTTTTGTTTATAATTTTAATGATTATATGTGCAAATAAATTTTTTTGTGGCTACAAACAAATAAAAAAATTATAACTTATCGTTTTATTCATAAATTTTTTTTGTTTTCAATGTAAAAGGGACCCTCATTTTCAAAGTTTGCCTTAAGCCCCCTAAATCTCAGGGCCGGACCTGGCTTCGGTGGAGAAAGAATCACCCCTCACATGGGGTGATATCCAATAGATATCTCATAAGGAGTGGGTCCCATGCCATGGTCGGGGCAGTCCCAAATGTTTTTTTGTTTCTAACTTTGGCTGGACGGGATTGTTGATGATGTTGGCCTATTTCTTTGCAGCTTTTCTCTAATGGAATGAGAGAGTCGGAGCAGCGACATGTAACTCTAAGAATCCATGCCTCTGGTAAATAATAGTAGAGTACCATTTCATTAGTTTTATGTCTTTGGTCAAGTCTATGTCTTGCTAGCTTGTTCATGTGATATAAAAGTTCACGAAACTTCTAGTTTTATGATGTCAATTTATCCTGTTGATTGTTGCCATCCTAAGGTTCAGATGTACCTCTAGTACCCATTGGCGGTTTTTTGACGAAGCGAAAACGTTTAAGAGTAGAATTTGTAGCAGTAAGAACACCACAACTCTGTTGAATCGTAAGATTACCAGAATTATTGTGTGAGTGATTTTCTGATCACACTGCCTATCTTAGTGATTCAGCGGTAAAAACACAGGCAGAATAGATGGCACAAATAATAGCACAAAGACACAAAGAGGATTTTACGTGGTTCGGCAATAATTGCCTACGTCCACGGGAGGCCGAGGTAATTTCACTATTGAATGAATGGTAAAAATTACAATAGACTCTCTGTAATTCTCTTACTCTCTTAGCATGTAATTGTAAGTGTTACAATTGATTTGTAGTTGTATATGCTCTGTTCAGAATGATCCATCCTCTGTTTGTTGTCCTCCATCTCTATATATACACCGGAATAGAGATGGAGTGGTTACCAGCTTTTGAGCTGGCTTGCCAGCCCACTAGTGCACTTTTAGCAGCTTTCTAGGTAAAAGCTGTTGATTCCTTCACACGACTGCTAGTGGCCTCGTGGCTATTTCTCATGGCCTCAAGGCAAGCTTGTCGGTGAGATAGTGGCCTCATGACTTTCTCCACTAGGCTGGACATCCACCTAACCAAGATAATATTTTATAACATCAACCTCGGCTTACTCTT